>JAGFBZ010002592.1:2180000-2704922 GCA_018398805.1 Hirundichthys speculiger | reverse complement strand
TTTTTGCACTTTGTTCTCCAATTCACTTATTAATCAGAGTACGCCGTTCTTCTGAACAATGTGTGGAACGACCAGTCTACCCAGATTTCCAGAGAAATGCAGAATAATCAGCATGTACAAACATTTGCTGCCTCCATCCTTAAATAAGGGGTCACCTGTTTTTTTCACAAAATGAATGACCTCACTAACTGAACTGTTTATAATATCTTAATATTCCTTTTTTTATTCACTTTCTGCAAAATAAACAATAAACAGTAAAAAAAAAAAATTGAAAAAATCTGTCTTCATGCTTTGAGTTCAAATCAAGGGTGCAGTGTTCCTGATGCATTTGCATGTTTCAAAATAAAAGCTATAATAAGGATTTTGAGCTTCACTCACTTTTTTTTAAACACACGGTTATTATTTTGAACACAACTGTGCATTAACTATAATTTAATTTCATTTATATGAGTAATTCTTGGAAGAATTTGGGCTAATAAATAAATTGATATAATATATGCATCTGTTTGTGTGTGTGAGAGAGAGGCCTTGTAAAAGCACCTTGAGTGCTTCCTGGACTAGAAAGGCGCTATATAAGTATGTTGTTGTTGCTAAAAGAAATTGGCCTCAACTCCAGAATACCATGACCCAATTTGAAATGTGAAAAATCTCTCTGCGGCCCACCCAAACCTTTAATCACAACTGTGATCAACATAGAGGACTAGAAGCTATGTTCTGATATTAATGCAAGGGGTCAACAAATACTGTGATACTGCATTTGTGACACTGATACAATGACAGTAGAATAACACTTAACTGGTTTGTTTTATTACTTCTTAATGTTTTTTTTTCAATTATGTCATGAATATTTTACAGCAATTAAAAACATTTTAAAAAAGGTTGAAGATTTAAAACATATTTGTTTCATTTTAATGACCCCCTTACGGCCCACCTGCAGTACCACGATGGCCCACCAGGGGGGCGCGGCCCACACTTTGGGAATCACTGCTCTACTCTGTTTCTGGAACCAACATATAAAACTGCAATGACTCTGTACTCTGCTTTTTTGGGATAATCTTTCTGCAAAGCTATCACTGTCTTGCAGTGCAACATTTCCAGAGGACACAGTCACCAAATACTGAGTGTACGTGGAGGGTTCCTGCTTGCTTGTCTCATCAGAGAAGACGGCGAGATGGCTAATTTAGGAGTTTAATTCAAGCATTAGCATGATCAACTCTGAATTATTTGCCATTAAAGTTAAATAATGTCAGAGCAAATATTTTTATAAGATGTATGTTTTTTAATTCCATTAATTAATGGATGGATGATTTACTGTAAAATAAAAGTATATCTAATTCTGATTTGAATAAGGTCTTGATTTTTGCAGCATATGTTTGACTGTGACTGGTAACCTCTCCAGGATGGACTGTAGCGGGTTGGAGAGCTGCATGAATCTGCATGTGATTGGCTTTGACATCATTTTTACTGTCATTTTTGTGCTCAAGATACCTATTTAGGCACAGCAAACTGGTTTTATTTTTTTTTTCTTTTGCAACTTTTTGATAAACTGGGCCTTCTGTTTGGAAAACCCAAATATCATCTCTGAGCTCTTTTAGTTTGAAATCCCACAATCTGGAGGCATTAATAATTCCAACACATAAACACAGTGCGAGTCCTATAAACACTATTTCATGGCCAGCTGAGCTTGCCATGTGTGAATTAAATTATTTATATCACACACATGGATGGCAGGGGAATGTTCAAGAGTAAAGCAGGGAGAAGAGAAATCAACAGCTCTGAGATTTGAATGAAATTTCTGATTGTCTGATTTTGAAAAAAACAATAAGTGTTCATCAGTTTTGTGGATGATCTCTCTGAAAGTAAAAATAAAATACCTTTAGGAATTACTCTTGGTCTTCAGAAACATGATCTCCCATTTGGAAAATCAGAAATACTTAATTCTTTAATCGTCTGGTGGGAAATTAGGTTTGTTACAGGTGCAAGAGTCAGTATGATTATAGACTGATCTAATATAAAAGAGAAAGGACAGTTATAACAAAAGTCTGGATTATGTAACATGATACAATATACAGTGATCCCTCGCCAGTTCGCGCTTTAAGTTCCGCAGTTTTAGTTATTCGCGGATTTTTTTTTTTCAGAAATATGTAATATAAAAAAAAAAATCAAGAAAAAATTGCGGCAACATCACAGGATGTTGTGCGCGTTCTCTCGCAGCAAAGAAATGTTGTGAGCCAGCCTGGCCCCTTTGGGAGGGTGGCCTTAGGGGTGATGGTGTGGCATTATGGGTAATGTAGTGTGTGTGTCGTGGGACGGCAGAATGAAAACGAGGTCAGATGAAAAAGCAGTAACTGCGAAACCGCAAAAAATAAGGGATCACTGTACAATATATATAAACAGGATCTGAGGGTGTATAATCACGATTAAAAAAAAAAATTAATGGACTTAATGGAGGACAGAAACAAGCAGCTATGTTTGCTTTGACCAACCTTTCTTTATTGCTGCTTCTTCTTTACTGTTCTCTCCTCACTGAACAGTGAACAATATCTACCTTTTTTTTTTTTTTTGTTGTAATTGAAATAAAACAAATATACTTTTGGTGATGGGGGACGGCTATTGCATGGTGACATCAGGAATTGGAGCGTAGCGTAGGGATGAGTAACATCCCTATGCGTAGGATATGTATCTTGGTGACAAGATATGTTAAAAAAATCCACTCCAAACAATATCATATGGGACTTGGAGATACACACACAAGTTGGAAATATTACAATACAATTAGAGTTCCCCATCTTCCCCATTTGCTTTGCACTCAATTGTATCGCCAAACAGTTTCTAAATACTTTACTTTGTTGTATTAATACAACTTTAGTTTGTTGTATTAAAAATAGGGTCAGGTCACCATGGCCTGTTTCTCATTGATATTAATATTTAATGTGGAATATCTAATCCAATGTGGGATATTGTTCAGGCGCCATGGCAGGAGTTTTGAGACACGTAGCTGTCGGTAGAATTTAGCTCAAGGCTCAACGTATTGATAAACAGTCTGTTTTAAATGGCTGTCTGTGCTGTTGCGAGTTACTTGACCCTCTGCTTGTACACAAAAAATCCACTCTGCACCCTCTTTCCGATTATTAAGTGCTTTGCTTAAGTGTTGTACAACTGCTTCACTAGAACTCGCTAATTATTGGTAAACTAATATACATTATTAGTAAATTTTAACAACAATGGGAATAATGTTGTCTTAAGTGCTGACCAGTTCGATCAGTCAGAAGACACTGGCTGAATTTCTGCAGGCTTTCCATCAGGCGTAGTGAGTGCCTCATAAACACCCACATAAAGACCCCTGCAGCCAGTCAGGAACCGAGAGCTTCATACCAAACTACATTAAGCAAGACTGACAGAACCACCTTAACAGAGATGACACACCAATGTCTCACCTTTAGCTGGAAAAAAGAGCTGGAAAATGTTTGTCTTCACAACCAAAGGTTGTTTCTTCCAAGATGAACATCCTGAGTACGTTCTGGCAGCTGTTAAAGGACCTATGCCTTCTCAGAAAATAAAGATGTCTTTGGCCTTTTTTTTTTTTTTTTTTGCAGCAGCTTCTGTGTTCTTAGTTCAGTCCACTTTGTTGTCTTTAGAGCATTGCTTATTTAGCTGCAGAATTAATCACTGAATCGATGGCTGAAAGCAGCTTAATCCCTGAGACAGCGCAGATCCAAATCCGAGCATACATCACAGCTTTATGTGATGTTTACCTCCTGAGAAAGTGTTTCTGGTCTTCACCAAATACTCCACATCCACTGTGGCCAAATAGCTATTTTTGTTTCCCTACCAGAGCAATTTTAGCTTTTCAGCATCACACCCTAAAAGAGGATATTATGCTGCCTTGCTTTCGTGCAACGTCTTCTTCATGTTTGGATTTGTAGATTTAAAGGTCACCCTGGGTTGTGTTTGTATGCGCCGTGTGTGGAGCACACTCTTCTTGGCCCTCTCACCTTTAAAAGATCCTCTCAGTAGAACCAGAAGTGTTTTTCAATGTGTGAGGGAGAAATTAAGCCGGGTTTCAGTGTCTTTCGCTGCCTCGAGCCTCTGCCTGCACACACACACACGAACACACACACACACAGCAGACGCCCATCCAGCAGTTTCACACGCCAGCGATCACGCTGTTACTACACTTCCTGACCCTCACGTTCCACCATCTCCCATCGTGTCACACCTTCTTCCTTCCTTACCTCATGCCTTTTTTCTCCTGTTTATTCACTCCTCCATCACTCCTCTGACACTTCTCCACCCCTGCTGCTGCTCCCCTCATTCCCTCTCAACATCATCCCACCATTTTTACACCATTTTCTTCTGCTTCATCTCATGTATGTGCAGAGATTTTCCATAGGAAGCAATTCCAATTTTCAAAAAGCAATTGATGCTTTTTATCTGACACAACACAAAACTGTGCACCACATACAAGAGTATGCAACATATTTTCATATGCATGTAGATGGTGCTGCTAGCTTTGCCAACTTCTTATCAAAATCACACTCCATGGCAGACCCAGCATGGAATTTGGTTCAAAGAAATCGGAAAAGCCTCCGGTCTGAAACCCCAGAAAGCTGATGTTTAAAAACTGCATCCAACAAGCTTGGCACTGCACAAATCCTCAACAGCAATCTCTGTACCCTGCTTCCAAGCTCTAATGTTCTGCCCACTCAGTCTCAATTGTGCCGTGCTGCTGCATGAATAGCTTTCAATTAGCTCTGAATTGGAAAGGGATTGCTGTGTCGTTGACAGGTGTCAATCTTCCAGGCTGGCTGGACTTTGTGGCCTGAATTCCCGGGAGAAATCCTCAGCAGCCTATTTGTGTCTGTTTTTCAAACTAGTAGACAGAAGTTCGCTCAACTCTGGCTAACTAGGCCAGTACTTTTGCTCTACATCAACATTTAAAGACATAGGGCCCGATTTTCCGCCAGATCTCCTAAAGCCGCTATTTAGGGATAGCGGGTAGCGGGAGGGGCGTTCCCCCGCAATTAAACGCAATCTTCCACCTTCCTAAACCTGCTATCCCACCTGCTCTACCCGCTACATTATGCATAGGAGTGGTTAGGGCGTTCCACCTGTTAAACCAATCAGTAGCCATTGCCTTTAAGAGCAGGTTTGCACTACCCCCCAGCCAGCCACTATGGAGCATCTTTTTCATCCAGGCTTTTTATACAAGAGTTAATTCGAGAGGTAGAGACGTTTGTGCACGTCCAGATGTGACCAGGTGGACGCACATTGTTGCCATTTGGACGCACTCTTGTACGCGCCAACATGCGGGTGGTATGACCACCCGCTACCCGCAATCTGCAATCGCAAGATACCGAGTTTGCGGAAAGGGTAAAAGACACGCCCACTGCCACACCTACAATGTGAGTAAGGGAGTCAGCATAACGGGTAGCAGCTTTAGGGAGCGGAAGATTGCATTAGCGGTTAGCTGAGGTTCCTAAACCTGCAATTTGCAGGTAGCGGTTAATGGGTAGCGGCTAGCGGAAAGCGTAAGGTTGGGGCCATATTATTTTCTCTATAGTTTCTCTGCAGTCACATTAAGTGGTCCGATTGATAGTCTAGGCCAGGGTTTCTCCGTCCTGGCCCCCATGTCCTGCATGTTTCCGATGTTTTCTTACTGCAACACACCTGGTGCAAAGTGAGTCATCGACAGACTTGTGCAAACCTTGATGCTGAGCGACGAGGTGATCCATTCATTCGAATCGGGTGTGTTGGCACAGGGAAACATCCAAAACATGCAGGGCAGTGGTACCTGAGGACCAGGAGTGAGAGACGTTGACTCAGGCTAAAACAAAATGCGTTGCTTTTCAGTGTTGCCAGATGGGAAATGTTGAAGTGTCGTACCACCTTAAAATGATCGTATTTTTAAGAAAATTATCTTACATATCTGATTTATATTGCATCAATAACATATTATCATGGACTGTGCATATTATTCCCTGTAAAGCAGTTTTTTCACAGAAAAATAATAAATGAACTCTCACGAGTTTACTACAGATCCAGAGTCCTCCTGATTCCTTAAGCAGCTGAACTAAACTGAACCAACGTTAATACTGAAACCCTAAATGTTTCAGCTTTATAATTTTTTTTTAATCTTCATTGAGGGAACTCTCGAGGGAAATCCTTGGCCGCTTAGATGACAGATGCCCTGCCCCACCGCCACTAAAATGAGGGACAAATGTAGAGCTTGTCACGGTCCAGTGAGCAGTACACCTGAGAGGTCTCTCGCTCTGTGTGTTACTCTCTCAAATGCCCACATGCACACACATGCACACCCACACACAAACGTCATGCAGCCAGGGCTGGGCTGTGCATTGGAGAATCACCCCAGAGATTTGATCCCATCCTTGTTTTGGTTTGAGTTGGGAGCCACAGAGGAACTGCCTCCATTTTTAACTCATCACATGGTTCAACGCAGCACCGCCGCTCAGATTACCCAGAAGACTTCAGGAGGCTCCAACACAACCGTGTTTTCCAAAAGTACATAAGTGAAACTTATGTTACATATTATTAGGAGTTTGTTTGCACAGTGTATAATAATATGAATGTTGTTCATATGTAATAAATGTTGTTCTGACACAGCATTTGCTGTAGACATGTGATGTCTTCATCTTTGGGCTTAAAAATGAATAAAAACATCTATTAAACCATTAACTGCCACTTATTTGAGTCTGAATCGTGGGGCAGCACCCACGTAGGGAAACAAAGAGCTTCCTCTCTCTGGCCACCTGCTCTTCTGGGGGAACACTGAGGTACGCTGGGTTCGCAGGACATGTTGTTGACGTTTCTTCGTTTCTTCGTCATACCAAAAAGCAACCGATCATATTTTCTTCTATAACCCGTCTGCTTCGCAGTAGTCCAACCCTCTGTGTACGGTTTTATTGGCTAGCTCTAGCTGTGTGGCAGCAACTCGACTGGCTGACGAATGCACTGAAGCAGGGAAAGTTGAAAATCCCCAACTTTTGATGGAGCCAACATCCCCAACGTGATGCGTGGAACCCACAATTCAATTTCGGCGATGTTTGAAGTCTATGCAAACGGATGCAGATGACAACGCTGCTGTTTGAATCCAGTGTTTTTCCAAGCAAGCCCCTACTGGTCATTTGATGAACTACAATTTTCCCAACTGCAACTTTCCTACAACTTAACTGAGCTGCTTAGAAACCAGTTACCCTTAGAAACCACAGCCAGCATTTTGACTTTATTCATAAACAGTATACTGTACTTTACGAGTAAACAACATCCTGGGTAATTAAACCATCATTAGAGCTAATACATTTCCATAACAAATGGCCTTTTAACTTCTCTACATTATAATAAACACCAAAGAAAAGCAGCCCGTTCTTTCTCCAGATGTAGATGTTCCTCTTTGATAGCTCTCGAGGCGTGCTGTGACAGTGCATATGTTCATTCCTGACTTTCTCTGCGTCTCAATCGTGTCAGATTGCATCACTGGCAGCACTCGAGTCCTGCCAAACCAAAGAGTCAGGGTGTCAAGTATGAAGGTATGAAGAGGAGGGTGATAAAATTAAACGGGTGAGGTTTTAATCAGAATTTCTTTATGCTGGCACTCCGTGGGAATTCTTCTTCTTCACCTCATCAGCCCTCTATATCCCTCCCCCCCTGGACGACGGGCAACCTCCCAGAGTGCCTTGCTGCGTGGCCTTTTCAATAATGTAGAAGGGGAAAGAAGAGAGATAAAATGAGAGAGGAAACGATTTCTTGGCACCGTAGGAGGCCCCTGCGTGACATTTACCTCAAGCGAAGCCATCAGTGTGCGTGTGTGTGTGTGTGTGTTTAATCCCACGATGCCAGACTAATGATACCCCCCTCTGGCACACACACAGAGGACAAAACTCCCTGCTAGAGATGCCACACATGTCCTTTAAAAATCACACTGAAGAGAAAAGAAAAGAGAAAAAAAATGACGTATAAGTGGCAAACGAGGGGGTGCAAAGATTTAAAAAAATGACTACGTGAGCAGTGTTCCCACCTGGATGAGTGCGGAAGAGGAAGGACAGGAGCTGGAAATAATTGGGAAAAGGTTAATGAATAGAGGGGCAAAAGCAATCATGTTCAATATATCAGCCCCCTGTGTCACTGTTCCATACTTCATTACCCGTACCCCCGTATATGTAGTAACGGGTGGTCTCGCCTCTCCAGTGGAGTCTGTCACCCCCCCACATGGACGCCCGGCTGTTGCGCAAGCATTAGATGACAGATGGAAAAGGAAAATCCTTGTGAATGTTTTGAAATAGATGGAGCACGCTCCGATTTATATAATGAAGGCCTTCACAGTAACACAGTAACACAGAAACCAGCTCCAACTGAGAATTACGTTTTTAGAAGCCCAGCGGTTAAGAAAATATGTCAAGGTCTGCATCTCAGCTGTATCAGATGTAATTTTTATGGAATTAGAAGCTTGAATTTCAGTACTTGTGAGCAAACACAGTAGATCTCCTTCTGAAGAATGAATTTAAGAAAGAGGTTTCACTGCTATTGTTAATAGAACCTGCAGGTCTTATTATTTAAAAAAAAAATGATGCAGTAAACAGCTCTAATGTGAGATTTACCAAGCATTTGACTTTAGAAGCCAGCTTTTTGTGGAGAATATTTGGTTTAATTTGATTCTCTTTGTACCTGCAGATGGAGATAGCACTCTTGAACAGTGCCATGGAAAGTTCACTTGCTCAATTATATATTGAACAAAAATATCAGCGTAAGATATTTCAGAGGTAAAACTAACTGCAGATGTAGTTTTATCCCAATTAAGCAGAAGTAACATTCCACTATATGATTATTCAGACAAGTAGGGAATTAAAAAAAAAATGTTTTTCCCATGCACAGTTCTTATCGTTTATTTTTATATTCCAGAATGCCATTTTAACACAATTCATATCAGGGCTTTTTCTGTCATTCCATGATAATTTGTTATTTTTTACTGTCTTGCCATGCCTTTTTGCAGCAACACCAAACCATAACACTTCAGATGAGGCTTTTCTTAGTCTTGTGTAAACAGGGAAGAAAGTATTGCCTCTCAAGGCCATATTTTTTCCAAAGGACCAATAGTAATATAGTGTAGTTCTAATTTTCTTTTCGGACAACAAAGTCTTTTTCAGACCAAGCCTCTGGAGTGCAGGTCAGATAAGTGCAATCACTTTCTGATTGCAATTCCTGTGATAAAACTGAGCCAGGTTTGTAGGCTGTAGTGCTCCAACACACACCGTATCAACTCTGCTCACAAATGTTCCAGAGGATTAAGAACCAGGGCTTTCTGATGGCGACTCCAACATCGACTTTGTTGTCCTTAAGCCACTTTGTAACTAATTTGGTGGTAAGTTTAGGGTCATTCTCCATTTGGAAGACCCTATTTGCACCCAAGCTTCAACTTCCTGGCTGATGTCTTGAAATGTTACTTCAAAATTTCGACATAATGTTCTTCCGTCATGATGTCATCTGTTTTGTGAAGTGCGCCAGTCTCTCCTGCAACAAAACAACTCCACAACATCATGCTGCCACCCCCGTACTTCACAGTTGGGGTGGTGTTCTCAGACCATGGTCATTATGGCCAGTTAAATTTTAGTTTCAGACCACAGGACATGTTTGTCCCTGTGCGCATTTGCAAACTGTAATCTGGCTTTTTTTTAAAGTTGTTTTTGGAGTAATGGCTTTTTCTTCGCTAAGTGACCTCTCAGCTGATGTCAGTGCACAACTGGTTTTACTGTGGATAATGACACTCTCTTACCAGCTTCAGGAAACATCTTCACATAGTGTTTAGCTTTTAGTTCTGGAGTTGATTCGCACATTTTTCACCAAAGTACGTTCATCTCTGGAACAGGGAAGCTGTCTCCTTCCTGAGTGGTATAATGGCTGGACGTTCTGTTAGTGTTTATACACTAACCGGCCACTTTATTAGGATTGCCAAAGTCTTGTGGACCCAAGGTTATGAAAACTTTGCAAGAAGAGAGGCTCTGTCTTACTTAGAGTAGAATTGCCATAAGGTCCTGATCTCCAGCCAGCCGGTGGGTATTCCTATAGACATTTGACCAATCAATAGACAGTTAAAAATAGTTAACTGAGCTAAATTTTTTATGCTATGTGTGTGGCACACAGGAAGAAATTTGCTTGTTTTTGTAATGACAAGGGCACATCAGAAGCACCCTCGGAGCACTGCTGTGGTGCTGCTGTGTGAGAAGTTGGTAACTGAACTTTGTTTTCTCGTTTTCCAGACGTGTTTCTCCTCGTAATTGTTTGTCTTTTCGGGTCTGAACGAAACATGGTCATTTGTAGTTACACTGGGTCTGAGCTACTCTACAGGTACCAGATTAGCTTTAATGACAGTGGAAAATCGTATAATTCAGCCACTTTAATAACAGCTAAATTATGAAACATATGCATTGTTCATCTTAATAACTAAAATGTGCAGGAGATGCACTCTGTACACTCTGGACCTGTGCTTCAGGCTGCATTGCTAATCTTCACCCCTGAACCCTTTCTAGGTCAGCTCAAAACTAGCCGCAGTGGTCTCTTAGTGCAGTTAATGCCACAGCAAACCATGACATCTTTAAAATAAAAATAATTATGCTCTGTTAGGTCTTTATTCACAGTTCTGAAATTAAATCAAAAACAGTGCTAAGCACTAAGTCGGCTATGCCCATGATCAAACAAAAGATCACGCCACTAATCATACATGAATTTGCTGCTTTCTATAATTTTACCTGATGTATTATAATAATTCACCCCCTGTAAAGTTGTCATGGATGTGAAATCTAACTGTGGAACCAAAAACTTTTTTTTTTTTTTTTGGATAAGACAGTAAATATGTTTATTTCTGCTGCAAAGTTTCAAGGGTTAGTGGAGACTGACTCACTGTTGGAGCCAGCTCCAAGTGGTCATTTAAGAAACTGCAATTAATCTTACTTCCTTGTTAAATTCAGTCAAGCATACTGGATGTTGCCCCTTAGTTTATGCTGAAAAAGCAAACAGTTTTAATTTACTTTTCACATAACTGTGACTGAGCCAAAGCTAAAAGCACTTCAAATAATCGCTCACTGACAATTCTTTTTCCAACTTTTTTCCCCCCATCTGACTTCTTTAAAAGTAAAACTCCTTAAATTGGCAGTGAGGTCTCATTTTGAAAGCCGTCGTCTTCAGCTATCACACATCCGTTGCCATCATGTGGTACAGAACCTTGCATAGACACGTTACTTCAAGATCTGTGAATTTGGTAAAGCATGTTTCCATTATTTTTTCTTGCTAAATGAAGTTTTATTTGTGAAATAGTACTTTTAGAGAAGCTACGCAAAGATGCTTCCATAAGGAGAATGTTTCACAGACCTACAGTGGCATGTTGCAGACAGCTGATGTTTAAAGACACTCTATGTAGCAATACCACTTCTGACCACATGGGGACATATGGAGCTCCAAATGAGTCACTGAAAATACTACTGCTAATCAGTGGGGATGGTCTGACATGTCATGTAATACCATTTTGTCCCACCAGAGGTGCACTTCATTATCTTACACCAGGGCTGACACGTGATATCTTGTGATATGATTTCCCCATGTGGACAGAAGTGGTATTGCTACATAGAGCTTTATGGGTGAAACTGATTTTTTACAGCGAACACATCAATATAAAACACCTAACCACAAACAGACATGTAAGAATATGGATACAAACATTAATGTTCATTATTCATTTCAACAAAATACATTATTTAAAATAAACACAAATTATACTATCGTCCATATTTATCCAACTTACATCAAAAGCAGAGATTTATCTTTGTCTGAAGCAATCTTTTGTTATCCGATGCCTGATCAACAGACACTGTCACGTCTCAAAAACGCCTCAACGTCAAAGATCTGAAAAGAGGTCACAGCTCGGTGTCAGTGTTTGTTTACAAAAAGAGAAGTGATGGCAGACCGGTCGGAAATCGACCTCCTGTCAGTAGAGACAAATGTCAAGGTAATGTCAGGATGTGAAGGCTCTTCCAGAGACAAATACAACAGTTCTCACTTAAAAAAAAAAATGGAAAACTAAAAGAGCAGTGACACATACACAGAAGTAGAACAGGATATAAGTGGAAATAGCTCCCATTCTGAAGGTCTTGAGCCCTCAGAGAGACGCAATATGTGTGAGGTTAATATCATGTCACTGGATGGTATTTCTTTGAAGATTTTTAAAATTTTGGTCCCATAATCACTCTTTTTGTCTGACTCAAGAGTTCAGAAAATAGCACTGGATCTCAAAGTCTTATGCTGACCTCTTGTGGATCAAACAAAGCACTACCACCAACTCACTGCAGCCAACACAAGTCAGGGGGAAATTCTACTTTTTAAGCTTCCTCATCTCAGCGAGTTTGGCCTGTCGCAGCAGCAGCTCTCTGGCAAGGTCTGGCCTGCCGCTCTGGGCCAAGCACTGAGCCAGCTGGGAGGCCTTGGGCTGATGCTGGATGGCGGGCAGCGCTCTCTCCTCCACATGGCCAGGATGTGGAAGGTCTGGGCTGACGGGCTGTCCCCGGCCCGGAGCTTCACCATCTGGGCCGCGCTGCGACGGAGGCACAGGGAGGACACCAGCAGAGCCGTCTCCTTCTGCGACAGCTCCTCAGACAGCCAGAAAAGAAGGTCATCTGACAGGGACTCTGCTGGGCGTGCATGAAAGGAGCAGTTTTTAGTTTCAGCAGCTTGTTTTGAAGTCATGGAGTTAAGTACCTTTGCATTTAAACATGTTTCACTGGCTGTTGGGCCACACCACATGCTGACAGGCCTTACATCAACAACAAAAGCCTGACTGCATGGTTTGAGACAAAGAAATCATTAAAAATGAGAGACATGATGATGTCACTGATCACTTTTGGAGCTACTGAAAGTAGGAGGCTTGTGTCTGGATAGAAATATTTAGCTTGCAAGTTTGTTCCTGTTAAGTTGTGTGCTCACACTGCAGGACCTTCTGGACGTGTTTCCTCACCACGAAGCAGTCCTCACCCCCAGTTTCCCAGTTAAACAACCCTGCCAAAGTGTGTTGGAGCTTCACACCCGCTCCTGTGTGGAGCGCTGAAAGGTGCTGGTGGGGAGAAATCACGCCCGCTTGTTTCTACTCCTTTTCCACCTCCCTTTACTCACCATAGACACGTGGACGCCCTCTTGGGCTTAAAACCTAGCACCTATTTTGTTCTTTTTGACACTTAGCTGCTCAAGGTGTGACACAATCTCACACACGTGATTCCATCCGCCATTTTTGTAGTCCATGTCCACTTGGTTGAAGGCTATCTTGTTAGGCTCTCTCTATCTCTTTCTCTCTCCCTCACACGCATCTAAATTCCATCTGACACATATGTATATATGTTCATAGTTGTATTTTCATGGTTGGTTTGCTTTGCACCTAGTTCAGTAGTCTTAAACCAGATGTTTGTTGTTGTCTCAATAAATTCTGATGAGAGAAGTTGTTTGCTGTTATTTTGCACATGTTTGTAACATTTGCTCTTTGAAAAGGTGTGTGTTAGGAGTCTTTCCCTCTCTGTTGCCTGTTAAAAGCATAATACATACAATAACTGTGAAAGCACAGGGGCAGAAAAACATTAATAAAAGAGGCATTGTCAGAAACTGTTTTAGTTGAAACTACAGTGAATGCAAATAGCATGAAAAATGTAGAAGGATAAGGAAGATTGGACGAGACAGAAGAGAAGTGGATGAATGATTGATGAGTCACCCACCTGTCTTGTCACATAACTTCACCCTGGCTGTAATGGGCCGATGAATTCTTCTCACTTTCTGAAATGAAACAGGATAACTCCGTAATCATTCTTTCATTCCAAAGGTTTTTAAAATATATATCAAGTAAAATGTTGAACTCTCTGATTGCCTCTGCACCTTTGGTAAAGTCAGGGAGAGCTTACAGATTGGATCTCCCAGGAGCTTCGTGTGCTTCAGGACCGCTTCATCGCCCTGCCACTCCAGCTGACCTCTGGTGACTTTATAAAGCAGCAGCGTCCCCTTGTAGTGAGGTGAGCTGTAGTTTCCAAACGGGTCCACTTCTGTTAGATGCACCAAGAGGTGGTTCCTCCGCTGACTGTGAAAGGTGAGCCGCTCATGTTTGTTGTTTTGGGCAAAAGCTGCACCACGAGAATATAAAAAATGATTTCAATCTTTTAAAAGAAAACGGCTTGTGTCATAAATAGCTTACATCGTAAATGCCATTACATTTTGTAAGCCTAAAATGTCAAAGTTTTAAAGTTAGTTTTTCACAATTCAAAATGTTATATTTCATCAGTGCTTTGAATTTACACCAAGTCTTTTCTGGGTGTTGTCAATCACAAAAAACAAAAAGGAAAAAAAATAAAACACCTGAACAAACATACCAGAGATCACACTGTACAAGTACTATGCTGGGTGCATGTGCAAACATGGCATTCATTCACTTTCACTTTTACTATTATGTGGGATGCATTTATGAGGCAACCGGCACCAGCAAAACATACTTTTTTTTTAACCTGGGGCTTGTTTGAATTTGGCTTCAGGCTTTTCCTGATTTTTCTTGAAGCTTTAAACTCTTGTCTGACGGTGCTCGATAAGGGATAAGCTGTTGACGATTGTCAAAATTGACCTGAAAAGACTGAATGTCGTGAAGGTCAGGGTGCAGGATGAACAACAAAAGATGCTCAGAGACAGTTTGTTAAGGACAATGTGTCAGAGCTGGTAAAGCAACATTCCATTTAGTTCGAAGGCCAATAAATTAGGGTTTTCACCCTTAAATTCCAGCTCTCAGTGAAGTTGTATCACGTGTTTGGAGCCCAGTTAAACAGTTTCCTCTCAGTGAAGAAAGCTGACAAAACAAGCAAGGTATAATTACGAAAAGTATGGGCACATCTTTCCCCACACATGAACTGGGTTTCTCAGAGAAAGAATGAGCACTACAAGTCTAAGTCAAGACTCATACTGACGTAACAGATGCAAATTTCAGATGAAACAAAGCAAAATATTGGCCCATCCCTTATTTATCATTATAATTTTCTCTTTTTCTGCTTTGCGGACACACAATTCAACAATTCAGTTGGAGGTAACACCAGAAGAGCCAAATACCAGCTACTGATTGACAGAGCTGTCACTAAGACAAATCTTTGAAACGCTTCGATCGACTAGAAGAAAGCCCATAACTTGATGCCACGCACATGAAAACTGGAATAGATGGAACTGTACAATATGCAGAGCCTTCATCAAGAACCAAGAGGCAGAATTCCAACTTGTCCATTATGGGAGTAAGAAAGTTCCTCAACTGGCCACTAGGGGCTGGCCCCAAAAGCAAGTCAATCTTCAGGTGAAGATCATCGGGTAAAATTTTAAAGCAACAAGACAACTCTAGAGGGCGCTTCAAAGCCATGTGCACAAGTTAAATTATAAATAAATCAAATAAAAAAAATACCAAGGAGGTGCTCTGCCCTGAATCCCGTCAGGCAGATCTTCACAAGGAATAGCGACAGATACCAGTTTCCAAGTGGAGCAATGATCAGCCATGCTGCATGCCAACACACTGAGGTGTTGACTCACTGATCCACATCAAGAGGATATACAACAGCAATATCAAAACGTCATTCAGACGATCTAAGTGTACTTCAGAGGCATTAAAAAGAGGAAAAATGATCACAACTGAAGAGGCTGAACTTAGACCACATAGCAGATCCAAGGAAGTCAGACACAACCATGAACCTACAAAGAATAAGGCAGATTCTGAAAAGTCAGCTGAATGGAAAGAAGAGTGGCAACAAGACAAAATGGCCTGTCAATAATCAGATGCTTGTATAAAAACCAGGCCAGAGCAGTGGATGTTGATGTCCTGATCTCACAATGCATTAAGGGTTTCACCCAAAGTCTCTGACACCATAAACTAAGTAGAAGGAAGGAGGCTGAGCATCAAAGCCACCATCCATGATGAAACAACAAAGATCAAGAAATACATCCAGAAGATCACCCCCTATTATGAACTGCTAAGTGAATATCTCAAGCAGCACAAACCGAGCGAGGAAGAAGAGAAAGAGGAGGTTATATTATGGAAAGAGAAGCTCCTGCATGGCATGTATCACCAATAGATTAAGGAGGATATCAAAAAGTACTACAACTGGCAAGAAGCAATAGAGGCTGGGGTCTACCATACTGAACAAGACCCCAGGTGCAGGCTGTGCAAAGATACTCCTGATGCAATCAATCACACAACAGGAGGATCTATATGCAGTATGAAAGCCTCTGATTAGTGTACAAGAAGGTTTGTGCAGAAACAAGCTTGAAAAATACCAAGGGTTGATGTGGAAAGAGAGAGCAACAGTGGTGCCAGTGCCTCTCATAGCTGTGACCCCCGAACTCCAAAACATCCAAAGGATCTTCATCTAAAGATATTATGATATTTTAATTTTACATTGCAATGCATTTCAGCATAGAGAAAGTTGCAGAGCATGAAATGAGTATGTATTTTCCAATGACAAGGTAGTTCTGTAAAAGAAAAAACACAGTGAGCGGGCCTAACATCCTACCTGTGGAGCTGATGTTTCCACTGAAATGCAGGAAGAGCTGATCTGCTTCGTGCATGCAGATCTCTGACGAGGTCTCCACGAGCCCCCCGAATCCCTGAGCTCGCAGTTTGCTCAGCTCCCAGCTGAGGTCTCTGCTGGGCAGGGCAGCCACCAGGACAGCGTGAGGGTCATCGTGTTGCCTTTGGAGGATGATGGTGACGGCGTGGCAGCAGACTCCCTCCTCCAGCTCTCCGGCCAGAGAGATGAGATGACAAGGCTGCAGAGGGGAGAGGAGACGAACCACCAGCAGTCTGATGGGAGGAGACGCAGACGGAGGGAAAAATTTAGTTTAGCTTCAGTGAAAGGATTAGATCATTCCTGAAAAAGAGGAAAATGTCTGCTATCAGGGGCCATAATACACGTAATTTATTTAAGAGAGGATTGAAGACTTCATAAAACCTTAAGTGCATATTTTATTTCCCTGGTGATGCTGATTTAGAGGAGAGAGGAGATTAAAATGATAGTTTAGGAGGGAAACAACAGGGTCTCTTTATTATAGCTGGGTGTAATTCTTAGATCCTTAATACATTACTTCCCAAGAGATCTCTCTACACTTTTACATTTTGTATACACTTATGTTCTGACATAGAGATGCCTACAGTTCTGCATTTATACCTTTATTTCTTTATAAGTCATATTCTAATGAAAAGCATTTCCAAACAGCATTTCAGGAAGGTGTAACAATGGCAGCATGAGTTGGGAGTCTGTCAACTCCATAATACGCATCTATAGTTTAACCCAGGTAAGATGTGTTAATATTAAGAAATCTTTTCAAGTGGCATATTTTATTTCATATGCTGGGTTTGATGTGGACATAAATATGGGATCGTCAAATTCTTTTCTGTGTCTACATTATTGCTTTATAATTTACATGATCTCATCTGAAAAAGAATCTTGTGCTACAGGATGGATCTTCACTTCTACTTCTTGTGGCTTAAAATTATGAAAGCAGACAAATGACTCGGAAGAATAAGGGACGGACCATCACACTGGAAATGTGTATTGTGGTCCCATCTCTCCTAATCTCTCTCTTTTATTGCACTGATGGAAAAGAGCAAATAGCTGCATTTTCTAAATGACCTTGATCATAGGGAGCTATCTCTTCCTGTGGAAAATCGTTGAATCTCTCTAATCTTTTGTAGCTCTAATTGTTTTGGTTCAGGCCTCTTTCTGGTGTCTCATACTGATTAACAGCATTGAAGCACTGAGTGTGTGGTTCTGTTTATAATATCCAAATCAAAATGTGATTTAAAAAAATATTGTATTGAAATAATTTTTGCTCCAACAGTCTGCACACAGTTTTATACAATGACAGTGGAAGAGCATCTGAAAAAGAAAAAGAAAATCTATTTCCATAATAAGACTTTTTGTTATAGTAGCTTAGTCCATCTGTGCACAACTTCACTGGTCATAAATAAAAATGGACTCACCTCTAAAAAAGGGTCATATGAAGGCACAGACATGAGGAAGGACACAGCAAAATAATTCTGTGGAGTTACCCAACAAGGCTATGGCCCTGAAATCAAAGAGCATCCTAAAAGAGGCCTCATCATTTCATCTGAGTTCAAATGTTGTTTTTCAGCCAGGAATGGAAGCTGCCCCTACAGGAAAGCTGTTCTGAGCTTTTAGGGCCCGATCTTCAGCCAGATCTGCTATAGCCGTAATTTAAGGCGTTCTCCCCCAAAAAAACACAATCTTCCACCATTGCTATATCCTCTTTCTCACCTGCTCTACCCGCTACATGATGCATAGGAGTGGTTTGGGCGTTTCATTTGTTAAACCAATCAGCAGCCATAGCCTTTAAGAGCAGGTTGTGCTTTCCTTGACCCACTTTCCCAAACGGTCTTCTATTGTTAAACTGGCGACCAAGCCGATTTAAGACAATCTCTGCTATTTTCTAAGGGGTTCAACTGAGGCCAAATCACGCTTTTATACAAGAGTTAATTCGAGAGGTAGAGCCGTTTGTGCACGTCCACATGTGACCAGATGGTATTGGGGCCATTTGGGCGCGCTCTTGTACGAGCCGACATGGGTTGCTGGTAGTCAGACCACCTGAAAGGCTTATTCTTAAACCTGCGATGGTACGATACCAAATTTAAGGATAGGGCATGAGACATGCCCATTGCCACATCTACAAAGTGAGTAAAAGAGCTGGCAAAATGTGTAGCGGCTATAGTGGGCAAAAGATGGCATTAGCGGTTAGCGAAGGTTCCTATACACGCAATTTGAGGGTAGCAGCTAGTGGTAACGAGTAAGGAGAAGGCTACGATCGGGGCCTTAGGGTCATTCCCAGAAATACTAAAGTCTGCCAAAGGTGCTGTAACAAAGCACTAAATGAAGGGTCTGAATTCTTTTCTAAACATGATATTTCATTTTTAATTGAACAAATACAACTCCAAATATACTCCAAAACACATTTTTGCTTTGTCATTGACAAGAACTGTGTGCATTCCTTCACAACCATAAATTGTGCCGTTTGGAGAAAGTTAAATAACTTATTTGTTATCATTAGTATTTGCACCTGCAAAGTTGTCGCGTTACAGACCTGTCAAAGTTCTCCAGCAGGTCGAAAGACACCAGTCCATTCTGCTGATTCCTGACAGAGACTTTATTCACGACGCTCCACTGTTCGTCCCTTGAGCCCAGAAGGACCAGTGATTCACTGGACGTCTCTTTAGACTTCACGGAGGCGCCTGGGACTCTGGAGGAGTATTTAAAAGCAAAAATATTTAAAACAATACTAAGAAATGTGCCAGACATTCATTCCAGGCATTCTCCCAGCAAATAGTGCATTTTCACTGAAACTGCACCAGAGTGGAAGTGCAGATATGCAGGTAATGAGATCTCATAGATCAGAGGAACCCACCTCCTTGGGTCTGAGGGAAGCAGGGAGACGCTGACAGGCCGACACTGTTGGTCTTGGTTCCCTTGTGGCCTCATATTCCTCCTTTTCTCTGGGTTTGGTGGACATGGAAGTGTCACCGTGAGGGGTCTCCTCAGGGGCTGTGAGGTTGGGTGGGTGAGGCAGAGCAGTGGGCTGGCAGAGACCACCGAATTATAGAGATGGTTTCTGGACTTGACGGCAGCCAGGAGAACGGCGTCCACCGGCTGGATCTGGAGCAGACGAGGAAACAGCTGCTGTCCGTGATTTAGGCAGCAATTTGGACAGAGACGCTGGAGGAAACAGCAACTCTTTTTTTCCTGACATGTTTAATTTTGCCAGCAGAATCTTGTTTTCTATTAAAGGGAGTTGTGTAAAATGGGAGCTGATGTTCTTTTGATCAAGCAACAAACTGCTCAAATTCGATTAATTCACCAGTGATTGCGCTGATATGTTGAATCAAATTTAGGGCACAGCTGTTCTTTTTTCCTCTAAAGCACACATCAAACATCTGCAACAGCTTGAGTTTGTTAATTAAAAGCAGTCTACTTGTTTCTATCTTGCTTATGTGATAATTTATTAGTCATTTTGAGAGCTTTGATCGACTTACATGCAACCGTTTCTCAAACACAGTCACTTCTAACTTTTGCAAGACCTACCACATTTGTATGAAAGTAAACCGTGACAACGGTAGATGACCGTTTTTCCATTAGCCTCACAACATCGCAGAGCTTACCATAGTTTGTGCCATGACGGGAGCAGTGAAGGATCCTGGGAGGTAGTTCAGACAGATCCGGGGATCCATGGGGAGTTTCAGAGACAACCCCCTCTTGGGGATGATGTAATGTTCTCTTTTTAGACAAGAAACCACTGCAAATAGACCCAGAGAGTACACCTTCACCTCTGCGAAAGAACCCTGACAAAGACACAAGTGTGAATTTAATTAATCGATCCAGCCAATACTGCTTAAATATTTAATAAAAAACAACAAATAGTTTTAGACAGAAAGCAACATTCACCTTGATGGAAATCCAACTTAGGTCCAAGTAAAGCAACCTCTTTAAAAGTAGTCTGACTTGTTATTAATAGCCTTATTTCTCCCCTTAAGAAAATACAGCTCAGGTCAGCTCCACTTACAGCCCTGAATCAACATAATCACACTTTACACGCACGACAAAATCAAAACGTGCGATTTTGCTGCCACATAATAAATTAGTCAGGACCACTTGATGGTTTTGTCTAACCGTAAGTGGTTTTCTGTGTTAAAACCTGACTTATGGTGACATGTGGTTTCTATTCAGCTGTAGCGAGAGAGAGGGCTTATGTCTAATTTGTTTCCTCCTCTTTTTACGCACCATCATAGGACACGGATTTGACACCGCCGAACTGTGGACTTTCTAAATCATTGCTCTTTTACGTGCTGCATCAGTTATATGCTGATAAAAGAATTACACAGAAGATGTTACACCGCCCAAGTCGTGTTGTTGTAGGAACATGGACAACGTCGCTGGGGTCACCTCTTAAAGATCTCAGTGAGAGTGAAACTGATAAATCGATGGTTTGACACGTGACTCCTTCAGGGCAATTAAAAGTAAAAAAAAAAAAAAAAACTAAAACGAAAGAAAGCTTCAGTTTTACACAGGATTTGTACCCTGGTATTTGAAATGCAGTGTGAAATAAAAGTAAGTGCAAGGAGAAATACAGTTTAATACTATTTGGAGTCAGAATGTGCAACTCTCTCTCTCTCTCTCTCTCTCTCTCTCTCTCTCTCTCTCTCTCTCTCTCTCTCTCTCTCTCTCTCTCTCTCTCTCTATCTATATATATATATATATATATATATATTTTTTTTTTTTTTTTTTAATGTACTTCAAAATCTTTGCATAGTAAGTCATTTTTTCTTTTTTTGCTGCTGTATTAAGGTGTTAAAGGCATACATTTTAAAAGTAACCGCCAAAGATTAAGAATACTGGGGCTAAGAAAACGTAATCACCTACTTGTGATGTACTGCACCTAAACGTTTTTTTTCATGCTTAATAAGTGACAAGCCATCGATGCTAAAGATGGAAAATTTCATGGGAGACGTTAAGAAAACCTTTATATTTAACTTTAAACTCATCTCGAGGTTCATCTCTGATCCCCTGCCAGCTGCAGCCTCCATCTGAAGAGGGATGCGATCGCAGCTGAGGGGAACCAGGATGCCCAGAGGTGATGGACTGGTACATGTGGGGACAAAGAAGAGCTCTCTACTCAGAATAGAACGGACATGAATCCATGACCGAACCTTTCACAGGTAACCTTTGAAAACCTTATTGTTCGACTTCTGAAGGTTCTGCGAAACAGAAAGTGCATTCTCTTTCAGTTCTAATGTTTTATGCATCACGACTTAATAAAAATTTTTAAAAAGAAAGGAAAAAGAGAAAAACAGGACATTATCGTATGTCAACTTTTGAAATAGGGACATAATATGTCTCCTTTAAAATGGATGAATAGCGTGTCCTACACTTGATGAAGGGCAGAAAAGCTGCTTCAAGAAGCTCCTCTCCTGCTGCTCCACTTTTAGCTTCTGAAAAAAAAAAAAAAACAACCTAAACAATTATTCCACATCCTAAGGTTGGGAGTCATAAGAAATGAAGCACCAAGGCGCCTCCTCTTTTCCCTCAGCTTCCTGGTGGTGCCACTGCTTCTCTTTAGCCTGCAGAATCTTTTCTGTTTCTCTGTTTTCTTCTTCCAGCAGCTCTGTCCTCCTCTTCCAACTTTCAGAGACTGTGGAAAGCTCATTCCAGCATTGTGAGAGAGCTCCATGTGGCTCTTGTTGATAGCGCTCCTCTGTCTCTGCCTGTTTCTCCTGGATATATTCCTTCGAGGACCTTGCAGGCTAGTTCACTCTTTTTCAGAGCTGCCTCCATCATCTTCAGCTGGTCCAAGGTGTCAGCGTGAGCTTGTGTAGGTTTACCTCTCTTTTCGTTAACCCTGCTTGTCTCTTGGTTCTTTTCACAGAGGAGATCTTCCATTTAAGCAACTTTCTCCTTCCAGCCCTTCTCAGTGTCTCTGAGTTTACTGGACTCAGCAGAGCCGAGCCCCTCAGTAGCTTCTCCTGTGGAGTCTAGACACACGACGATGAAGAGAGCTGATGTTGTCATCTCTAATCTCAAGGTCCTTGTCAGCTGTATTGAGAAGCAACTTTAGCTTTGGCGCTCAGTAACTGACGGCTTTTCCTTCAATGGTTTGTTTTCTTTAATAAGCTCCAGGTTTTGTTCTGGTTAAGAGCCCCTCTGTGTCGCCAACTGAATCACTTACCAAAACAACCCACTCACTTCACAACTAAGGCAGTGAGCAGAGATTGCACAAGACTGAATGATTTTGGTTATTATATCTGCAAACCAATGACTTTGGTGAATCATTATGCCAAAGCCACCAACACGAACGCACGCCATTGGCACTCAGTTTCTTTTTTAACATAGCGAGCAGGTAAACGCTGAGAGATGATGGAAAAGGTAACTGGAGTTAAACTAAAACTGAATCCACTGCATCTGTGACAAATGTTAACGACAGTTGTAATGGAAGAAAGTCTATCATAAATATAGTTGGTAAGAAGAGCCAGAAAACCAACCGGAGAGGTGCTGAATTGTCAAAAACTCCTTCCAGCTTGACACCGCCTCCAGCCCCTCAGCCCTGCTCAGGTGCACAGAAAAATGAAAGCAATCTGGGAGCAGGGCGGCCTGGATTGACCCTGTTAAACACCGACAGGAAAGCAGCTGGCCTGACTCAACTTCAATACGCTCATCTTTGGCTCGAAAGTGGAAGAGCGGCTAATGTAAACTATTCAGCACATGACCTTTAATCGCATTGCCTTCAGGAAAACTTTGAATATGTTGTTGCTTTTTTTTTTTTTTTTTTTTTTTTTAAAGAAGCTAGCTCTTGTCTATGTTGTTGCTCCATCCACTGAGTCACCAAATGCACTTTTCACAAACGTCCTTCTGAGATCACACACCTTGCAGTCTCTGTGTGTGTGTGTGTGTGTAAAAACCATGTAAATATCTCACAGTCTATCTGCAGTTTTATTTCACGTTAGCTGAGAAAAGGCCGTCATATCTTAGAAATCATAAAAAACACATTCTTTATGTATTAAAATGAAACAAAATATGCAATGTTAAGGTATTGGTATTGAATTTCATGTGATCAATTATGACATTTGATCTTAGCACATAGTGCCATATTTGGCAAAAACAAAACACAGCATATCGGCGCTAACACCTCATATGAACTGTCAGGCACGGCGGCGGAGAGGTAACAATTTGGACTTGCTATTACAGGACTTGGACACTTTGTAGTTACTGACTCAAAGATTAACTTTTATACCATAACGTTCTAGAGTCACATGTGAGACCATTTGTCCAGCAGCTAAAGCTTGGGGCATATCTTTGTTGAATAAATAATGACAGTCTTGTTCATCCGAGGTTATTATATACAATGTTATGACCAGGTAAGGACCAGATGATCTATTATTATTTTGTTATTTGCAAAAACTTAGAACTGAAAGAGGATGAGTTTCTTTGCACATGACTGTAGGTAGATCTAGAAAGTAGTTGCTTTCTATAATCTTGCCATACAAATGTCTTAGAATATAGATTTACAGGTGAAGCATGTTCCATAAAAAGTGTTGTTCTTTTACTGATGCCATTTTGCTGAGCTCGTATTGGAAATCAAATACAGTAGCTAATCATGAAAAAAGAATAGCAAATAATTAAAAAAAAAAAATCAGTGGTAAATTTTTTTTTTCAAACTTGCAACCTTACCTTTTGGCCTCTATACACCCCCTCTGTTGTTAGGGGGGTGATGTAGCTCACCCTCCTGTCACCGTTAACTATCTTCACAGCAACATCCCTGGAGCTGCTGCGGTGCTGCACTTGAAAAGGTACACCCACAGTTACAGGGAACTGGAGGATGGCTCCGTCCTCAACTTCGATGCGAATCACCCTGCTGAGCAGCTCCTCCGAGCCAGTTACAATCAGGCAGCTGAGGGTGTCGGCCAGTTCACACTTCAGGCCTTTGGCAGCGCCGGCAGGCGTTCTGATAAAACACTGATCTGGTACATCCGAGTGGCTGCTCTCCGGATGACCAGGGTGCCTAAATATAATTTTTTAAAACACATATGTTTACGTGGACACAAATGACGCTATGTACTCCAGATGCAAAATTCAAGGAAAGCTCAAGTCTTAACTAACTATGCATGGCTTTAAAAGTGCAACAATTTTAATAAAGTTCTGAGATGCTGGAGCACGACTGTTTCCATTATCAGCTTCACCCAGATGTAGTCTAACCCTCTGATCTGAATGTTTCAGATCCTTTTGGCTTTTGGAGAAATGAAAGCACTGACCTGAAAGTGAACTGCATAAACCAACTGGCTATGCAGAGCCCAGGAGGTCAACGTGCATGTGCTGTGTGATAACGCTTTCCAGAGGGTTTGCTTCTGTATCAATGAGCAGCAGGAACGAGGTCCAGGCTCTGAAGCTAGTTTGACTCCACACAGAGAACAAGATGCTGAACAGATTTTTTTCTTTTTCTTTTTTCCTTTTCACGTGCCAAATGTTTACTCTGTGTTATCCGTACATTTTTAGAAACTAGGAGAGTCTTAATTGTTTTCTTGATTTTCAACAAGAGGTAAAAATGAAATCCAAACTGATCCAGATGAAAACATCTGGCTCTGTAGTTGCTCCATTTTAACCAAATTCAAACAGTCCAAGTATTTCCTTCGCAGGTTTGGTTATTCCATTTTAGTTGTTCTCTTCCCATTTTTAATTATTCTATTGTCACGTTTTGTTTTTTCCTTTTAAGATTTTAATTCAATATACCAGTTTCTGTTATTTCTTTTGTGTGTTTTAGTTTGTCAGTTATTTGATCAGTATCTCTATTAGCAGAGGTGTGTAAAGTATATGCAGTGGTTCATCACATGGAAATGACAATAATGTGACCCTGAAATAACTATGCATGAATTATCTTTATCCTGTTTCCTCACCTTTTCTTTCTTATTTTCAAACCATATTTTAAGCTTAATTGGACAAATGTCGGTGATTTGTTCAGCTTACCCAATTGTGATCCATTCACTTCTTTCCTTTTCCTCTTTCTTGTCATTTATCTTTTTGTCTTCTTCTGTCTCCTCCGGTTCATCTTTCATACTTTGAGTGGGTTTCTCTAAAACTTCATTCACTTGAGGTTTGACTTGTACCTCTTCACCCATGTCTTCCATCTTGCAGCTACCGATGCTGAATCCAGTCTCGCATGTTTCCTCGGTGTTGGGTGACGGTTCTACCAGGCTTTGATCGCCTCCATCCTCAGCTTCCAAATCAGATTCAAGCTGACGACTCCTGACGTCTTCAGGTTGCACCAAAGCGTCTCTGGATTCGTGAAGCACTGCAGCCACAGCTGAAGCCTTGTCTGTAGATAGCTGGAGGACTGCTGCATCCAGCTTTGTCATGATTGTGTTTACTGTGTCTATAATGTTCTCCATGTCCTCTCCAATACTCAGGAAAGCGTCACTGAGGGAGGATGAAGAGGGCCAAGTTTTACACACTGTAATATCTGAAACAAAATCATGAAAATGGATAATGTTAGCATGGTAATGATAACAGTTTTTCTTCCTCCTTAAAGTTTTTCAACATCAACCAAAGCTTCTAATTCATGTCTATGAGGACTCACTAGTGTCACCTTTCCATTTTTGTCAGCAATTGCTTTTAGGTACACAACTGTGCTTTGCACTTAGCAGTATAACTACTTTAAGTTAACTATTTTGTCTTCAAAGGAGCAAATGATTAGCAGCAGCTCATGCTGTCAACCAGACAGTCCAGTTGTATAAAAGTAGAAATGCTGAAAGTGATGTTAATAATAGCTCTTTAATTTTGATCAAAACATTGTTTGGTCTGGTTTTTTATGTCATACAGTGGAACTGAATCTCAAGATGATCCAGTGGAAGTTGTTTGTTTTCTCACTTTATTGTGTTTGCTCCGGTTTTGTACATTTTGTCTGTAGCTCCACTGTGACCATTCATCTGGGACCTCAGATCACACGCTTGGGCAGTTGCTTAGTGGATAGAGATTGCCGACACCTGGTCGGGGTGGATCTCAGGACGCCTGTTTGAGCATCAGCAGGATAAGAGCTGTGAAAAAGATCAGTGGTGCCAGACGGAGGAGGAGGAATTGAAGGACAGGAGGGATGACCACTAGTGATGACCAAATGAAGCTTCAAGAAGCAATTAAACTTTCCAGCCTGTTATTTTGCTCAAAGTCTCATTACTCAAAGCTTCAGTCAGTGCTCACTAGTGACATCTGCTGCTTGAGTTAAACTGTTACAGGCAAGTCATAAATACAACAAAATATAGTTTTATGTAGAATATTTTCATCATAAAGATTTGTGTTGAACTCCTGTACTATAACAATAAAGTCTGTAAAGTACAGTATTGTATTTAATTCTCTCTATAAATAAAGATTGATTGATGAGGTTGAAAGGAGTTGACAGTCTGATGGACAGGACTTATTGCTGCAGTACGTTTAGATGTTTAGCAGTGCAGTAACTGAGAGCATCAAGACTTGAGCGTGCGGTATTGTTTTGCATTCAGGAAGTTTAAACCAGACTGGAGTCAGACTCGAGTTGTTCATTTGATGACTTTAGACTTGACAAAATGTAAAGATTTGCAACTTGACTTGGAGTTTTGCATGAGTGACTTGTGACTTCACTGGGACTTGAGCCTGTTGCCTTGAAAGACCTTGATTTTTTTTTTAACCAAAACCCAACATTCAAAGCATGTGTTATTTAAAAAGTTTACACGAATCAGTTCATTTCACTAAACCTGACTGAACAAATGCGAACCATCCCTTCCTCTCTGTCTCCCCACTGTGTCATCAAAATGAACCACAAGGAAATTAGATTTTCTTCTTTCAAACAAAAACAGGACTTCGTAAATATGTTATCAAGAACAATTTCATAACTACAAAGTAGTGAACAAAAAATTAATTGCAATACGCAGCGCATATAGTTATGTTGAAATACGGAGATGGCACAAACTTCTGACTTTGCTCGACATTTGAAGTTGCACAAACAGTGGTAGGTGGTCCTCTCGTGCTGTGCTGTTTACGCTGCACTATTTTGAAAAGGACTTGAAATTTGAAGTTTCTGACTTGGGACTTTGCTCGAGACTTGCCTGTCTTAACTTAAGACTTGACTCAGGACATGAGGACAAAGCCTTGAGAGTTGCAGAATTGCAAAACAATGACTTGGTCTCACCTCCCTCTTTACCTGTAAGACTATGTTTAAAACTTTTTCTTTTGGTGAACCTTTTTGTATGTATATGTCTTTGTTGTCTCTTCTTTGTCACCTCAGACCCCTAACCAGTGGAGGCAGATGGCCACCCTTCCTGAGATTGGCACTTTAAGATCTTCTCTTGTTGCTTCATGCTTGCTCAGGCTGGGGGATTGTACCAAAGTCAAGATTTGATGCAATCTGTTTGGTTCCTTAGCTAGCCTGTTATTTTTTAATGAATTGTCATTAAATGAAGTTTGAATTCATGTTTTTTATAGTGAGTGCCTAGACTGACATATTTAGGTGGCATTGTTGATACGTTTAAGTGCACCGGGCCATCGTTCATAGCAGCTGGTTTTTAGTGGTGGGATCAGTCATTGCTCTTCATTCAACTTATCTCATGCAGTTCGCCTCTTCATTAATGGGTTTGCTGTACCACCATCTAGAATATTTTCAGACTTAGATGGCCCCAAACAATCAGGACCATGTTATGAAAGTTGGACTAGGAGTTTTAGAGTTAGTTGACTTCACACACAAATATGCTCTCAGAAACTTTTTTGCTCCTTTAAATATAATGTCACTCTTAATATGCACATGATTAAAATGACCCACTATAATGAACTTGGTTGATTTGGTAAGGTTATGGTTTACAGAGAACCATCCTGCTGCGAAACAGTTTACAGTTGACTGCTAATTGTTGGTTTACCCAGGAAAAAACAAAAGTAGTTACTGAATGTAATACCTGTTCTATCAGTTATTGATCTACAGCAGTGATGTGCAAACTGTGGTACGTGTACCACTGGTGGTATGCAAGCGCTCTCTGGTGGTATGCGGGGGAACGTCATGACTTTCCACATTTTTTCCATTTTCACTTAAAAAAAATTGGAATCATACAATGCATTCTAAATACGTTTCAATTGAAATGTGTAGCTTAAGATAATTAAAATGATGTCTTTTAAAAAAAATATTTTTGCATATTCAGTTGCAGTGCAGATGTAACAACTTTTGAGTGTGTTTATTTTGCTCTGTATGAGAGTATGAGTATGTGAGAATTGTTGGACAGAGTTGTAAATGTCTGATTCAGTAAAGTAACAAATCAGGCAACAATAAATAACTACAATAAGGAATAAACATCTATTTGTGTTTAAAGCTAATTAAGAAGGCATATATGGCTATATTTAAAAATTGGTCATCATGGTGGTACTGAACAGTTTCTCAGGTGGTACGCAGTATTAAAAGTTTGAGAACCACTGATCTACTGTTCCTAGCACCCACAAGAGGAGACTCAATTTTATTTTAGGGTTCAACATAAAAAGCAGGCTGACAGAGTTTAGACTAAACATGTTTTGAAACTATGGGGTGAAACTAACTTTTTAACACCCCTTGAGGAATTGACCATTAGCTGCTGTGCGGACCTCTATAAAAGCAGGTGTTTTGGCAGTTTGCTGGTCTGGAGCATTTGTGTGAGTTAACACAATGCCAAAAGGGAAAGACATTAGCAATGGTCTTAGAGAACAGTCTTATGTTTCTACAAGCTAAAAAAAAAAAAAAGTAAAACAAAAGCAAAGCTGGATTAAAAGAGTGGGTACAAAGTTATGCATGTGATTGTGTGTTTTAAACCATGTGTATGCACAAGCCCTCATACCTGTTGAAGATGAATGCTGCTGTTTATCGCTCCTTTCTGGAGCCTTCCTGAGCATAACGGCACATTCTTTGACAGCTTCTCTCCAGGGGGTCAGTTTGTCTGAATGAAAGACTGTCAGTTCCCTCAGCATTTCCAGAAATGTCTCATTGTACGCTTTCTCCTCCTGCACTTCCTGAGCACTCCTGCCTCTGCTTTCAAGTCTCTTTTCGCATCTTCTGCTGTACAGAGCTTAGTCTCTTCTCTGCTCCCACATACTGCCTCGCCATGATGATTTCTGGCAGCTCTGGACCCCTTCGGTAGGTCGAGTCAACATGATGTGAAGACTGTCCTCATCCCTTGTGCGGTGGGGAGGGGTTGCTTCATTGCTCTGATTCGTCACATGCAAATTTGTATCCATGCTAAGCTAAAAAAAAAAAAAGAGCTAAAAATGAGAATCAAACGCACATTGTGGTCCTCTTCTCCAGTATTTTTTCAGTGTCTCACATCTGGTAAAAGCAACTCACCTAATAAGACTGGTAGAATAGTGTAAAATGTTCCTTGTGAGACTCCTTTCAGATTTCAATCCTAAATCTTGGTTTTCAGTGTCCTTGGCACTGAGTGTTTCTGTGTCCTTGGCGATCCCTGTTTACAGGAGCCAAAGCTCTTTTTATATGGATGCCAGCAGTAAAACATGTTGCCGTGGCGATTCCAGGGGGTGGGAAGGTTTGGACAAAAGACAAGAGACAAAGCAAAAGCTTCACAGGACAGCAGAAAGTCTTTCCTACTGTAATTTTTTATTCTTCTCATAAATTGACACATTAAATTGTTTCAAAGGCATGACTATGTTAAGCGTGCTGTAAATGCTGGATTTAGATCTTTTTTGTGAAAACACAGGCCTGCAGCCACACAAACACTGCAGGGTGTCATTTTGGAAGCTTTCAGTGAAATGTTTGGATTTGTAGTCCTTAAATATACATAAAAAAGAGAAATGCTCCACAAGGAAAAGACAGAACTGAAAATGGTATTGCATTAGGTAATTATTACCACCTAGATGCATTTCTTTTTTTTTCAGGGAGAAAATGTTTCTCTGATACAACTGAACACAATAAAGTATAACAAGTAAGTATTATAAGGATAATGCTTAAACTCCCCCGACAATTAAATATGAAGTTTTAAAGCTTGTGACATATTCAAAATATGTTTTTTATTTTGTTTATGTGTTACGATTAGGAACAAAATCAAATACTGATGTCACGTCTGTGCATTTTTGCTTTGGATCTGCAGAGCACCACCAAGCAGGCACAGAAAAGCAGTGTGAGATGGCCTTTATGTCCTAAGCAGAATACTTGAGGAACTGATACAGGCTACTTGGAGGATGTGGCTTTATGGCTTAATTGTAAATTTTATGAGGAACTAATGAAACGAGAAGCTGGCTCAAACTATGAGGGGAAGTTAGCGCAAGCTTGGTAGAGAACAAAGGAGAGACAAGGAGGAGAAGCAACTTGTGTATTTCCCTTGTTGTGAAGACGACTGATCTGATGGGCCAATTGCAGTGCTGGTTGGCATTTGACTAACATAGATTCACTTTCACACAGTCGGCCTACTCCCTAAAGCTCCACATTTTGAGTTTAAGTCACACCTGCGCTTAAAGTTGAATGCAGGGGGGCAATGAATGCAGACACTTTGAAGCAGACACAGAAGACTGTAGTGAAAACATCCACATCCCCCACAGGTGCGACGCCATGATTACCTGTTAGATAAAAATTTTAAAATTAGTGCACAGGGTGACATGCCTGTCTCATTTTTTTATTTCATTTCCTAAATTCTCATTAAATCTGACCTGTACCGAGCTTAAGCAAATATGCAGCAAAAGAGACCTCTAGTGGTTGATGTGTTACTTTTTTTTTTTGGGACAACCATTGAGATCAAACTAATCTTCAGCTGCCGATGAAACCACCAGAGGCAATAACATTTTAACATCTCACTGGGGTTTATGAATTTAGGAGAGTTTCTTATGTCGCATAAGGCTTTAACAACTGGTAAAACTAACTCTCAGCTAAGGTAAGGACTGTGCACGTGGCTTTATATGTTCAGTTTACTTCTGATCCTGTGGGCTTTCATATCTCACCTCAAGATGGTAAAACTATAACTTTCTTCTTTTCTCCTTAGTTAAAGCTCCCTAGATCTCATTAAAATTCCAGGATTCAAAGTCATAGAGTGTTAACAGCTCAAATGTTTTTGATCAAAACATTTTTTAGAAATATGTAAAAAAATAAATAAATTGAAAAACATTTTGTTTTATAACTTTTTTATAACTACTCCTATTGGTCCTTATAGTCATTGTACTTTCAGAAATGGGCAACCAATCTGTAGAACTTTGTCTCCATCATGTGGCTGATTCAGCACAGTGTCCCCTTGTGTGAGGCAAAAAAATAAAAAATAAAAAATAAAAAAATAAAAACACACACACACACACACACACACAAACATCACTTGACCATCACTCTGTTCATGAACAAAGGAGCTGTGAAGCTTGCATTTTTTTCTTATTTTTGAAGGCTCTGGGAGTTTCAGCTGAAGGACTTTGATAAAGCTGATGACAGGCCTTTTCTCAGCTGGTAAAGCTACATTGGTGACAAGACTGGTCACCAGTTTGTAATAAAATGTTACCTGGAAGTTGAATTTTGGTTGTAAATATGTGCAATCTTCTAAACATATCTCTTTCCTTGTTCCAGGTGTGGGAGGTGAAGATCAGCCTGAAGGTGAGAAATGAAACCATGCCATTTGACACACATTTATCAGTTAAAATATTCTAGTTGTGATATCTGTGTGGTGCTCTCAATACCCTGAAAATAATCTCTGTACTCAACAGACAAACCAAGATCATCAAAGAGGGTGACAAGTATAATAATTTACGCAGCAGCAGCAGGAACTCGCCAGCTCCAAACCGCTCAGAGGTCCTGGAGAGCTTCTGGTTGCCTCATCAATGCTCTTCCTTCAACACACCCTCCCAGCAGATCAGCATGATGCTGATGGGCTGACAAAAGAAGTCGAGGACCGGATTTCTGCTGTCTTCTATGCTCCTCCAGGTCACCTTGTCCCGCTCCAGAGACAAAATGGTCCTGTCTATCCAGGACATGGGCGTACACATGATCATGCCCTGTTTGAGAAGCTCAGCTGCTTTGCAGCAGAGTTGCTAAACACCATCACTGATGCTTCAGTGGCAGAGATCTGTGAGCTCTTTCAGGGTCAATATCAAAATGAATCAGATTGCTGAGGCTCCAGCCCATCACACCTCCTCTGATGAACTTCATGTCAGTCAGGATGAGGACAAAACAAAAAACTGAGGATGAACTATGTGGCTTTTTACGCTGGTTTCTTGCAGTCAGACTATACTAAATACTTTCTCACTTTCAATATTTTCTTAATTTTCTTTTTCCAAAAAAAAAAAAAAAAAAAAGAATTTTAATCAGTTGTTATAATAATAATTGTTTGTTTACATCTTGCCTAAACAGTCATTTCTATTTGTTGCTAACAAAGTTGAAAATTAATGAGAATATTAAATCACTCAAAATGAATTCAGCATTGTGAAGTCACATTCTAGTGGCTTAATTCAGTATTTGAATATTGTCATGGTGTTTAAAGGTTTATCATCTGCAGATTGGTTGGAGGACTATATATGTGTGGTTTCTGTGTTTCTACATTCATGCCTGATAAATAATTTTAATCATGCTCAACAGAGTTACCTGGATAGACAGTAGCCACAGCCACTTCTTTTTAACAACAAAACAGAAATAGGTCAGAGCTTGGATCAGGCAGAACTAATCTGCAGGAAATTACTGCTTGAATCAAATTCAGAGGCACATAATGCTGTACAACAATATATCATGATGTTATAAAAGTTTCTGTAGTGGACTTTATATTTGGTCCAAAAATTGTTGCTTTCTGAGAAATACAGATCTGACTGGCTGTCACTGTTGAAGACATTAGAAACATAAGGAGATGGGAATTTGAGATTTCCAGATTACCTATCTGGTGTTGCTTTACAGCAACGAGTAAAAGAAACCATTAGTGGATCATATTATGATGAATTGTATTAAATGTATTACCATTAAATGAGCTTTCCCCCTTTTAGATTGAATGGGTCGGTGACATCATGACACATAGCTGGTAGTTGTCCATCTTATGAACTCGCACAGCCCTCGTCTATGCTAAAATCTGCCCTATCAGGAGAATTCCCATGCTATGACATCTGTAGAGTTAGCAATACGTCCACTTAAAAATTACAAGTCACATTTTTGTTAACTTTTACTTCATGTTTGAAATAAGAGTTGAAACCAGAAATGTTTACTAACAGTTTAGAAACATCTTTTTGTGTGTGTCTGATAGAAAGTTTAGATCAATAAAGATGCAGAGTCTCTGCATCTCCATGTTTTGAATGTGCTTTATTAGATGACAGATCAAGGAATGATGATTCTGACTAAGAATAGCAAATGACAGCAAATGTTATAGCAAACATTATACACATTTTCTCATTTCCATGATATTACTGTCATTATGACTCTACTGATAACTAGTATTAGTACTTATTTGATTATAGAGCAGTGCCAGTGCACAGCCTTTAAAGCTTAATTACTGTATAAATATAAAAGCAAATTGAGGCAGCAAGTATTTTAAAATGCAAAGAATTGCAAAATAAATCTATTAATCAGTCTTTACTAAAGGGTGAAGAGAAGTGAAAGTTTATTTAAAACAAATATGCATATAATCAATAACAGGCAATCAGCAAGAAAAGCTAAAACAGCAAATATATCAGTAAAATCAGAAATCAAAGGCATACAAACAGCCAAAATTCATAAATCAATGGTTATTAATAATTGTAAGAAAAAAAACTATTAAGTAAATAAAGCAACAACAAATAAATCAGGAAATAACAAGTATACATATGATGAAAAGTCATAAATTCTTGAATAAGTAGTAAATTGATGAATAAATTGATAAAGCAACAAGAAATAAAATCAGGAATTAAAAGTATACATACAATCAAAATCTTTAAACTAATGGTCATTAATAAATGTAAATCAAATAATCAATAAATCAATAAAGCAACGGCAAATAAAAATGGTCATTAACAAGTATGAGCAAAAGTTCACCAACAAACTGAAACAGGACTGACCTTAAATTCAACATTTACAATAAAAATCAAGGAACTGTGATCAAAGCAATAAAGATGACATGAGCTTTCAGCAGAGATGCACTCAATAGTCTGGACATCTCTAATGTGAGAACGCCAGGCCACTGAGACTCTGCAAACAATAAAGAACAGCTCATAGTCAACAAAGATATTTACAGTTCAAATAAAATCAAAACCAATAAAGAAATAAAGAAATAAAGTCAGAGGTAAACCCTTCAAATTAATAATCAAAAGGAAGGATTTAAGATGTGGGCTTCTGTCTTTTTGATTTTTTTGATTTCTTCCAGCCCAGAAAGTTCCTCACTCCTTGAATAAATGACGTTTTCTTCTTCCCTTTTTCTGGGACAGTTTGTCCAGAAGGCTGGTCCACCATTTGGGGCTCAGAGTCGAGCTCCTCTATTGTCTCTGGGAAGATTTCCTCTGAGGCATGAGCCACCGATATGGGCTCAGTATCAGGATCCTTTCCTTCCTGAGACGACTGGACCAACTCTGTGGTCTCAGGACCAGAGGGGACCGCAGGGGTCTCAGGACCAGAGGGGACCACAGGGTCTCCTCTGGTTGGCTCGCCACCTGTTGGCTCAGTCCATCACGCGTGATGATTGTCAGACCGTGATCATCTCTGCCGTGATCGTTGGGGCAGATAAGCTGTTGGGGGTCAGTTTTCAGATCCTCCAAGTCCTTCTCAGCTCTCTGGTCTTCAGCGTGCACCTTCAGTTCTTCCAGTTCCCGTTGAAGTCTTTCTGCCTCCTCTCGTGCTGCTTGAACATCAGCCTCATATCTGCACCTGAGCTCTCGGCTCGAGTCTTCCAGGTGTTCCAGCTCCAACTGCAAACGAATTTCTGTTTCTTTGAAAATTTGTTGTAGGGAGGCCCTCTCCTGCTCCGTCTGATGGCGGAGAGAGTCCAGGTCAGCTCTCAGATTCTTGATGAGCTGCTGGCTCTTCATCCCCGTTTCCTCACGAGCCTGAACTTCATTCTTGAGCTTCTTCTGAAGTGTTTCCACCTCCTTTCTTTCTGCTGTAATATCGGCTTCGTATTTACAGCTGAGCTCTTGAAAAGAGTCTTTGGCTTGTTGCAGGGAGGCCCTCTCCTGCTCCATCTGATGGTTGAGAGAGTCCACCTCAGCTCTCAGGTCAACGATGATCTGTTGGTCCTGCGCCGTCTTGTCCACGTGAGACTTAATTTGTCCCTGAAGCGTTTCGGTCTCTTGTTTCGCTGCGAGGATTTCAGTATCGTACTTGTGTTTCAGCTCCTGGTAAGAAACCTTGGCTGCATCCCGTTCTTCTTGGAGAGCCTTGTTCTTATCTTTTTCCAACTGGATCTCGCTGGAAAACTTTTGCTGGCTGATAACATGGGCGACCTGCAGCTCCTCGTAGTCCTTTTGCAGGAGTTTCTTTTTCTTGTGCTTGATCGTGCTTTGCACCTGGATAGCAATTTTAGCAGGGCTGAGAGTTTCCTCATCAGCGTATTTCTCGATTGTCTCCAGCTCCCTCTTCTTTTCTTTGCCCTGGTTAATATACATTTCCTTCAGGGTCTTCTGTTTCTTCAACTGGACTCTTGTTTCGTCCAAATCTTTCGATAGTTGAAACACTCTGGAGTTGGCGTCCATGAATTTAGCCTTCTCCACATTCAGCAGGTAAGTCAGCCTGTTGATTTCTTCAACAAGCCCGTGGTGGCCCATCTGGTTTTCGTGGTTTCCCGTTCTCCTAACCTGACCAACGTGCCTCCCGTTGGGGAACCTCCATGTTTGAGAAGCCATGTCCATTTCTTTTGTCTTTATCTGAACGATAGATGTCAATCCGTCAATGCTTTCAGTGATCCGTTTGCCTGTCTTGCTAGCAGTGGTCCGTCACGTGTGAACGTTTGGAGCGATCGAACTGAAATGATGGAATGTTTTGCTCTGGTGCTTTATACCCCCCCCGATGACATCATATAAATGTCCTGTTACGTCATCTTCTAGAATGTTCCTTTGAGGTTTGAGTTCCAAAGCCACACCCGTTCTACTTTTTAATGCATGTCTACATTTAAAATCAATATCTTTGATTCATGTTTAAAAATAAAATCTGACTATTGTTAGGATTCAATTATTATCATTAGTATTATTTTAAGTCTGACAATTGCATTACAATGAAACAGGCGGCTCGTAACTGCAGTTAGGACAAAAGCAAATTGTTTTGCTCTGTTTTTTTTTTTGGCTTAATTTAGATTTAGGTTTTCCATAGAAATATACACTGATCAACCAAAGCATTATGAGCTTTCATGGCTCCTCAAATCACACAGCAGGTCATTAATGGACCCACAGACACATTTTTTAAGAAATGCTCAGAAAGAGTCTGAGGTTTTTTTTTTTTTTTTTTTTTTTTTTTTTTTTTATATAACTTTATTGTCTGTCACGAGTGACAGAAATTCGTCTTTGACAGGCTCATGTTAAAAAACACTAAAGTAACAAACAAACATTTAAAAACAATGCAATGTTGTGCAAAACATGCTAAAAAGGGGAGGGGGGGTTGGTGTTAAGAGCAGCAGTGTTCATTTTTATTGTTCAGGGGTGGTTATTGCAGAGGGAATGAAGGATTTTTTGTAGATGTTTTCTTGGCCAGTGGAACCTTGTAGCGTTTGCCTGATGGCAGCAGCTGGAGCAGGGCAGTGGTGGAGGGGGTGAGAAGGGTCTTCTGTGATCAGGGTGGCCTTCCTGATCACAGACCGGCTATACAGTTCTGAGAGGGGGGGGTTTTTGTGGTGCACCGATGATTTTTACTGGCCTGGTTAACTGTGCGGGAAAGTTTGATCTTGTGTTTGGATGAGAGGAGGCTGTACCAGGAGGAGATGTTGGAGGTGAGTATGGATTCGATGAGGGACTGATAGACCAGAGGTTTAAAACATGTGTGCTGACGTTGAAAGTCCTTAGTTTCCTCAGCAGGTAGAGGCGGGCTGTTGTGATTTTTAAAAATGGTGTCTGCATGCTGAGAGAGAAAGAGAGGCAGTTGTCCAGGTTGGTTCCAAGGTATTTAAAAGACTCGACTGCTCCACCAGCTGACCCTGGATGCTGAGTGGTTTAAAAAGAGTGGTTGCTGACTCTTCTGCCCCCACAACACAGCTCTTTGGTCTTCTGGACATTTAGCTCAAGACATAGCTGGTTAAAAGTCTGTGCCAGGTTTTCAACAGCCTGCTGATACCGGTCCAGAGCAGTGGTATCAGTCAGGTGGGCCACCAGGGCCATGTCATCCGCATATTTAAAAAGGCTGATTCCCTCACTGTTGCAGGTGATGTTGTTTGTGTACACAGAGAAGAGAACAGGTGATAAAACACAACCCTGGGGCACACCTGTGTTTAAAATCAGCTTCTGTGATTTAAAACCGTTTAAAAGCACCTGTTGTGGCCTGTCATTTAAAAAATTCCTGATCCATAAAACCAATGTGGGATGAACTTGGAGGTCTAAAAGAGCATACAGCAGGGTGTCTATGTGCACAGTATTAAAAGCAGAGGAGAAGTCCATAAACAAGATCCTGGTGTGGGGGGTGGTGGAGAGTCCAGATGTTTAGTGACCGTATTCAACAATGTGAGACTTGCGTCCTCAAACACCCCTTTTTGCCCTATAGGCAAACTGAAAAGGATCCATTTTGTGTGACAGCATTTTGGCCAGGAGGTCACACAGGACTCTCTCCATGCACTTACACAGCACAGAGGTCAGGGCCACTGGCCTGTAGTCTTTCAGCTCCTTAGCTGGTGTTTTTTTAGGGATGGGAATTATGGTGGATTCTTTCCAGTTATTGGGGACGCTTCCCGAGTCCAAAAGGCACTGAAACAGTCTTGTGACCACTCCACCTAGCTGAGCAGAGCAGTCCTTAAGTACCCTGCCTCTTAGCTTGTCAGGGCCAGAGGCTTTGTGTGGTTTGACCCGGCGAAGGATGGAGGTTACCTGCTGCTCGTTGATGATGATGGCTTGGTGGAGGGAGGTGGTGGTTGGGCAGTCAAAGTTGGATGGAGTGCTGTTGTTGTTGAACCGGGCGAAGAAGGTGTTGAGTTGTTCTGCAAAGGGGGCGGGGTCCGGGCGGCTGGCCACTGTGGGTTTGGCAGCCCTGTCCATCATGATGTTTAGACCCTGCCACGCTTCCCTTGCATTGCCAGATGTTAATTTTTTTTTTTTTCATTTGTTCTCCAGACTCCCCAGATATCATTCTGATGGGAGATATGGGAAGATATCCCACAGCTAACATCCTGGCATCAGACACTCCAGGACCCCCCCCCCCACCCCCCCCCACCCCACCTCAGATGTTATTTGTCGAGACTTTGACTGTTTGAAGCTCTTGTGGGAGCATAACCTGCTAAGCAGGTGGTCACAATGTCGTGGCTGATTGATGTACTATGTGCAAAAGTTACTATCCCCCTCTTTAACCTCAGATGAGCGACAACATAACTTTTTTTCACCATGCTATTCTTTATTTAACAACAGTGGAGAAATAAAATATTAAAATGGGCAATACTAAGTACTCTCTTACTACCTCCAGGTGCTATACATTATTATCAGAAAGTGGGCAGGCCTCCATAAAAGCAGACATTTTGGCAGTTTCGGTGGTCTGGAGCATTCAGGTCCAAGAGGGGACCAAGAGGGGAAGATATACCCAATAATCTCAAGCAAAACATGAATCAAGGCAGTTTTGAGTTAGAGCATTATAGAGCCCCGTTTGGGTCATAATTCAATGAATAAATTAGTATATTATTATGAAATACAGGTGTTTATTATTAGGAAATATGTATCCATTCTTATGAAATGTTTCCCATTATTATGAAATACATGTTTATTATTATTAAATATTTCCCATTACTATAAAATATATGTGTATTATTATGAAATATTTCCCATTATTATGAAATAATGTAATTATTATGAAATATATTTTTTATTATTATTTAATCTTAGTTTAATGCATAATAGTTTATTTCAGAATAAATTTATTTAAGAATTAGTTTTTACATATTGGCTTCATTTTTCATAAGAATGAGCTTTTACATAATAATGACATTTGCCACTGGGCGGGACCACGCTCATTGGCTGATCCTTCTCCATTCTACGCTCTGACATCGACTAGTTGGTGGGGGACTCGCATCGAGCCTGTTGGCTAGTCGGAGTAAGTCAGAAAAGGATCTTTCTCCTGTCTTCATGCCATCAAAATCAAGTTTTCCCTACATTTCGCACTAGGTTTCATAGTCGATGTCAACTTTTAACTGTAAACTGAGGTGCATTCTGCCACCTGCTGCCCTGGAGTATATACATTGCACCTCTCGCCCACTATCAATATTCACTGTTCTGTTGCTTATGCCTGAATGAAAGAGCAGCCAATCACATAAATGGCTCCGCCCTCTCTGCTGTGATTGACACACAAATCATTATTATGTAAAAGCTCATTCTTATGAAAAACGAAACCATTATCATAATAATGGGAAATATTTCATAATAATAAACACCTGTATTTCATAATAATAGACTCATTTATTCATTGAATTATGACCCAAACAGGGCTCCATAGAGCACAGCGTGTGTTTGCAGCAAAATGCCAATTAATGCTAGCAAAGTGGAGTCAAAATGAATATGATAAAATAAATGGTTATTTTGAGCCTCTGGCAAAACTAAAAAAAAAGTCATTCCTCTTAGGTGATAGTATGGATAAGGTTTGTTCGGACAAATTTGGGTAATTTTTTTTTTTTTATTCTTTTTGATATTTAGTGTTTCCCGTCTGCCATCTTGGACATCCCTCTCTCATTACCACACACACACACCCACACACACACACACAACACACATTCAGTTCAGATTAATTTTTAAAGCACTGATTCACAACACAAGTCATTACAGAGCACTTTGCATTGAGAGAATTGTTCGCCATAAAACTGCATTTATAGGATGTGAATTTATTTACATTCAGGTGGAATTTACTTTTATTTCAGCAACATCTTTTCATGGAGTTGTAATGATCTTGAAGGTTAAGGTCATGTTTAGGTCAGACAAAAAAAAAAAAAAAGGTTTTTAAGAATTCAGATTTTTCAAAGAAGTCAATTACCTAATACAAATTACAAAAGCGTTTATGCAATAAGTAATGTAATCCAATGGATTGTGAAACATTAAAGAAATTATTGTGCTCTTATTCTTTTTTTTTTTTTTAAAGAGTTCCACAGACACTGGTGGGGCAGCTAATATATAAATGGGCTGAGAGCTGAGGTCCCATCAGATTCATGAGTGATGAATGGGCATGGGCCCAAAATGTCTTAGCTGGGTCCCACTTCGGCCATAAGTGAATCCAAGTGGGCCAGTTCACTTGAGGCCAATATGGAAACAGAACAATCCGATGTTACATCTCAGATGAGTCGGATATAAATGTTGGCTGGGTTTGTGAAGGCATGTAAAAAAAAAAAAAAGTTTCAGAATTTTGAAATGTTGTATTTTGAGCACAAATGTATTCCTTGGCAACAGGCCCACTGCATAATTTAACATTTTTTGGACACGTACATATGTGTAACAATCAAACAGTATTTGTTGTTGTTGTTTTCCTAAATGGAAATGATACAAAATGTGCTTGCCAAAAGTGCAGCCAGCAACATTCCTACCTGTGTTGTTATGCGTGGCTCGGAGCCTGCGTCTCAAGCCAGAACATGCAGGTATTTTCGAGAAAAAAAACGTCACAAATACCTCAACTTTCTACTTTGCCATCCTCCTCTGCTCCTCGCGAGCGCACTGTTTTGTTTTGTTTTTATTTAAATCTTTTTTCTTTCTTTTTAAGTCGTGTCTGAGAAGTGTGAACTCAGACCTCCTGTCACCAGAGCGACAGTTTGACAGCTGGCGAGTCTTAAAACAGGAACATTAACGCGATGATAGCCTGCAGTATTCAGTTTTATTAGCGGCGCGCGCGCTGCGTTAATGGGCGTGGAGTGTCGTCTGAACGGGAAACGGCTCGAGTGTGTGAAAGTGACTCAACGGAGCCTCAAAGAGCGGCGTTAGTAAAAGGAGAGTGGATGCGGCCGCTGTGTAAGGGTATACGGATAAAATGCCCGAAGTTTCCTTTAGTTTTTAACCGGCAGGTAAGTTTTTACAAACGAGTGTGTGTCAACACGTTCGCTGAAGCTGTCTGAGGTGTTCGCGAGACCCAAAATAAACCAGCAACTTTGGTTAAACGGGCTTTTTATGCTTCAGTAGTGGAAAAGTTAGTAGAGAAATTGTGCTCTTTTAACATGAAGTATGGACTTTCTGCTCAGCTTTTTGCTCATATGGGCTGTATTTTATCATACTCATCATCCCAGCGTGTACCACTTGCACGTGCGGGTGTTGATGCTTCTGCTTTCAATGAAAAGGCTCTGCTGCCCTACAGCTGAGAAAGCCTGGAGGAAAGTGCGACATCATTAAACTACTTCTACTTACTCTCCTCAGCAAAAATGTTCTCTAAAACGTCTTGTACACTGTGAGTTGTTATTATTATGAAGCGGGCATAGGTGTGTTTCTTTTTCAAACCAGGAAGGACACACAGTTCGGACTTTGTTCATAGAGGTGCACGAAAGAATGAGGGAGGTTTGAGTTGGTGTGCATGCATGGGCGTGCATGCTGTGACTCACTACCTGCGCTGTGCACCTATACCTGTGCTATGCAAGCATACTTGTGGTGATAGAGGTGCTGCAGCTATGATTTGTTTTATGGAGAAAACTACATATTTCTGTTCTCTTGTTGGATTCATGCAGTTTGTTTACATGCTCTTGTGTGCCTGTGTTGCTTCATGTGTGCACAAATGTTGTATCATACAGTCACCGGCCACTTCATTAGGGGATGCTAGTACTGGGATGGACCGCTTTTTACCTTCAGAGGTGCCCTAATCCTTAATCCTTTGTGGCGTAGATGCAGCAGGTGTTTGAACTATTCCTCACAGATTTTGGTCTATACTGACATGATATAGCATCATGGAGTTGCTGCATGTCCATGTTGGGAATCTCCTGCTCCACTAGGTGCTCTATTGGATTGAGATCTGGTGACTGTGGAGGCCACTGGAGTACAGTGAACTCATCATTACAGTCAAGAAACCAGTTTGAGATCAATTAAGCTTTGTTGCATGGTGCATCATCCTGCTGACAGTAGCCATCAGAAGACGGATACACTGTGGTCATAAAGGGATGGACATAGTCAGCAACAATAATGTGGTATTTAAACAATGCTTGTTGGTACTACCAGGCCCAAAGTGTGCCAAGAACATGTCTCTGGCATCATGAACCGTTGATACAAGGCAGGGTGGATCCATGATTTCATGAGGTTTACTCCAAACTCCTACCATCTGAATGTCGCAGCTGAAACAGAGACTCATCAGATCAGATGACATTTTTCTAATCTTCTGTTAGCTAATTTTAGTGAGCCTACACAAATTGCAGTCTCAGTTTCCTGTTCTTAGCTGACACGAGTGGCACCCAGTGGGGTCTTCAGTTGCTGTAGCTGTATCTGCTTCAAGGTTTGATGTGTTGTGCATTCAGATATGGTGTTCTGCATGCACTGGTTGTCATGAGTGGTCATTTGAGTCACTGTTGCTTCATTATGATCTGGAAACAGTCAACAAGACATTTTTTTAAGGTACTGGTGGCCTGTGTTTGCAGTGTAGAGACACAGGAAAGTGGTGCAAAGACAGTGTGAAGAAGACATGCAGCAGAGGGTTGCACAACAGGGTTTGAACCTGTGACTGTAGCCTCTGTAGGACTGTAGCATATAACCTGCTTAAACCACTGAGCAACCCAGCAACTGCTGCCCACTGGATATTTGCTCTTTTTCTGATCATTCTCTATAAACCCTAGAGATGGTTGTGTGTGTGACAATTTCTGAAAAACTAAGGCCAACCTGTCTGGCAACAACAGCCATGCCCTGTTCAAGTCAAATAAACCCCCCTTCAGACACTTGGTTTGAACTTCAGCAAGCTGTTTTTTGCTTTCTCAGATTTATGTGGCTCTAGTGGCCTTCATTCACAGTGAGAGAGAGACAGGAAACTGGGACAGAGAGAGAACAGAGAAAAGATGTCCAACAAAGGGTCACAGGCCCACGACCAGCAGGAGGACTGTGCTTAGCGTACATGGGCCACCTGCCTTAAACCGCTGCGCTACCTGGCAGCCCAGGGAGTCGTTTTTGACCACATCTACATGCCTAAATGCACCGAGTTGCTGCCTCGCGATTGACTGACTAGCTATTTGTGTTAACAAGCACTTGAACAGGTGAATGTAATAAAGTGGGCAGGGACTGCGTGTCCTCTATACCTAATGTGGTGTGTGCGTTTCCCTCTTTGCTCTCTGGTATTGATCTGTGGGATAGCATGCCTGGAAGAAGCTGCAGATCAAAACAGTCTTCAATAAAGTTTACTATTTCGTGTGTGGTTTATGGTGGTGTACAGTTGTACAGCTCAGAGGACTGGCTTTGAGCCAGGATGCATTCCTGTTAAAACTGCAATCATCAGCTGGGCTGCTCTAATAGACTGTATAGATTTCAATTAAGGGGACTCATATAATCAGATGCAGCACATATCGTGTCTGCATCCTCAGCTCTAAGAATGCAAAACAATGTAGAAGTGGATGTGTTGACAACATTAAGTACGTCTAATAAGGTAAACCAACAGATTCAAGCACCTGTGGGTAAAGGAGAGATGCTGCATAGCTTTTGTTATCGTCACAAATTAAGAGCTTCAGGTTGGTTTGTTTGGAAGCTTGCTCTGACCTGCACTTACACAGTCAATGTGAATGCATACAAGTCAAGATTGTGTTTCCTTGAAAGGAGAAGTAATGTTTCAGGTCCCCTATGAGCTGTAGATCTGCAACCCAAAAGAGAAGTGAACCTGTAGAGACTTCAGTATTTGCATCTTCCTGTGTGTTTTAAGCTTGTGTAAAAGAGGGAGAGAGAAGCAGTATCTGGCCCTCGTGTCAGCGTAGTGTTGGAGGAGATACTGGTGTGAAAGCACTAAAGAAACAAACAGAATTTGGTAAGTGGTGCAAAAGAAGGAAATAAACAGGCCCGCTGAATATATTATTATTTTATGGTCCGGCTAAAGTGTGCAGGTTGTGGGGGTTGGTTGTCATTTGCTCATAGCTGTTGCTGCTTTCTGCTGTTTCATCCATGTGTCTTGCGAATCTATAGTGTTTTATTTTTTATTAGTGTTGTATTTGCAACACATGTATCATAATCTTTTCAAAATCAGAGGATTGTTGGCTTTATTCCTGTTAGTGCAGGCACTGATATGTTTAAATGTTATTTTTTTTGTGATTAGACATTGAGCTACAAACATTAAAAGATTTGTTTAGCATGGGGAGATAAATTAACTTAACAACTAAAAAAAATAAACTCACTTGTCCTTATGACACCTGACAGATGTTTCTGGTTGAACAGCGTGATATCCAAAGGTACTTCCTGCTGCAGCTTCCTGGAGTATAAAACCATAAATTGTAAACCAGTTTTTTTTTTCCTTCAAAAATCCAATACAAAAGATGACATATATCTGTATAACTTTTTGATCGCCATACAGGCATGAAAGTGTCTTGATTGTTTAACCTGATGTAACATGGCTAGAAAGGGAACAAGCAGATTTCCTAATGTGTCAAACTGCTCCTTGGTAATGTTGCCACAACCATGGTTGCTAATCTTTAATTTTTCTTTTCTCGTAAACCTTCTCTCTAAGATGAAATCTGTTTTGTCTTGGTAATTTAGGATTACATAAAAAACTGTGTTTGAATATGGGTGTCAAATTGTGGTTAGATCTCAAGTAAAAGATGCGTTAAAGCTCATATGCTGCCTTTTACGGCATTTTGCTTCACCTGTTCATTATTGCTATCTTTATGCCCACAGTGTAAAGCTGTTCTGCTTGCCCTCGTAATGGAAGATGTGTGATTAGAGCACCATGCTGGAGCCTCTGGATCCCAGCCTGGAGATTGTGGAGTGGCTGTCCACCCTCCGTCTGTCCCAGTATACCTCATGTTTCCAGCAGAGAGGCTACCAAGCTCTCGGAGACTGCAAGGACCTCACAGACGAGCAACTTTTGGAGCTTAAAGTGCTGCCAACAGGCCACCGACGGCGCATCCTTCGGAGTTTGGAAGCACTCGGTGTGAACCAGCAGAGTGGCAAGAGATGATGAAGATGAGCAGGAAGGTTTAGAGAGCAAGGAGGGTCAAAGGAGGCCGCTCCCGCTCCCAAGACATGTCTACCTGAAGGACAAAAAGAGGGGGGAATCGTATCAGCATCAACTGCCAAAGGAGAAAAGGGAGTTTGATTTGGAAGGGAGTCACACTTTGCCAGCTGGAGCAGGACTGGGATCAGAACACCTTTCAGACAACTCGATACCTCCTCATGCCCCAACCACGCCCGCGTGACCCCAGGAATATCTGTGTGCCCGCATTGGCACATAGTTTTGCCCCTCCCTCTACGCGCTCGAGCAGCAGCAGCAGCAGCAGCGACTCCCTTTCATCCTCTGATATACCCTCAGATGGGTTTCCTGAGGTTTCCTCAGATTCCAACATTGATTCTGTGCCCTCTCCTGCTGAAGTCCCTCTCCCTGCACTAGCTGAGGAGACTGGGGGTTTTCATGGTGAAATGGTTGATAACTCTATATATGAGGCGCAGCCCTCCTTTAGGGGTCGTGCTGCAGGTCCACGACCGACCCGCTCCTACCGACTAAGGCACCGACCTGTTCCTCAAATTCCCAATCAAATACCCCAATCACCTCAAGACAGGTATGCTTTTAAGTCATGTTATTATGGCATCTTTTGGAATTATATTGAAGCTTATACATAAAGATTATTGTATATACTGTTAGCTATAGTTTTTACAGGGAACTGGTAGCTTATCTTAGTATAGTGCTTATGGCTGATTATGACATTCATCTGAGTGTGAGAATGTGTATATAAACAGAGTTCATGGTGCATGGGTATACAACACTTGCTTGGCTGGAGAATGAATTGGCCAATTTTCAGCTTGACCAGCATCAGCTCAGAGCGTAGACTGGTGGACCAGGTTTTCTGTTTTATTTTTTTTCCTCTCTTCACGATCATGGCATAGTACAAAAGCATGTGTGGAATTTCTAAACTATGAGTACACAATACCCAAAGCCAGTAATCTGTAATGCTTTTAAGGTAATTATAAGCCTTGAAGAAAGACAAAGAAAAGGCATGGGACTGCATACTGAAACTAACATCTAAAAAAGCATCACCCCTGCTGTAAATGCCCTATGTTAAAAGCCATGAGGTAACAATTAAAACTAGTAGAGCACACAGTTCAACAGCCTCTCCTTGGTATCTGCTGTGAAAAGGGTAATGCTATGAGAAAAATCATGAAATTCCTGACACCAAATGATCAGAGACATCTTCTGTGGTTGGTTTGACTACTCTTTTATCACCTGGTTAACCTGTGTTCATTTGCAACTGCAGATGCTACACTTTATATTAAGTTCAAGTAGGGCTCAAATCATCATCACGATTAATTGATCATTTTAAATCAATTCAGTTTCATTTTTTTTTTACTCTCATAGTTCACTGACAATGTTTTTGCTGCAAATATGCACAACTCTTACAACTGGAATATATATATATATATATATTTTTTTTTTTGTGTTAATTGAAGTGCATGTCTTTGTGTTTTTAAGACAAGTTAAAGGAAAGGCAGAGGCACTATTAACTGTCACTGACTAAATATTTGAAATAATTGAAATAATTGACAGGTTCTGGTGCTTTTGATTAATTTTCAATAATTCCCCATCTCTAAGTTCAAGGTTTTTAAAAAAATTTAAAATTTGAATTAACCCAAAAATAAATAAATGAAAGAGTTGCGGGTTAAGGTCTTTTTTTTTTTGTTAAAAAAATATCTCTATCGAAAAACCTTCATGTCTTATATTTGAGACTTTTTGTATCAAACATAGAAGGTGCCATAACTTGCAGTTTTGGGAAAAATGTAAGGGTTTTTTGTGGTCTGTGCTTTCATTGGGAATGACAGGCAGCACGTCAGAGGAACACCCAGGTTTTGATGGCTTGGAGACAAAATTGGAGATACTAGATTGAGATGTTTGGACACGAGAAGAAGAGGGACAGTGAATACATCAGTAGAAGAATGCTGGTAGGTGGAGCCTGGTAGGAGAAAGAGAAGACCACAGAGGATATTTGTGGATGCGGTGGAAAGAGGATGGATATGCAGTTTGTTGGCATGGCAGAGGAAAATACCGAAGACAGGGTTAAACGGAAATTAATAAAAAGGGAAAAAGCAAACACTTTTTATAGTAAAAGTGACTGGAATTGAATGAATCTGAATCAGCTGGGAAAGTTGCAACTGTTGCATTTGAAATAATATCCAGAATATGGCTCATCTGTACGAGTAAGATGAGCCATATTCAAGAAAGGTAAGGTGATGAAGAGGCGGTTTGTGTTACAGGGTGGTCTTTAGTCTTTTAAAGGAATTCACTCAATTGGCATTCTCTGATTTGCTGAGGAAGCTGAATCCAAAGGGGATAGGAGCCAGGACAGAAAAAGCACAATCAATGTTATAGTTCGACCACTGTAGATTGGAGTGGTCTCGATGTAACTAGGGGCTTGGATCATGAAGTGTTTTGAACGTAATCACCAAGATTTTGTGGTTGATTCTAAATTTTATGGGAAGTTAATGAAGGATGGCCAGAACAAGGATAATGTGGGATCCATGAGATGCTGTAGTTGGTAGCCTTAGTAATTTATGTTTGGTTGGATTATTTCTTAGTTGTGACAATTCTTCTTGGCCACAAAAATATATTGTTGTCATCTTGAAGGATAGCATTTGGACCCAGACTGTGAAGATGGGGTATTTCCACTGGTTGCAGAATTTTATATTTTTCTCTTTCCAATGATGACAAGCCTTGTTTTTCCAGTGAGGGAGGTGGCGCCCCTCACCATCACACTGAGCCGTCTAAAAGAAGGTACACTATTGGTGCAGCCATCACCAGTGTTCTCAGCGTCTTCTCCACACTTTGACCCTACAATCCAAGTGTAGTAGGCAGAATCTGGACTCATCGGTGAACATAACGTTCCTACACATGTTCATGACATTCGAGGCCTGATTGGCACCTGATTCATCAAGCACCCTGGGTTTCTAGAAGCCTAAAACAAGAGTCAGTAGCAACAGCGAAAAACAGCTGTTGACATTGGCAGTGAAGATTTGCCAAATCTTTCATGGGCGCAACCCCCCGGCAAATTTATGTTCTTTATGAGTATGAGATGTATTGGTACAACAAAGAAATAATCTACCAAACACAAACTTCCTTACCTTTTGTGCTTAGATTAGTTACAAGTGGTCTAAAGTGGATGTCTGCAGTTACAAGAGTCCAGTAGGGGGAAAAATGAAGTTGACCACAGATACAACAGCTCTGTCTGCTCCACGTCTTGAACTGGACCGTTAAAGGTGAACAGTCGGGGGTGTGATGTCGCACACTTAAATGGCTAATTTGAAACTAGCTTACTGAAAAGTGTTGGAAAAGTTCACCACTTTCATTTCTGTATTTTTAAACTCATATTTTTGTGATATTCTCCAATATGGCGACATTTCTGTCCTAAAATCAGGATCAACATCTGTGCAAAAAAAACAAAACAACAGGAGGTGAATAGAAACCCAGACTCACCGCTGGTAATTGAGTCAACTATATCAGGGCTTGTGTAAGGACTGTGATGTTTATGAAAATTTGGTTGACAGTTATCTGTAATTGATATGAATGCCTGTGATTAACATTTAATTAAACCTCTTTCATTGTTTAATCTGGTAAAGTTGAGGGATCCACAATGAACCTGTCAAAAGGAAGTAGGTGAAGCTATCGGCATAACATTCTTTTCTTTTTTTTTTTAGGGATCTGTGACGTCAGTGCCTTTAACCGTGACCTCTGTTGTTTAATTTTACAACTACATCCACTAGATTAATTCCAGTTAAGGCTTATTGAAACACCGCTGCTGGAATGTTAGAAGATTGGAGAAGAAGGGGAGCAGTGAGATGACATTATTAAAAGTGGCTGTCTGACTTTAGAGATTGGACATTAAGTGGAAATAATGATAGAAATACAGCATTTCCTTTAGCTTTGTCAAACGTCTGTCCATAAATGTAAATGGAAGCTATTAGATAGAAATGGAGATGATCATGGTCATCAGGAATAATGGCAATCGGGCCTAATGTGACTGAGTCGAAAAACTGATTTCAAATACAGTTGGGATGGAAAAAGGGGGGAAATGGATATCTCTATGTCCAGATGTAACAAAATTAATCCCCAAGCACCCTGTAACGTTCTCTTATAATCATCAGTGGAAATTTCAATTTCGGTCTTCTGGGAGACAGAAACTTTTCAAGAGCATAATGCTGAGGGGGGCAGTGTTGGTTATCATCATCTGTTTTGCTCCTGTGCATGGTTTTCTCCTTGATTCTCATCCTCTCTTTTTGCTTTAATCTAACATAGTCTTGGCTGTAATTTAAAAGTTTCTCAAACTGTTCCTTTAAGCAGAAAGTTGAACTCTTTGAAAAGTTTAAGGGCAGCTTTTGTGGACTAATTAAATGGCAATGTAAAAAGAACTTGCCGACAACAGTTTTCATGGGCCACTGCACGGCACAGTGTTGTAAGCAGGTGGTCCAGTATTCCTCCTGCAGCGGTCCGACGTTCAACCCCCGGCCTGCAACCCTCTGCTGCGTCTGCTCCCCACTCTCTCCTTCCTTTCTTCACCATGAATAAAGGCCACTAGTGCCAAAAAAGAAACTGGTTTTCATGCAGCTAGGTCAGAACAGACTATAAATCCAAATCTTTCTCTAATTGTTTTCTTAGATTTATCAGTTATGCAGTTATGCTAATATCATTTACTTTATATATATATTGTTTAAACTAATAAATCAACTTTGAAAACTCCTCATTTACATGGCGTTGGCTCCCCCCCCCCATGTGCTGCACCGCCAGTTCTAATCCACTGATTTTGCTTCCTCTGCAGGAGCACACCACCAGCACAAACAACCAGCCCTGAACACCTAACCGGCTCAGAGGGTCCCACCGGTGCAAACGGCATACAGAGAGGTAGACACCGTCTTTTCAGCTGCATCCGCTTTATCTCTGCTATGAATATTTCATATGGCGGTATAGTCAGCAGTGCTGTTGTTTGCCCGGATGAAAGCATGGAGAGGAGATGATGGTAGTACGTGGGTGCAGTGGGGGGTGTTTGGAGGCTGTGTCGTGGGAAAAGCCGGCACCTCCGTTTAAGCGTTCATCTCACAAGGAATATGCTCTCTCAAATCTTGTCCCTCAGGGAGACCCTGGTATGTATTCTTGTCGCACAGCTCTCCAAAGTTTTTTAGAAGTTGTTTAACTTTTCTAACAGCACAGAGGCTCACAGGACAGCTTGTAAATATGTTTTTTAAACCTTGCTTATCTGAATACGATGAGTTTCGTCAGCCCCCCCGTCTGAGGAAGCTGCGTTCTCCTCGGATAAGATGATGCTTTTCTACGACAACAGGCTGTAACTAACCACCTGTAAACATTAGCGTCTTTTTCAGAGCTTATTTAGTGACACTGTGACAACAGTCCTTAGAAGAATCAACAGATTTCTGTCCATTTTTACATGTAGTTTATTCTCCCCCTGCTTCCCTCCTGACTTCCCCTTTCCCACTTGATACAGATGCTTTTCCTGCATTGCTGTAGTCTCTTGGCAGGACTTGTTTTCCAACTTTTTCTCAATGTGGAGCAGAAGAAGAAGACAGAAGGGAGGTTGACAGTGAGCACAGACAAAAAAGCAAGACAGTGAAGTGGGTTGGGAGGAACGAGGGGGGGGGAGATGGATGCAAAACAGGCTGAGGGATACGGAGGAGGAGAAGCCAACGAGGTCCCAGAGCAGGGACATGGGGAGCTCCAGTCTCGACTAGCGAGCTGAAATCCCCTTCACGCTGGAGCCTAGCAAGACATTATTTGACATATGATTTTACCTAAGCATATTTGAGGGGTTTATTCCAAGATTGTAGAGGAACGGAGCAGTGATTCTTCAGAGTGATGATTGTGTTCATTTGAAACTTTCCTGATGGAGGCAGGCGTAATTTTAATTTTAACCCCTTTTCTCCTCCTTTCAAAAAGCCCTCCTACCCAAATCTCTGCCAGAAACTGTTGTTGTGCCTTGCAGTACTTCAGCAGTACGTAAGCCATTTGTTTTAGTGACACACACACACTACATAATCCTGAATGGCTGACTGTGCATGCACTGCTCAGTTAAAGCGATTCTCCCTGAAAATACTTTAAATCTTATGAGTGTCTGTTTTTTTGACACTGCTGTCGGATGGGCAGGACTATGGTGTGGTGGGGAAATGACAAAAAAACTTTCATGAGATACCATGTAATATTCTTTTTTACAGAATTTTAGTTAAACTTGGCTTGTTTGAAGGAATATTTGATTACGTTTAGGAAGCCGTCACTCCTGTCGACAAAAACCAGTCATCATAACTTTGGACTGCCATCCCAGTTGGCTCGATGTCGCATATCAACAACGGTGACGCTGGCTCACAGAGTGACAGTTGACATCTTGGCACAGCTGACTAAGGGCTCCTATATCTGCATGATTTATACAGCCGCATAAGATTATAACATCCTGTACTGTATGATGGCATTTGCTTAATCTTGGGTGTGATATAAATAATTCTATGTGCACACTATGCCAATGAGGCCTCTTGGACTGACTGATGTGGAGATGCAGATGTAGAATAGCACGATCAGTATGCGGCGACAGTAAACAAGTGAAAAACGAAGTGCTCTGTTGAAGTGTTTACGTGTGCCAAAATGCTTTGAAAAAGAAACGATGAAGAAGAATAATGTCTTCCTGGTCATGGTTTGAGAGATGAGGTCAACTTGGGATCCTTATTTGTCTTTGCTTGTCGTTAAGTCACAATAATAAATACATCATTTCAAGTTGCATTTTAAATGGCTATTTAGTTGGAGTCGTAGGATTTCTGACACTGTCAATATCAGGTAGTCTTTGGTTGCAAGACCAGTGTGATGGCCATCGCCAAACCGCTGACATTGTGGGATGTCGGACAGCTGATTTTGACCTTCCCAAGATTCTTTCACAATGTTGATCTTTTGTCTGTGACAGTCCAAAATTGTGCAGTGTATAGGGGCTCTGAGAGACTAAAGAAAGTATCGATGGAAGAGAAAACGAGAGAGGGACTGAACAAGAGACCAAACAAATCTTACAGCATCATAGATGCAACTTTATCTTCACATCTATAGAGGAACCAGCTGATCTAAAATTTACAAAAGTTCCTGTGTGCTTTAATTATTGCATGTAAAATACAGGTGAAAATCAGAGTCCTCTCTCTCCTTCATTGTTTCTTTTTCTTTCTTTTCTAGTACTAAGTTAATTATCAGATATCAGTCTAAGGGGTTTGAGTAAATCTGCTCACGGTTATTCTTTACCTGTTACAAACATGGCACATTTTCACAGGGTTTGTCCACAGGGTTGTATTATGATGGAATTTCAGTTTTTCTAAAATTTCCAATTTTTTCCACAAGTTCAAACTATTCAGCTGTATCTGTCCCACTAATTTGTGACCAACTTCATCCTTCATGACGAATGAGTCCCTCTTGTTTCTGTCAGTGACGCCATCCTGAAGCCATATTACATAGCTGTTTCCACTCAGGTTTTGCAAACCCTCCCTTTCATAATCTTAACTTATTAGTTTACCAGTGCTGCAAGCACATAAAGGTTGTTGTCTTGTAAAAATCTACAATCAAGATCTACTTATTAGCTTAATTTGGAGTTTTAAGTTGCATTTACAACTCCACAGGGAAGTTAAGTTTCTTATTGTGCATTGACTTGCTGCAGTTACATGCAAAAATTCTAATAATAGTAAACGCCACTTGAAATAACACCCACAGCTAATATCCGTTCCTTTTTTTTTTAAATGTAAAAAAGGGTTTTTTGACTGTAAATTTACATAATGGTAGTTTTTGTGCTCTCCAATGTTCAGCAAGGGAGTGTCAAAAATAAGTTATAACAAAGTGACCTGCAGATCTGTGACTTTAAAGGCACAACGCTGGATTTGTGACAAATCTCCTCACTAAGTCTGGAGCTGAGAGCTGCATTTAGGTTGCTACGCAGCCTGCAAACTGACGAAGTCTGGCCGGGCGCAGATAAAGAAGCATCTAAGAGAAACAAAGGCAGATGCAAAAGACGAAGCCAGTGGGTGGAAGTGTAGAGGGACTCAGTACAGCGGAGAGACTCACGAGTGGCCTGAAGGTCAACTGATAGAAGATGATTGATGGTCGCTATCTGCCCAGCAAGCCTGTCCGTGGAGAGGGCCAGAGTTTCAGTGCATTCTATCATCAAGTACACTGACCTCCTCATAAAACTTACAAACCCACTACATGCCCTTTTGTGCCCTTCTGTAACGACGTGTATTGTTTGGAGGTGTGTGCCAGCAGCATCAGGTTTTTAAAAAATTCAACATTCACGTCTGTAAGAGCTTGAGAGAGTCTTTATGTCTGTGTTTGTCCCGAGGGATCTTCAAGTGTCTTCGGTGTTTTGATCTCTGTACTGTTTGAATGCGTAGCTATTCCTACACTGGTGTCTCTGTGTGTATGTGGCCTTGTGGCGGCATCTTCTGGCCCTCAAAACCCTCAGGAGAAGGTAGTGTCATTTTTCACAATGACAGGCAACAGCCCACACAGGGCGGCCCCAGGTCTCTGGACTAATAGCGTCTGGCTACAGTGTCTCTTCTTCTCCTTCATCTTTGCTTCCGCAATCCACAGTTTGTGCAGGAACAAAGACAAAGAAACGGTCTTGGCAGCATCTCCATCTGTTTGAGGCAGGCTGAGGAAGATCACACTCCCATTAGTGTGTGGAAGAGGGCCGAGGCAGAGAGATAGGCATGCTGAAGCTAAATTTAATTGGTTTGTGCTTGCACGGATCAAGAGCCGACACATTTATTAAGATCAATGAGTTGGTTTAATGACAGAGCACTATAACATCTAAGTGATTTAAATTTTAACTGGAACAATCAGGTTAGGCCGCAGACTTTTAAGTACCATGTTTTGGCTTTCACACTGTGTTTTTCAACTTTAAGCTCTTTGTCAAATCCACCATTGTGTTGTTTCTCCGTCCTTTTTAGCTTCACTTCAAAGAAGTTTGACGCCTATCGCTCCCTATGGAGAAACATTCCTGTACAACAACCCTGAAACGTCTTTGGTAAGACCGTGCACACTCCCGCTGGTGGACAGTGACAAGCTGCTTACCAAAGAGGAACTGACATTTCTCAGATCTTTAACACCATCTTTGCTTTTTCAGCCACAGCCGCACCAAACTTCGCTCTCAGTGCTAATGATGTCACCATGGACACATAGAGTGGAAAATGTACTTGTTTCAGTTTGCCCCCTGAGGTTAATTGAAATGTCACATTGCCACTAAAGTTAACATAGTTCTGTGCACTAGTGTGATAACTGTGCTCAGCTGAAAGATGGACACTTCTTTTTTTTTTTTTTTTTTTAATCTGATGTTAATCTCTTCTTTACTCTGTAGGACCAAGGTGCTAAAGAACGGTTGGAGAAGGTGTTCAAGATCCAGAGGTATTGTACACTCTACCACACTCTGGATAGATCATCATGAATGTAACATTTCAAAATAACAACTGCTGCTCGTTTATTTAGTTTCTGGCTATGCGTCTGCTTATTAATAAATATTAATCTATATTAATAAAATGGTAGTTGGTGCAACAAAATGCACAGCAATCCTTCATCTGCACTGCAAATCATTTAAAAAGAGGCAGCAGTCAGAGTTAACTGTGGACTAATTGCTTCCAGCCTCTCATTTGTGATAGTAGGTCTTCTTAACAAAACAGTTTGACCTTTTGGGAAACACAACTATTGAGGTTGCAAAGATTTAAATGTGGAGATCAATACCGCACTCATTGTATTTGTTGCTAATTATATTGCAGGAGCCCAGAGGTGATTAGTTTAGCTTAGTTTTGTGCAGGCAAAACACTAGATGAAGTTTAAAATGCACCCACAGAAAAGTAAAAATAACAGTCAGGTCGCTACTCTAACTACATCGGCTGAACAACAGCCAGATTACACTTCATTTTTAATATATCTGGCATCAAAGGTGAATTTATTTTAGCATTGCTCCATTTATTGTCAGTGAAGTCAGTGTAGGCTTATAGATTTAAAGCTAATGGATGCATTATGTGTGTTATGTTTTCTTTTCAGTCTTTATATTAAAAACTGCTTCTTTAAGAGTTTAGTGTGAATTCTCAGATCTAACCTTTACTTGTTTCGAATGTGCATCACAGGTTATTTGTATAATCATTTGTTTTATTCATTTTTATTATGTAATTTTCCTAAATGTTGTTGGTGTTTAGTTCCACTACTAAAACGGAAGAAGGAAGTTATGCGTTAGTAATGCAGTTTCAAATAATAATATCCGTAAATTACTATTGTCTTCTACACTCACGCAGAGAAATGTCCGGGGCTAAAGAGCATCCCCCAGCCCCAGTAATCCCAGACCCCTACGCAGACGAGTACTCAACAGTGGACGACTGTGCCAGCATGTTGCCGTGGGACTGTTTGGAGCAAAGTTTAGCCATGACCTCTGACACGGCTGCAGTCGGCTCCTCGGCCTCTGGCCCCGCAGATGAATCCATCGTCATGGTGGACTGTGATCTCTACTCGGCGCCCGCAGACGCTCTGGGGACCGTCACAAAAGATGCACAGCCTGATATTTCTCCATATGCGTGCTTCTACGGAGCCCCCAAACACAAAGTGCTCAAAGTGGGCTGGTTGGACAAGCTGTCGCCTCAAGGGTGAGTTTCACATATTTGACTGCTAGCTTTGCTGCCTCTTCACATTCTATAGGGAGCGCTGGAAATATTTATATCCAAATAAAGTCACTGAATGTTTTTTTTTTTCCCTCTGGTTTTGAGTAGAACTGGTGGGGTGGAAGATGAAGCAATGCTTATTTGAAAAGAAAAAAAAAGTATGAAGGGCAAAAAAACATTTTTTTTTTTTTTTTTTTTTTTAAAGGATTTCTACGGAGGATTTTCTATATAGTTTTGTGTAACAAACCCTTGGAGTGAGTCAGGTCAGGTTGCTGGTCAGATAAACAAAGAAATAAGCTTTATAGTTCTGACCACCGGTCAAATTAAAATGACATGAGATGCATCAAATCTGGGCTCTGTGGACTACTCAGTTTCATTGCTTACCCATGCTGAATCAGTTGTGTTTTGTCTGCCTGAACATTGACAGTGGCTCTGAGAAATGAATCTTCCATCATTGTCAGGACAAGCTATGGTGCCTGTTAGCTTGTTACTGGAGCTTGTTTCTCTTTTGTAATTCAAATGTGTGAGATTACAACAATACACTTTAGATTCCATGAACATCCTTGTTCTCAGCCAACATTAATGTGTTCAGCAGGATCATCGCTCACTCACATTTTGTGAGCTATGTTTAAAAAAAACAAAACACCACCTAAAGTCAATGTAGAGTTTACATGCAGCCTGTGAAATTTCCCAGAAGCAACAGTCAGGTCAGTCTCATTAATGTATATCTCTGTCTGTGGTGGAATAAGTATTAAAAGGAAAAGGTTCCAGTTGCTCTTTTATATCATTGCATAATAATGTTACCTTACAAACAAGTACTTTATTCTCATAATTAATGGAGTTGGAGACCACCTTTGTGCTGATAACTTAAATAACTATTGTTTGCTTTGTAAAAATCCAGAACAAGCTCTCTTTGTGCCAAGTTACGTAGGCCACAGTTGACTTTCTATACGGCTGAATAGTAAAAAAAAAAAAGAAATAAAAGCAAAGCAGCAATCAAGTTTGGATTTGAAATGGTCGACCTGTAAACAAAACAAAGCAAGTTAAAAAAAAATGTATTCTATATTTGTGGTTTCTGCAGTTTTTATGTAAAAAAAAAACAAACATAAAATGTAACAGCACTGCAGTTTGTCATTTTGTTTCTCCCAAATTCTTTGGAAGACGCCAGCTGCCACCAGGGTACAAGATTTCATCTTTTAAACCCAAATAATACATCAGATGATCGGGACATTCAGCGGTTAGCCTCTGGTTGCTTTTTCTTTTCTTCTCAGCAGACCCATTTCAGTTTGCACTCTCCTCTCCTCTGCTCTCCTCTGTATCTTGATAGACTGATAAATGGTACCTGAAGCCAATCTCTCTATTATGTCTAACACTATCAAAAGAGAAGGGAAAGACGATAGAAGTTAATCTTGCAGTGCTGAGGTTTGTACTTGGTTTGGCTTCTCTGAGGAAGCGAAAGTTTCTTTCCAGAGTTTCTGGGTGCAGCGTGTATACCGCTACTGGAATCCAGAGCCATCAATCATTTACTTCCTTTTTACAGTCTCCTTCACCACCTGATTTGCTTGGGTTTGGCAAACTGCCCTCGTGCTCTTGAATATTCAAACAGAATGGGGCCATTTATTTTGATGATGATAATTGACAGCTGTTGATACGACTCTTGACATTAATGAATCAATGGCACTCATGATGAAATATGAGCACCTGTACAGAACAGATTACTGGCTCACTATCTTCACACTGTTGGACTTGGGCTTTACTTTTCATTACCCAGTGGCTTAATGTTCTCAAAACTGACTTAGCTTGATTGAATTTGGGTGTGCATCGAACACATTTTCACTTCAACTTTTCTCCTTTCTCGGCAGAAACTGTGTCTTTCAAAGGAGGTGGGTGAGATTCAACGGTGAGAGTCTGGCCTTACTACAACAATGACAAGGTAGGTCTGAGGAATTACACCCACATTTAACTTGCTTATAGGTGCTAAAATCTAAAACGCTTTCGTTCAAAATGTTCAGCCTTCCTCGTGCTCTCTGCACCCACAGCCTGCACGGTCACACTGGCAAAGTGTTGCTCCTCTTCCCTGCCAGAAAAATCTGCACCACAAGCAGCCAAGTCAAGGCTAAGATTCGTTTCGTTTTTCTTCTCCTCCTCCTCCTCCTCATTGCCTTCATCATTAACTTGGCAGAGTTAGGAAAAGGGGAAAGGACGGAGCAACATGCGTGACGGGCCAATGCTCTCCGCGCCCGCCCAGCCTTACAGTAAAGTACATTGATGTTGGCACCTGACCAGTTCTCTTGCGAAGAACGACAGAGGGGAAATTAGAGTGAGGGAAGACGCTTCGTCTCTTATTGCCCTCCTCAGCATTTCTCCCTCTATGTGCCCCTCTTCATTCTCCCTCCGTATGACAGTTGAGTTTGAAAACTGAAGCAGGAGAGCAATGCATCAAGGTGGGACGAGAGCACAGGAGCTGAAAAAGAAGATGCAGGCGCATAAGCAAGCAAGGTGGCAGTCAAGCTTTATTTTTTTTTTTTCATATTACATCAACAATTTCCAGCCGAGTTTTGCAGCACATTAAAAATGAAACATAAAGTTTCTGCAGGAGTCACTTTGGAAGTTGACTGATTGTGTAACACTCGAAATCAATAGAATATTATTAAAATCCCTTAAGGATTTTAATAACATTAAAATGCATTGAGTCTATTTACACAATCCCCTATAAAATGTTTGTTTATGCATGAATCTGTTATTCTCAAGCGATTGTCAAGTTTGCCATAATGTGCTTTTCTTCTATGCTTTCACTAATGACTGTTTGATGTGTTTTGCAGCCAGAACAAACACATTTATTTGCATGTGGGTGTGGGTGTGAGAGCCGTGACCTGATACCCCCCCACACTCGGTCCAGCTTGTTTTCACTGCAGCAGCATTGCACAACATCACAATCAATGATGCGGGACCTGTCTGATGCTTGCTCGTTAATCATTAACTAATTATAGCCCTCCGTGCTCTCTCTCAGCCTCTGTCTCTCTGTCTTTCCCCTCATTTTCTCTTTCCATTACATTTGTTCCTTTACTTATCAGGACATGCTCTGTCGACAGCAGGGTGGGATGGGGAAGGAGGCCAGCAAGGCCACTCTTTGTCAGCACAGGGACTTACAGTGTTTGGAAGATGAACGTTTGCTTTTACTTATGTGTATGTATGTGAGCAAATGGAGACTGCTCAGACCTTTTAAAGGTTTTGTGAAGTCCTGCCAATGTGACTGTCCTCTGAGACTGCAGAACGCTTCATTATGTTTTTGGTGAATATCTCTGTCATCCCTTCTTTGGTGCGGCCAGCTGAATCTCTGCACCCCCCTGCGTGCCACCTCCACAGGGTGAGCATGGGAGTAGAAAAAGATTATAAGGATGTCTCTCAGTACTGTTTAAAAGCATGTCAGAATGATATGAGTTGCAAGCTCTTTCCCTCACATTTCAGGCTAAAACGTTGCTGCATAACTCTAGTACACAATACCTTTTTGCATCTCGTATTATTACCATGTTGACACGGGGCTTCAGGATCTACACAACTCATCTCTGAGGGGCTGTACTGATTACAAGATAGGGCTCTTGTACAACTTTTTTCCTCTCCTCGCCGCACCCACATATACAGTACATTAATACAGCTGAATTCCCTGAGAAGCTGCTCTCATTCACAATTTTTTTTTTTCCCCATCTTTTCTTTCCTGTCAAGCAGCTTTCAAGTGCTGAGAGAGAGGAGTTCCTGAAGTGGGAGGGAGACACATTGCTATTGTAGGGATTCTTGTCCCAAAACTTGCTGGAGTTGTTTCATGAAACAAAAGTTGCTGAAGGGATCTGAAAGGTTGTAAACATGAGGACAAAAGTCAGCAATAGGGGTGGCATTAACAGGTGTGATGGCATGAGGGCAAGAGAGAGGTTTGGACCATGCGACTCTCACTGAGGGTGTAGGTCATGAGAGCCCTGTTTGTGGCATGCAAAGAGGCTGTGACTTCATTTAGCATTAAAAACAAAAAACTTCTGACACATCTGAGTCAAAGTTGTCTTTCTGGATGATAATCAAACAGCTGGTGTAGGTATAGCTGCAACCACAGTTCAGACATTGGGTCCCCTTTATGAAATGTGAACAGAATGGATTCCTACATAAAGTGTCAGCAGAGCAGAATTTATCCGTGTTTTTACAATTCATGAAAATGTTGGTTGTACGGAACGAATGAACAAAACTTGGACCGTGTGTAGATCTTATGTAAATGAGGACTGACGCAAATATTGCTGGCATTCTTGGACTTGACAGTGTTAACGCTTTATATGGCACTGTTTTCACACTCTGCAGATACTTTTAAAACACTTATTTTAGAGGTGATGCACTTGTCTGCAGTGCAGAGTTCTGCTGATTTGAGAAATCCTCTTTCTCTCCCTCCTTTCCCAACATCTTATGAAACAGCTTTAACTGCTCCCCTTGAATACTTTGTTGGACAAAGGACACGGCATTAAATATCAGCATTAGGTCCTGGTTTCACAGAGACCAGGACTCCATTTTCCTTTCTTCTTTTTTCTCAGTCCAACAGGCAGCATTTCAAAAGCGGAGCACTTGCCAGCGCTGCGTCCTCGGCTGGATTAGTCAGATTACTACTCTCCCTGAAAGTCTCCAGATCACGTGACTCAGTAGTCTGCCCCTTTAAACCTCCTTATTTGGCGGCCCCTGGGCGAGGTTTATATTAAGTGATGAGCTTCGTGAGCAGGCTCCACACCTGCGATCAACTGGAATTCGCCAACTTATGTTCGTATTACGAGAAAAAATCTTGAGTTTTATACAGGGTTTCGCACAGATTGTTCTCGTTTTGCCCACATTTGGTATGTGCCATTTTCATGTAAAAGAGAATTGTTTGTGCCGCTCCATATTTAATTTGAATGTCTGGCTACGTGTAGCATGTTGGCTGTGTCAACCAGTTTTCTGCCTGAGACTCCACTGCAAGTGTTGCTCTTTAATATTACACACAACCTGTTGATTACAGACTTTAGGAGGTCATGTTTTATCATTATCATATATATATATATATATATATATATATATATATATATATATATATATATATATATATATATATATATATATATATATATATATATACATATATTTTATTTATTATTTTTTTTTTTTTTTTTTTTTTTTAGATAAAACCACTTTTTAAAAGTTTTTCTTCTTAGACACAAGCTGTGCAGGTCAGCTTTCAGAATCCCTGTCTAGATGTGTTTCCATCACTCTCCTACAGGCATAAATGGATTTTTCAAACTGGGAAAAGAAATGAAATAAGAACAACTTGGATACTCAACTCTGTCCAAATGCAGCCAGTCTGTGTGACACCTGGACACTTCAACCTGTGCTGCTGTAAAATCAGAAAATCTGAGTCACACAACAGTTTTTGATGCTTTTACATTTAAATTGCTTTTGTTGCTGCAGTAGTTGCAGCTCATTAGAAGTTTAATGTTGCATCGATATTTGAACCTTATATCAGTTGCACATTTCATACAAAGAGAAAAAGGACTACACAGGTCTTTTATGTAACATAATAGAGAAGATGGAAATTAGCTATAATCTGTGTTGATAGATCAAGTAAAAGGGATTTATTGCGTTGAATAAAAGCAGATATAAAAGGTGCAAAAAAAGATAATTGATTCCAAGCACAGTTGTCAGGTTACCATATAGAGAACTGTCACAAGTGGAGAATCAGTTTGTTAAAGACGTTGGTCAGGCTCTAATGTGAAAAAAGACTCTTATGGTTATGTTTATTATGTAGTTATGCCTCTGTCATCTGTTCACAAAAACAAATGCCTACACATCAGAATGTTCCCATGCCAGTTCTCTTGCTCCAACTTTCAACGCCCCAAAAAAACTCTTCTGTAGTTTGAAAACGCCTGGGATTTGTCAGATCCAGACAGACCTAATCGCACTTAATCCCAGTCACAGTTTAAATGTCTCTGACCGTGGTGATGTCATCATTCGGTGTAGCGGAGGTGGCGTGGGAGAGTAGCGAGATCCCGAGTCTCACTTCTTCCTCTCTGGAGCATTATCTACAATCTGTCTGATCAATCACACCTTTCGTCCTATTTCGTCAACACTGGGATTGACTTAAGAGAAAGCTTTGGGCCTGAGATGGAGTCTCCAGGGTTCTCATGGGGTGTCTTGTGTGTGTGTGTTGGGTAAAAGCCTGGCTCTTAGTGAGAGGGAGAAGAGAACGAAGGGATGAAGGAACGTGAGATGGGGAGAGGCGATAAGGGTGGACAGGAGGCCAAAGGGGAGATGAGGTTTTAGGATCCAGGATCAGCCTCTGAGTGTCAGTTTGTCTGATTGTGTGTCTATCTGATGCTGAGAAGCTGTCTGACTAAGCCTGAAAGCTGCTCTGACTTCCATCTCAAGTATCTTCCCAAGATGCCTTTACTGATGGTTTCAGTAGCACCCCAGCTATTGGGTGTCGTTCTGATCCCCCAGAGTTCTGTTTGGGAACGGGATGCTCTCATGACAACATTTATTTTTTTACTGCTTCACAAATTGCCAAGTATTCATTTCCAGACTGTTATTGACCATAATCTGATTAGGACCACTTATCAATGGAATCAGGAAACGTATCAGATCTGTGTTTTAGTTTTATGTTCCACAAAATCGCTGCTCAGATTCACTTTCACTTCATTCGCCAGTTTTGTTTCGTGTGAACAGGCAGAAAAGCGCTGCTCACATCCTGTCCAGCTTCATATACAGAGCAAAGTCAGTGACTCACAGATGTCCATAGAGAATATACAGCCAGATATTTTCCTCAGGAGCAGGCACATGATGAAAACAGAAATGAAACGGTGGATGCACGTTGATGGACAGGAACACAACCCCAAAGGAAATCTACTGAAATAGATACTGTATGTCAGCATTAGAGGAGTCAGTTTTATGTGTTTATTGCCAGTTTTCGTGTCCCAAAAGAACAAGGAAGGAGAAAAAAAATCAATGTTACAGCTTTAACTAGAGCCTTAAATATAACATTTTGTGTGGAGCCAGACTTTAGAACAGAAATTTAAAGTCAAAGGCTTGACTACTGTGAATCTGGTAAAGCTGGACTAACGTCTAAACTCTGATCCTGGAAAAAAAAAAAAAAATCCAGAAAAATACAAAAGGAACTTGATTGTGATAGATTTTCCATTTTTTGACAATATTTGGACATGAATTGGTTTTTCTTCAGATGGGTATGTCACACAGGGCTGAAGCAGAACTTTCTGATGGTCACTTTTCACCTGAAAATATAAATGGAAAGTCTCGTGAAGAGCTTTGACTTGGACCACTCCTCCCTGGAAGCATCGTCTTCAGAATTCATCTTACTTGCTGAAACGATGATGCCCAGAGGCGTTTTGCCCACAGGTGCAGTTTTCTGCTTCAACCAGCGGGTGTCCCCATACCTCCACTGAAAATCTGACACCTTTTGAGTCCCAGCGCCTCAACTTCATACCGGCGGCGAGGGCTACCCCCCCCCCCCCCTTTTTTTTTTCTCCACACGGCGCTTCCATTATTGTAGAGGTTAGCTCCATTGCTCTGCCTTAATTGTTTCCTGAAGTTTACCGGGTTGTTTTTTTTTTTTTTTTAAAGAAAAGATACAAAGTTCTCAATGCAGGAGAGGCATTTCCACTTGTGTAAAAAGAAATGACACCATCCTGCAGAGTGACTGAGGTTGGCAAACGTTAGGAGAGCAAAACAAAAGACGGTGATGCAGGATAGAATAAGATGTAGGAAGGAGGTGGTTGTGAGTGGGAGGAGGTCAGAGGGAGGTCATTCAGGTGTGTGTGTACGCGTGTGTGCGCGCTATAAGACAGACAGATAGTTAGGCCTCATTGCTTTCTTGGCAGCCTCTCCTCTTGAGATTAGTCCATAAACATAATGTACGAGTGGGCAGCTGCGGCATCTGAAAACTCCATCCCCCATTACTTTAATACTGACCGCTTCCTTTCATCTGGCGACTGCTGCCAGAGTATTTACAGATGCACAACTTCGCAATTAAACAACTCTCTCCTTCATGACCCCTAAACTACAATTAAAACAATTAATTACCGTTAACCCATACTGGGGTATAATTATCAGCGCACAGCTACAGAGATAATTCATCCACACACGCGCACACACTTAGTTTCTCCTTTCCTCACCTTCCTTTAATTTCCACCTAAATTTAGAGGGAAGAAGAGGAAGATACTGGTGTGAAACTCCCGGGGAGAGAAGTGCACAAGGCTCCCTGTCGGTAATTAGGTTGAGCCACTTCTTGCCATTGTTAACATCCTGCTTTAATATGAGAAGGACCCCTTCCTGACCCGCTTAGGCATCTTCATTTCTACATGATGTCTTCTTTCCCACAAGACTTCTTTTTTTTTTCCGTCTTCTTTCCCCTGCTTCTTTTTTAGATGAACTTCCGTCATCTCTCTACGCTCTTTCCATTTTCATTCTCTTACTTCTCTCCTTGGCCTTTTCACACAAACTTGATTTTTTTTTACTTTGTTTCATTGCATGCTTCTTTCATCCATTCATCCATCCATCCATCCATCCATCCATCCATGCCTCTTGGCCCTGGTCTCTCTGGATGACTGCACTGACTGGTATATATTTAGCTGTATGGTCTCAAAATAGGCATTCATGGATGGCAAGGTCAATGGCTTAATTAAAAATGGCAAGAGGGAGTCAGAAGTTCACATCCCTTTTTTCTTACCTCGTTCATCCTTCCTTCTCTGCCTTTGAACTCTCCATCTTTGCAGGGTATGACCGTGGGACAGGACAGTAGAGCAAACGTGCAGCATTGTGCTTGGTAGTCAAAACATGTCATTTTCTTTTTCAAAATTCTGGTCAAGACGGCTGAAGAGTGACAGTGAAAGGCAGGAAGAGGGAGAGTGAGTCATGTCTGTGTTTTTTTTTTTTTCTTACTTTGCAATGATAATGACATTATCAACATGAATAATGCAATGTCTGCTGTGACCTTTTTTTTTTCCCTCTTTTTTTTTTTTTTTTATATAACCAAGTGATTATATTTCACGCTGCTGCTGAAGCGTGGTGTACGGTCCCCAAGTTCACTCAATTGCGGGAACATTAAAATCAGAGATTCTCTTGAATTTTTCCAGATGCTTTAAGGTCAGCTCTCTGTTACATTTGCCACATAAGGATTTGAATGCTGATTTGACAGTGGTACCATTCTCTCTCTTTTTTAAATCCGTGATCACGTTATGGATTTTTTTTTTTTCTTTTCTGTTTCACTCTGACAATGACCCAGTACTTTAATTGCCATTATCAAGGGAGACTGTAAAGAGGGTCAGGAAGCCTCCAGTGCAACATCCTTCTTATTTTGATGCTTCCAGTAAAGCTACTGGGGGAAAAAACACGGGGCTAATGAAGCAGCACACACGGAACCAAATCCCACTTTACCCCAACACTTCCTGCGCCTTTCTGAAATCCCCTGAACGATGCGCAAATCTCCTTTTTAAACATCTGAGAAGTTTGCTTTCAGCCTCTAGATTTGTTTTATCACGCCATCTAACACCTAAAATAACAGCTCCTTGAGAGCTATTCTTGTGTTTGGGTTTCTTTAATGTGGTACAATTCACTTTTGGAGCCTTTTCTTGCACCTCTGTTTCAAATCTTCCACATTTCAAGTTACAATCAGAGGTGAGAGATCACATTTCTGCAGATCTGACCGAGCTTGCTCACGATAAAACAATATGCTGTGGCTTCCCTGTTTGTATTCTGGCAACGATGTTTTGATTCGAAAAAAGTAATTGTGGGTGTACAGATGCGCATAATAAGAATAAGCAACAATTCAATAAAATTATTAGCATGCATGAAGCTGAGTGTGTGCGTGCACTTCTGTGTGCTTGTGTGCGTTTAGCGGCTCATCTGTGTGCTTTTATGCATCTCCCCGTTTAGGAGATGTACTCCAAAGGTATGATCCTGGCCAGTGCCGTCAGACAGGTACGAGGACTCGGCGACAACAAGTTTGAAGTCGTCACTTCCCTCCGGACCTTCGTGTTCAGGGCTGAAAGAGAAGGTACGAGTGGATTCTTTCCTCTTTGTTTTGCGGTCATTCATCAGCTCCACTATCTGTTCTCACTGCTCATCCGTTTCCTTTTCTAACACTGACCATCTGATATGCTGTCCAGCTTTGTCTCTTCTCTTCCTCTCTGCCCTTTACCTCTCTCCCATTCCTATTCTGTTTGTCTCTCAATGTTACCTCACTTTCTAAATTTAGAAATGTTCCAGCTTATTTTTCAGCTAGTTCCCCAAATGCACTTGTTTCCCCTGCTGCTTTCTGCTCAGATTTTCTTTTTTTTTTTTGTCTTTCAAACTATACACATGAAGAAATCAATAATAATTTTCTTCTGTGCATTATGTACAGAAGGGGTGAAATGAGAGTAGATGAGGATGGCCCTCTGGCTACTTGGCATGATTTCCTGCTGCAAGCCTGGCTTCTTGAGGAGCCTAAGAGTTTTTTAACAGCATCATTAGTGATTGCTAATAAACACTCTGTACATAAAACACTTTGTCACGAGAAGTGGCCTGGCCTGGAACATCCCGGAGGCGTATTTGTCAGAGTTGTATAAAGGTAGTTCGCTGCTTTAGAGAGCGTTGGCTTCTCACAGTGGTAGTTAGACAAAACAGGCTTTCCAAAAAAACCAAGTGTGTTTCATAAAAACTTATTCCCAGGAATGAATTAATGATGTTAATAGTATGCAGTGTGTTTGAGTATCTACTACACACCACATTGCTACACCAAGAAATCTTGTTGACAATTATGACTTAATTTTCCTGCCTGAATCTCTGCTATTAAATGAAAGTTAAATCGTCAGGGCATTTAAAAATGTAAGAAAGGGGGGGGTCTTCTTTAATAATCTCATCCCTGCTTCCTCACTTCATCCTTCTGTCAGACAGAACAGAGCGTGAATTGTTTCAGTTTATCGTCTCTGGATGGAAGCTTTGTCTGTGTGGGCCTTAATGAGAGAAGAAAGAGACACTTTCCACTCTGTGCCTCCTGCCATCAGCCCCCTGCCTGCTTGATGGTGGTCTGTTAGGCAGCTCTGGTCAAATAGCTTATTCACTAATCAGGGGTCTGTGTCTCAGGTCACACATTGTTCGCCTTGTGATTCTCGCGAATGAGCGAGTTGGAGAAATTGAGGTTTGCATGATGACGGCACCGAGAGCCATTGACTCACTGCGTGCGAGAGAACAGACGGAGCTGAAAGATCAGAATCTACCGGGACATCGCAGCATGTTATTGACATATTGACATCTGTTGGGCCAAGAAAAGAAACATCAATATTTGACTTGCTCATCATTGGTACTCAGCATCAGCTTTTTACGCTCAGCGAGCTCAACTGGGAACTGGAAGTGTGGTGTTCACTGGCGCCAAAGCTGTTTCGTGTGACTCGCGTATATCCATCATAATCAGTCAGGGTCAGTAAGCTGCTGTTTAATGGATATTGAAGTCAATTTGTGACCAGAAAAAGCTTAAGTTCCAGTTACAGTGTATACGTGGCACACTTATTGAAATTCTGTGACAGTCACAAGTCGCAACGCTAGCATCTGGCTTCGATTTTCAATGGTTATTTATGTAGATAAGGTTTCCAAAATAATTCAAGTAGCAAGACAAACAAAAATCTAAACCTTTTGAGTGGTTACCTGAGTGTACCTGAGCACATTTTAAGGAGGAGAGCCTGGTTTGTGATGTGTCAGTCCATAAAGCTGTATTAATGAATATTAATGTTGATGAAAAGGTGGATTAGATGAATTGCCACTTGGTGCTGTTGTCTTTGCTCCGCTGAGTATTTTTAGCATCTTTCAGTTCATTGTTTCTAACATTTTAACATAAAATTAGCATAAAGATTGATGACGGGGATTATCATGTTAAGGACCAAGAGGGCAAAGGGGACAATAGTAATGAGAGGCAGTACTTGTATTGGCTGTACACCAAAGAAAGTTAAAAACTCTTAGGGTTATTAGGTTTTTGAAAAAAAACTATGAAAGTATATGCATGAAAAATCAACCGAGACCATACAATAGAAAAAAAAAAGCTTTTGTACGTATGCATGATTCATGGCTGTTCTTTTTGCATCACATAAACAAGCTGTTGGTCGTATAACCAACGACTTGTCCTTCAAACTTCTTTCATATTTTTGTACCTGCAAACTTCCCACCTCTCCTTGTCTATTCACTGCATCATCATATTGATGACTTCCAGCTTTTTTTTTTTTTTTGTCTTTTTACTTCATTTATGAGTCGTGGGTGTTGGGCAACGTCATTTATCACACGGTCTGCTCGCTGTTCGTGGTACGTCACAAACCATCCTCGCAGGACCGGGAACAGAAAGGGAGGCTGCTGGAGAACGGTGGGAAGCCTCCCGCAGAGGTGGCGACTGCTATCAGGGACTGAGAAGAGAAATGAAGAGAGAGAATAGAGAAAGAGGAGAAAACTTGGCCTTATCACCTCATGCATCTTTAAACAGGCCCACTCGTCTTGTGGTGGAGAATCATCAATCTTTGGGGAAGTGCATGAAAAGGGGGGAGACATGAGGAGACGGAGGGAAAGAGAAGGAGTAGGTTAGTGAAGTGGAGTTAAGGAGCTGCTGGGCTGATGCAGTTGGGGTGGGGTGGGGTGATGGAGTGATAGTCAGAGGAGTGTGCAAGAGAGTAAAAGGGATCCAATAGAGGGTAGAAGAGGATGGGAGAGGAGCGACAAAAGAAGGCAGGGATTGAGCTGGGGAATAACCAGATTGAATAAAGCCAGAGAGACAGACACGGCATCTCTGCATGAAAAAAAAAAAAAAAGACAGAGAGGTAAAGGCAGTGACGGCAGGGAGAGATGAAAAGGGCAGAGTGAAGATGGGGAGAGGGAGGAGGGAGAAGTGAGTGAATAATTGAAGGCCACCGGAGAGAGTGTGCACACAGCTGTCGGCTGATTTCCCCACTTGGTCCGCAGGTGGCCTCTTCCCTCAGGTACTGTCAGCTTGAGAGGAAAAATGGAAAGAGGTAGAAAGGGAGGCAGGGAAAGAAAAAAGCAAGGAGAGTGATGGAGAACAGACAGGATGCAGGGGGATATTGTTAGTGAAGTGTGGAGGGGCTACAGACAAACATGCTACAAGACAGAGGGTGAGATTTATTGCGTTAAAATAGTTGTATTTTTATTCTGACGCCTTGGCATTTGCTTCTCCACAAGCTTGCTTGTAACACATGTTGATTTTTGTTTGAGATGACAGGAAAGAGGGTGAGAGAGATGTTGGGAAAGATGAAGTGAAAACAACACAATGGTTGAGTGCAGGCCAGGCACAAAACAAATGCAGAATTATCAACTGAGGAGGATTTTTACTTCAACTTCAGCTGTACTCTGGTGTTGGGAAAATTGTCAGCCCTTCATAATTATATATTTCTAGAATAATATACAGTCATGGAAAAAATTATTAGACCACCATTTTTTCTTCACTTTCTTGTTCATTTTAATACCTGGTACCACTAAACGTCATCATGTGACTAAAACAGACAGGAAAAGAAAACACTGAATGCATAAAAGCAGTGTTTTTGTCAGTACAACGCCATAGCTATTGATGTAAAAACTTAAGTGATTTAGGTTATAATCAAGAAAACCATGGAAAATGGTAAGATATCAGCTCTTAAATAAAACTCTTATGAGCAATCTTTGTGGTTATCGTTATGTTTGTCCAAACAAATGTACCTTTAGTTGTACCAGGCATTAAAATGAACAAGAAACTGAAGAAAACAAGGGTGGTCTAATAATTTTTCCCATGACTGTATGTTGTTCATAAATGTGCCTTTAAATTTCACTTGACTTTCTTACAGTCTTTAAAGAAGATTGAGAACCCAGTTGAAAACAGAGACAACAGTAATATATTTGCTCAGGAAAATACTCAGTGGACAGATCTGTTATCTGAAGTATGTGAAAACTCATATAGCAAACAATGACTATTGTAGTAAACAAAAAAAGGCAAAACATAGCAGATTGTGGAGTTATCTATGAAGGTTCACACTGTTAATACCTAGTTTTAATACTTTTTCTGGTAGCAGTTTACATCTCCACTGGATTTACCAGATCTAGGATGTTAGCAGTTTACAAAAATCAGCATCACAGAATAATGAAAATAAGCAATTTATCCAGTCTGTGTCTGAGCATGAATGAGACTCCTTTGGTAAGGAGTAAGTGGAAATATGAGAATAGCAGGAATGTCATCTGTTGTTTCACAGTTATTCATTGATACACGGCTCTCATCAGGTCTTGCTTACAGCATTTTCATTGGGTTGCAACACCTGGATTCTTTCCTGTATAAGGCAGATCGCTACATTTTCTAGTCTTCTTTTTCTGTTGCAATGAACCGAGTTTCAACCAAGCTTTAGTTGTCAAGATGGGCCTCACTTTTGACTCAAGAGTACTTTGGTTTACAGAAGAGTTTGTGGTCAACTCAAGGATTTAGGGCCCGATCTTCCGCCAGATCTCCTAAAGCCGCTATTAAGGGATAGCGGGTCATGGGAGGTGCGTTCCCCCGCAAAGAACACAATCTTCCACCTTCCTAAACCCACTATTCCACCTGCGCTACCCGCTATATTATACCCACTACCTGCAACCTGCGATCGCAAGATACCGAGTTTGCAGAAAGGGCAAAAGATGCGCCCATTGCCACACCTAGAATGTGAGTAAGGGAGTCGGCATAACGGGTAGCGGCTTTAGGGAGCAGAAGATTGCATTAGCGGTCAGCGGAGGTTCCTAAACCCGCAATTTGCGGCTAGCGGCTAGCGAGAAGTGTACGATCGGGGCCTTAGAGCCCTCAGTCCTCCACCTCTGTGCTTAATAATTGGCTTCAAGGTATTTGTGTTGATAAACTTAAATATGGCTTTGACTTTTCACCAAAGTACTCTGGTACCTTGCATCATGGCCAGACATCTCCCCTTTGCTCTTTTCCTTTTTATTTTACTTTTTACTTTGGGTTGAACATGCTTGGTCAATTCACTTCTGGTAAAATTGGCCACTACCTTGAATGCTTTCAATTAGTACATATTTGTGAATAATTTATCTTATTATAAAAGGATGGACTCCAAATTGTTTAGAAGTGGCCTTATAACCCCCCCCCCCCCCCCCAGTTTAACAGTGCTCCTTTATGACTAACTGTCATTGGACTGACACAAATGCAAACGACAATAAATCTGGGATAAGACGAAACTGATTAAACGTTTATAGTAACCAATGGCAAACATGGAGACAGTGAAAACTAAGTGTTAATGTAAATGTTTTATTCAGAGTTTCTGTGTTTTGGGTGAAATGATGGAGATGGAAAAAAAAATGGCCACAATCCGTCTACTTTGTATGTTTTATTTCCTTTTATAAATTGCTGCTGATGGAGACTCTGTGGGCGGTTTCTAAGATCTGTTGAGCGCTGAGTGGACCTGACTCTCATCTCATCCGCTTTCAGCGAGGATTATCTGCCTCTCTCCTCATCTCTCTCCATGTAAAGTGGAATGGTTTCTCTGATAGATGACCAAACAAGCCTGCATGCTGTAATAAGCGATAAAGTTGGATGGCTTAGAAGAGCGCACATTCTTTTTACATGCATGCAGAGGTGAGGGCATGCTTGTGCATTTGCAAGCTGAGAGAAAAATCATTTTGGCAAGCAATGATGGGATTTCATACACACGACTGATGCACACAAATATATGCAAAATACATTCAGACACAGAGGTCAGACAAACACATGTATAGTATATAGGCATGCCAGTTTTTTTCCTAAGTTTCTCATAATGCTGCCTCCTTCCTTCTTGCTCCGTCTCTCCTTCCTGTACTCAGACTGACAGCCTAGTCGAGGAGAGTGAAGTCGGGGTAGAGAGGAGGGAGGCCTTGAATAAATGAACAGGCAAATAAGTTGGTGCAGGGCAGGTAATGGACCTCAGAAAGCAGGGTGAGGACAGAACAGTAAAGAGTAGTGATGTAAAGAGCTGTCAATAATTTAGGAGGCTGTTCATTATTAATACCAGCTCTTGGTGAATTTATAAGAATCTTGAGGGTTGCTTGTCCAGAGATGAGCTCAGGTACCGGAAGCACACAACATGTGGGATCTAAGGTGAGTAGAGTGTAGAGGACGCCACTCACAGATCAAGAACTTTTTCCACAGAGGTAAGTATGATGGTGGATATGTGTAAGTCAAGGAGAATTGTCTTCAAAAGATGGATAGTCCTTATCCACAAAATAAAATGTATGAAAACCTGTCATCATCTGAAAATCTGATGGAAGAGTCTTGGTTTGGCAGTTGCCAGGAGAACCCTACTGTCTGGCTGCATTGTGCCAAGTGTAAAGTTTGGTGAAGGGGGGATTATGGTGTGGGGTTGTTTTTCAGGAGCTGCACTTGGTCCCTTATTTCCAGTGAAAGGAACTCTGAATGCTTCGGCAGACCAAGACATTTCATGCTCCCAACTTTGTGGGAACAGTTTGGCGGATGACTCCTTCCTCGTCCAACATTACTGCACACCAGTGCACAAAGTGCAGACCAGATGAACTTGACTGACCTGCACAGAGTCCTGACCTCAACCCGATAGAACACCTTTGGGATGAAATAGAGCAGAGACTGAGAAACCAGGCCTTCTCAGCCAACATCAGTGTTTGACCTCACAAATGCGTAAAAAGTGATAAAAAAAAAAAAATCCCATAAACACAATCCTGAACCTTGTGGAAAAGCCTTCCCAGAAGAATGGAAGCTGTTATAGTTGCAAATGGTAGACCAACATCATATAAATCCCTATGGATTAAGAATGGGGTGTCACTCAAATTCATATACATTTGAAGGCAGATGAGTGAACACTTTTGGCAATATAGTGTGTATGTATTATGTATGCATTAATTTATTAACACCGACATTTATTTTATCGCACGTTGTTTACATGCTTTTGTTTTGAAAAGTCTGTTACTGGCTGCTGCAGAACTGGAAGAGAATTGATGGGAAAACATGCGGAAAAGCTAAAACAGACACGGGGAGCGGTATAAATCCGTGCACTTTACAGTTCAGGTAGCAACTCGGGTAGCAATATTAACAATTCTGTCTATAAAAAAAATTCTGGACAACAACAAAACTTTTTTGTTTTTTGTGTTAGATTAAAATAACGAAAAACAATATAAAATGTCACTTTTTAAATTTTTTGATTTTTGACAATTGAAAATGGAAAGAACAAATGATACACAGATTGATAAAGTTACAGAACTATAACATGGACATTTTCAATTTTAAAGTTCTCCCAGACCAAGGATTTGACAGAAACAAGGTTATTTGTAATCACTGACAAGTTGAACTCCCTGTTAAAAGTGTCTGCTGTTACCCAAGAAATTGCCTGTTTTAATGTTATGATTGTGGCTCAGGATTTTGTTGGTAGACTTTTTTATTTTTCATAAAAAAAACAGGATAACATTAATGCCCTGGCAGTGGCAATAAGCTTCATTTTATTTTACATTTTTTAAGATGAGGTTTACACTAATTATGTGTTACTGATAAGCGCTGATGTTAAATGTTTGAACAACAAATGTTATGGCACTTTAGTTCATATGGCAGCAGAATATTTGAATAAGTGACCTTTACACTACTTTTGGATCATTATTTGATTTTCCATATACAATGTGATTAATCAGGGAAATCATGCGATTAATCGAGATTACATTTTTTTTTTTTTTTTTTCCTAGAATGACCTTGGTTTAAAAATAGTTTGGTCCCAATTTGCTTTAAAAACTCAATCGCACTTCATGATTCTGAATTTTCAAGGTTAAATTGGACTGTAGATGCTGTGTTTACCTTTGATCCCACACAGTTACAGATATATTTTGGGATTTCAAAGTCTGTCTTTGTGTTGTTGTTCTTATTGTGCCAACTGTGTCTAATATTATCTTATATCTATCTGATATCTTCTTTAAGTCTGCGGTGGACAGCGCTGTTTCATTTGCAGTTATTTTCAGGCAGCAGCATCAGGGCCACTGACTCAAAGAAACTGAATAAACTTATATAGAAGACTGTGTTGAGTACTGCTCTTTTTCCTTTTCTTTTGGCTTTCCCCTTTATGGGTTGCCAGAGGAGATCACCCGTCCTTCATCTTTCTCTGTTCAGCCAGTCTTCACCTTTTTCTTCTGCCTGACAGCTCCATCTGTATTCACTACTCCTCCCTGCTCTTTGAGTCTAACTTTACAATCAAGTTCTAAATCATGTCTGACCTTCAAGCTTCTAACTTTCATGTGAAATGTAGATATTTTGGATTGGCCTTAACATGGCTACAGACGGTTACTTGGAGTGATTGGGATAAAAGCGTGTGCAGAAAATGAATGTTTGAAGAAAACAGCCTTAAACCAAATAATCACATAATAACTGGGCACTTCACTGAAAAGTTAGTTTTACTTACTTTCAACTTTTTTGTTTCTTATCAATTACATTTTGTGCATCCATGAAGTCTACCGTCAGTTATGTGTCTGTGCGTTCAACTGTTTCATTTCCCAATTTGCCCAACTTCATTTCCTCACCTCAGCTCATCTCTTCCGAACTTATTCCATCCCACCAGAGACACGAGGACAGGGAAGTTGAGGTGACAGACATTTAACAAAATGAAACATCTGTGCTTCGTAGCTGTCATTTTAAACAAATGTCAATTAAATGTGACGTGTGACAAACCAACCGTGGTTTTCAGCAGCATACAGCTGTATTTGACTACTTCTGTCAGATGAGCGTTAAATTTGATTATGACAACACACTTATTCATTTCTAATTTAATTGACACTGTGGGATTAATGTTTCATGCCCCTTTCACACGTTGCAGATGACGTAAAGACTGCTGCTAAGGGTACGTGGTAGTATTCTCAATTAAAGCTCCTCCAACAAGTCTCCTCCTTCCTGCAGGCACATTGTAGGAATTGAGACACACTTCAAAATATCACCAGTTATGTGTATTTTCAAATCACTGATAATTTAATGATCGAGTTGTTGTAGCATGTGGGCCTGTTGAGACATTTAGAGGACAGGGCTGCCAGATCTGGTCATAGATGCTGTGTGAAGCTGAGGTGTTTTTTTTTTGTTTACCCTGGTTATCTGGACCACGAGGCACGCATGTCCAGACCAGCACACACAAGTCTTAAAATTACCCTTTCACAAATAAGTTGATAAATTATTCGTAATGTCAAATACAGCGTCATTGGATATTATTCACAGCAATCCAGAGATGATTAATCTCATATTCACCAGCTTTTGCCATCTTAGCCCTGCTATGTGTGTTTCTACTCTGAACGTCTGCAAAAGTAAGACGGCCACAGATGTCAGTGAAACACGGGAGGAGGGTGGAGCAGAAGGATCATGCGCAGGATCAAGCAGCCTATCAGTATACGGGAGTTTGTGATTTACAGCCAATCACAAACTCCGTCTTTGAAAAAAAATTCAGCTTGGAAATTTTTTTTTTTTTTTTAGCTAAGCTAACCAAAACAATCAAACTTTAAATGGAAAATGGTGCTCAGGTGTTGATGTTTATGCGGACCATGTTTTGTTCCTTATTTGTCATTCTGAATTTAATTTGAAATGTTATTTATTTATTTTGTTGTTTTGTCGTCATTATTACTTTTGTCATAAGTTCTTTTTACATGATATATTTCACAGTGAAAACGCAAAATAAACGTTATGTTGTTAAAAAAAATTTCCGGACCTCTGGCCTTCAATGGAGAGTAGATAAAATGAAAAATAAGTTTGAGAACCCTTCCCTATAGTGTGGAAGCTTCCCACAGGCCGTGAAAATGTTTTTTTTTTTTTTTTTTTTTAAATCCCATTGATTCTGCAATTTCTTTTTCCATCTATATTTACAAGGTTAGTAAACTGAATTTGGACAATGCGATAGCTATATGTGCAGCTGCGTCTATAGATGCTGTAAGGATCACATTCTTGAGGCAGATGACTTCAGGCAAGGTTTTGTATTTACTCCCAGTTATTCAGAAACTTGCAAGTAGTTTACTTTTCACGGTTGGGGGGGGTGATTTTGTTCACTGGGTTTGGTCTTCCTGACAATGAGACTTTTGTGAGTCTCTTCTTGTTAACCAGTCCAGTACATGTTGTTCTTCATTGGGTTTCCATTCACAAAGCGGCACCTTGATACAGACACCGAGTCCCTGACAGCTCTGGGCCTCTCTGGGTGTCTTTAGAAAAGCTTCAGGAAGGAAGCCAGAAGAGACATTTTTCCATCTGAGTGTTGTGTAGTTTGATAAACTATGGCTAAAAGAGTCCAATTCTCCAAAACGAGTAATTTCAGTAGTTTGATTTGTTATCCTCTTACAAATGTTTTGTCATGCTTTCTGTGTGATAATTCAATTAATTTTGCTGACATGATTTGGAGCGTAATGATGGACAGTAAAAGCAAAGAGAGGAGCAATTACAGAAAGCGAGTGTTTGGTTCTTTTCTGTTCTGTCCAAAAATATATTTTCTGAAGAAGAGCTGCGTGATGCTGTTTGACCACAAACACGTTTATTGTTTTTTAAGAGCATCATTTTGTCACTATCTGTATACTTGATGAGTATGTGTCATTCTGTCAGCAGTCTCCCATTTCTGTTATTGGATTTGTTGATAGATGAAACTTCCTGCAATTTCCTTGCTTTGACGTTCTTTAATTTGCATGGCCTTTCTGACTGTAGATTTCATGAATTTGAAGATTTCCTCTCGTTCTTGTTTTCTGGCTTGTGTTTGTTGAACGGTTCATAATTACCACATTGAGTTCTGCTTTGGACCTGTGATGTTAGTGTGATTGCGTTTGCAGTCCTTTGGTAATTCCTGTGTTTCCATTTTGCGAGCTTTCAAAGTGCAGCCTCGCAGACGGTACGGAAATGAGCTTTATAGCACTGGCTTCTTTTTTTTTTTTTTTTTTTTTTTTTAAAGTTTGTTTGGAAAGTTGTAGAGGAAGATATCAGTCTTTTTAAAATGTGTGCCCTGGATGCAACATAATGCATTGCAGTGTGCTGGGGCTATTTAGCTGAGCAGTAATCCAGGAGGATTATTAAAATCGAGAATCCACATTCCTCAAACATGGGAGTTGCGTCAGTTGTAGAACAATCGACTGTGTGCTAAACCCCTCCCTCAATTGCTGATTGTCCAGTAGTGTCTGTGCTGCAACTCAAAATCTGCTCCTAGAGGCCTGTGCCTGCTCCCTCTGCAATATTCATTTAATTTTTCTTTCTTTCTTTTTTTAATGCAGTGGCCTTGTGGTAGCTTGTGGTTTCTATAGACTACATCAGACTCAGATATAGACACTGCAACTGTTAGATTGTGGACTTGTTTGAAGGCTTGAGTTAATTTCACTTGACTTTTGCAGCATCAGTAATAAACCAGCAAAATAAATGATGAGTTGGTTTGTTTGAAAAGATAATTTTACAGGATTAAGTTTTTGTCTTTTTGAGTGGAAAAGTTTAAATTTCTCTTTTGCCTTAGATATTTTATTTAAATAGTAGCTGCTACTGGTTTTCATGTCTGTCTGATATGATGGTGACCTTTGTTTCGTAGCCCTGGTTCTCTGAAGAGCACGAGCGAGTGTCAATGTGGGACATGAAACAAATGCTGTAAAAGAGAACTAAGATCACCTTTTCTGTGAAATGCAGTCACACTTTTCTGTTGCTGCTTTTAGACGCAAAAGCCGTTTAACACTTTAGCAACACAGCAAGAGGGAGAAAATGTGATCGTTCAGATAGACCTTCAATTAAATTAACGCTTATCACTCATTTGCACTAAATGAGATATTTAAGATCCTCCAGCCTCTTGTTCATCCTGAAGCTGACTGGTTGCTCCCGTCACCTGTCTCTTCATTCTCCTTCCTAATTCTACATCCATACTGTTCACAGAGCTGCTTGACTTTGAGCAGTTTGGATCAGGAACCAGTTGGCAAGTCCTGACTTATAAGGACCTGCACTCTCTGTCCCTGAGTCTATCGAAGCTGAAGAATCCCTTTCCTCTGATGATAACCAGCATAACGTAGTCCCATACGGGTGGGTTTGTACTTCTGCCCCCAGCAGGTGTGCAGTTCTTCCCACAACACAAGATCTTGATGGCTGTTGGGCCATATGAAACTCTCTCACTGGACTGCTACCTACGTGATTATGAAACACTGATGATTTTTTTTTCGTTGTGTGATTTCAATTTATTAATCACATGTGGTTTGCTCCTGTAGACGCCTCTGCATAGTCCTTTAACCATTTTTCAACTACCAGTCACTAATGTGCAGAGAGATTTCTTGCTTGGCACAAGCAGCCAGCACTTCTTTGGTTTTGTTGTCATTCCAGTTTCTTTTCGTCTCTTTTTTTGTGTTTCTGATTGAGTGCTCTGATGAACTGTGGCAGTTATTTGTGTCTTTAGACTCAACAAGTTTTAAAGGATTAATAAAGCTATCATCCGAGTTGGGCCGATGGGTCATAAATCCTGTACACTTATAATATAGAGTCAAATAGTGTCGACATTCAAACAGACCACCTAAGTGCTAAATTCATGGGTTTAGCCTTCTGTCTCATTATGAGACTTTGTCTTAATGTCTCAACTTGTGACAGATCACTAAAAACACACAGGCTGCTCTTCATTGCAGGTTGCATTAAATCAATTTGATATTTTTATTATGTGTTAAACTGCTTCATCTTTCAAAAAGTCTCAAACCTCATAGAGGCTGTTTTCTTTGTGTTTGTCTGTTTGCACTGCTTATTTTTAGTGCTAGATTTTATTGCTCTTACTTTTCAACTTTGTAGTGTTGGCTTTTCTGAGGGTTAACTCGGTTTTTACTATGACTTTAGCTACTTTTTTCACAGTTTTCACATGTTGTTGTTATTATTATATGGGTGTGCAGTGGAGCTTTAAGCCAACCACAGAACCAAATGTAGCACGCTGAATAGATGCCAAAAGGATGAATTAACACTGTGATTCAAAGACTTTAGGATGCCCTGATCTCTCTTTGTTTAGCTCTCTTGCTGGCTTTCCTTGATTCCTTTCCCTATTGTATTTACCTTTTCTACACAGTTACACTTGTATCCTCATCTGCCATCTGCTTCTCTTTTTCTCCGTTTCTGTCTCTCGCTCATGCACATGTCCGTAGGGGAGCGCCAGGAGTGGATGGAAGCTCTTCAGGCGGCGACGCACCCCCCTGCCCGTGGCTCCCAGAAGCGCTGCGACACCCTTCCCCATCTCTCCTCCGCAAACAAGCGAGGCTTGCTGGAGCTCCGTGGTTACAAAGGCAGAGTGCTGGTGTCCCTGGTGGGGAGTAAAGTCAGGCTCTGCAAAACAGAACAGGTACTTTCAAACACCGCTGGGACCGTCTCTCTACAGAGTGACAGCTACGCGTTAAAAAGAAGGAAGATGTTAAGCCTACTTGAAGCAGGGGTGGGAGAAACGACGATCTTCATGAATGTGTAATGCAGGAACCACATATACTGTATATTGAAATATTTCAGGCTGCATAGCACTTATTGAACAAGCTCATGCTAGCACGCAGAAATTTTGGCACCGTGTCGCTCCCCTGCTTGAGCATATGCCCCCATCTCCCAAGGCTTTACAAGTCTTTACCACACAGCCTTTGATTCAAAGTCTCTCCCGTACATGAAACAGAAACGCATCTTTGAAAGAAATGATTAGTTATAGTCATGTTGACCAGAAACTCTATTACAGCTTTGATGATACAGAGCAGTCAGGTCAGAAAAAGCTTGATCAAACAAAATCTCCTTTTTGGGTGTTTTTTTTTTTTTTCCCCTTCCCATTTGTTCAGTGATATGCATCCACTTTAGTGCAGATTATTATCAGAAATAATAATACAGTATGACACTTTGCTTTTATGACATTAGTTAAGGTTGATCATTATGCTGATTTTACAGCATAGAAGGAACTCAGTGTTTCAATCCACTTAGCTGTTCCACACCTGTTGAGCTTCTCTCAGTCCTCTAAAAACATTTCTGTGATGATCGTATCTAACTTAACAACACTTGTATTTTTTACATGGCAGGCGACATACATCGTAACGTGAGATTGGAGTGTTGTGTCACAGTCAAAAACCGTTTACCCTCTGGTGGAACAGATGTCTGGCCAATCAGAGCTGTTCCTCCTTTTAACTCCAACTGGGTTGTACATGGAGTAAAAGTACAGGCTGTTGGGGATTTCATAAAACATTTTAAAACATCAACATAATAGAGAGACATGATAGAAGTTGGACACTGCTGTGCCGCTGAGTTAATGTGACACAATTAGGCGTAAAGTTTAAAAAAATGATAAAATTATACGTTTTTTTACCTTTGGGGATAAACAGACTGGTCATCTGGCTGGGGTCGGTGAAGTCGGTGTCTCTGACTCTTCCAGAAAAAGTGGAGGAACTGACTTAAATATATGATTTGAAATAAAAAAGTGTGATATCATTAGAAACGCTCCAATTTGCATTCTTATTAAAACATAGCACCAATGGAAACATTACATTTAATCTTATAAACACCTTTTTTTTTCATTGCGATGTACCTAGAATACATTGTTACAGATGATTAAACTATTTTTGATTAAGAAGATATCTCCAAAATTAGCTGTATAAATAAGAAAAAAATAGCCATGGTGATATTATTGCCTGTCTCATATTTGTGCGCATATTTGATAATGCTACTTGCATTCATCTAATTTCCATCCCTCCTTTGCTCTCGATTCGTTTTGCTCGCTCTTGCAGTTTTGTTGTTTGCCTTTCATTATTTTCTTCATTAGCGTGAACAAACATCTTTGTTAGAATTCTCTTTTGGGTATCCCTCCATGTCAGCACATTTCCACTTCCTTGATCTAAGACAGCGGGAGAAATGGAAGGGAAGAGAGAATCAAGGAGTGAACCAATTAATTGTATTATTTCAGCTTACAAGCTAAATCCCCTGCATAAATGCAGCAGCAGCGGCGGTGAATTTTGTAGAGAGGAAAGCAGGCAGTGAATGAAAGACAGGGGAGTTAAGAGACAGTAACAAAGAGATGGATGAAGTGAAGGGGATCGAAAGACCGCTTCAGTGCAGGGCTTGCATGACTGTGAAGCAAACATGGTTGGTTTGTAAGAAAAGGAGAGAGTGATGGAGAGCATGAACGCAGGGACTGAGGCAGACCGTTGCCCCGTTCAAGTTCAGTAGAGTGGAGCGTTTAATCTAACATGATGAACGAGCTATTGGAAACATCATCCTTCCAGCTCCTCCTTCACCACCCCTGCCTCATTTCTCATGGACCGTAAGCCCTGCAATGGAGCTGTGTTTAAGGTCATTTAAACACCAAGGTAAACAAAGTCAGATGGTGCGCAAAAGATTCACGCACACGCCTTCATTCTCAGAATGATCTTCCTGCCATGAGCTATATCACAGGCAAATCGGGACAAGCAGAGGAGCTTGTTACATGTCTCATCATCTCATAAATCACAAGTGTTCTCTGGTTTGTTTTCACTCTAGTAGCTGAAGAAATGACCGATTGTTATGATTGTTGCTCACAGTTTTGTGTGCGTGTGGTGGTGGTGGGGCAGTAGAGCCCCTCTGATGGAAAAGGTACTCTTGGTGTAAAATACTAATGACACAGAGTATTTAATCATTCTGTTTTAGTGGAAATTCTCTGTTGTTAACAGGATTCCTCTCGTCATAATTAAAAGCAATACTCCAAGGAAGTTCTGTAGATTTTTAGTGGTGCAAATCAATTTGTGAGTGAATTTACTGGCATTAAAGTTGCAATTACGGGATGCTTCAAAAAGTTAAAGATAGATTTGCAGGAGAACTCGGTTTACACCTGAATATTTAAACCTTTTTTTTTTTTTAATACCTCAAGGCAGCAAAACAAGCTGTAATAACAAAGCTGACATATTAAAGTTGAAAAGGTGAATGTGTCAGGAAAAATTTGCCTTTTAACACATCTAGGAGACACAGAGGAATATTAGCATTCAATTGGAGCGGTGACATTTCTGTTCACCCGTGAATGTGCAATATTTACTCTTCCATTAGTCAAGGGAAATGTCTAACGCATAACCACTGAATTCTCACCTGTGTTTAGTGGGTACTTGCTGGTGTTGCATCCTATTTGTCACTGTGCAGGTGGTCTACGCTGAGCTTTGTTCATGGAAAACAGCTGCCTGCTGTTGGTTAAAAGGAAGGTGATAAGAGCAGCGCGTGAACCAAAAATGCCAAAGTTGTAAAAAGAAACGAGCGTATTAAAAAGAAGAGAGAAATGCTGTGCAATCTTGAGTTTGCTTATTGGAACATGGTACAGACGAGGCTCATGGGAATGACAAATACTCTGCTGTCAGAGCTTGAAGAAAAGTCAGTAAGAAATGTATTCACAAGTTGTTGAGTTTGCTGTCCATAAATGCAAAGCATAAGGCAGAGCGACACTAATCTGGCTTGTTTATGTACATGAAACTCAAATCTCAGACTTTTATTTAGCCAATTCTGCTCTCATAAAAGTATCTATTAGACTCATGAAGACTTTATTGCTGTGTGTAAACCATACACAAATTTGAGGAAGTATTATTCTCCTGTGACTTGACTTTAAGCCCATTCAGAACTTGCGTCCCTCTGTTTTATATGTCTTTGTTCACCTCTGTTTTATATGTCCATCATACTATCCTTGGTCTTACTGTCTTAATGTCTGATGTTTAATATCAGAACTTTTCCCACAGAGTGCATGCTGCGTTAATTTCTCACACCTGTCTGTGAAACAGTCTTACCCTGCATGGCTTTTAGAGCAGCTTAAGTGGCTGAATAGACTTGGAACTGGAGATAGGAGAGGCCACCTCCATTTGTCTGGTTTCTTCGGAGCAACTCGGTGCTGAAAAGTGACTGACTTTCACATAAAGAGGTTGGAAAGCTTTGAGAGAATTCGTAATTGGAGGCATGACTAGAATATTCAGAGCGGCTTCTGAGTAACCTTTATACGGTGAAGGTGGTTGGTCTGAGAAAAGCTCTCCTTCACTCATCTTGCAAGGATTTGTCTTGTGATAGGATGATTTTCCTTGTTTTATTTTTTAATTTTTAGAGAGCTCTTTAGACTGTGATGTGGACAAGAACTTTCTAAGTGAATTAAGATACGCATAGGTGCTTACCTTCGGTTCAAGTTTTTACTTCTGTGTGCCATTATTGCCACCTAACCCTCGGCGTTTGTGAATGGATGACATTATTATTATTATATTTTTTTGGAACCCATTCTTTATTAATTTCCTCTGACTTTCAGTCTTCCTTCCTTTTATCCTTGTTGAATTAATTGTAGAGGGCAGGAGGCCATGAAACACACTGGGTCAGTAATGAAGGATGAGGGCTGGACAGTCACTGATGCCTAACTCTCTAATTGGCTGCCTGGAAGGGTTTAGGGTCAGTAAGTGTAGATGACTGATCACCCCGTCAGCTCATACTCTCAGACAGATGGGAATGCTCTTACATGTATATGCACATACATCACACACACCTTTCTCCTTGTGTCCAGCAGGCACATTAAACCATCAGACCTTGTTTGAATCCCACTTGTGTGCTGTCTCTAAAATCCTTGGTTGAATTGAATGATTAGCCACAGTGACCTTTGAATAAGATTGCTTTGCACTCTTATCATCAAATGTATCTTCAAACCTCTTAACATGCAATGACACATTGCTTCAATGGTAACCGGGTTTCCACTACAGTTCGGACACGTCAAAAGGTATTGGTGTATTTACATTAACATGCTTGTTTTGCTACAAAGTTGTGTTCTCCTCTTGCGATACGTCCATCCAGCAGTAATGACGGTGGACGTCCGGGTCTTCTTTAATTTTTACTGGTTAATGTACATTTCTGAAGGCACAACATGGTGCAACAAATGTGTCATAAGGCAACGGCCATGTCTGAGAGATTTGTAGAAATTATGAAATCATTGAATTAATGAAGGAGCAGCAGATTCAAAACGTAAGGGTGTATCGTATAACTTTGGATGACCTCTTTCATCATGTGTTGTCTTCTGTCATTGTCTCTCCGAATCATTCTTTTCTTCTTATCCTGAGTTCTGTTTGAAAAAGTGTCATTGGGCCTAATGATTGTCGAATTGCGATGTAGACGAGCCAAATTGAACCAGCCCTCACGATGCTAAAAGATCAGACTGAAATTTCTGCAACATGCAAATATTTAAGTAACTGGCATCTTGTGCTGCAAAATGCAGAATTTGGCTGCTCTGCAAAGTGTGATGCTAATTATTCTGTAAGACCCACGGCAACGCCGCTCTCTCCACACACTAAAGCACACACTTCTTAACACTGCTGGACTTATTTCCAAAAAGCACCCAATCAATGAAGATGGAGTAGTTTCGTTTTCTTTGTTTGCTGTAATTAGTGTAAAATGTTTTGCTGGCAAGGAACTAGCTGGTGCAGAAAACTTACATGTGCTCCTCATGTAAGAACTAGCTTGTAATACTGTTGAGCTGACCTTCACCCATCTCACCCACTCTTAGTGAGGATTACTTCAGACCTCCGTCACTTATGCTTAGTCGCTCCCTCCATTTCTTTTGTGTTCTTGCTCTGTTTTTCACCCGATTCTTTGTTTTGGAGTCGAGTATATATGTTCTGTATTGTACTATTTCATGCCTGCATGTGTGTGTGTGTGTGTTTGCTCTCTTTGAAATTTTGCTTAAATGCGTGGGTGTAGGTGGACTTCTATCTTCCAGTCGGTTTATTTCTTGGCTCAGAGCTCTAGGCTATAGAAAATGCCCTTAACTACTGTGAGTGTTGAGGGTCAAGTGGAAAAAAGGTGGGGCGCCGTGCAATTCAGAGTAACTGTACAGCAGAACTTATGACAACTGTTCTTGTACATCTAACCCCTACTTTAGAAATGGGCATAAAAAAAAAAAAGAAGTAAAAGCTTGAGTTGGTTTGGATTCCCCAGATGCAATTTTGGCTTTCATAGAGTTTTGCTGTTTAGCACAGGTACAGTATATACCCATGAATGACCCTGCTGTGATTGTGGATATTTCTTTGTGTTTATTTTTCATTACAAGTCCTCAAAGAAAAACAAGTTGTGACTTTAATGAGATGACATCTTGATCCCAGGGAGGGTTTCAACGAAATGACTTGAGTAGGTGTCTAATGAGGAATCCTAACATGAGCAATAAAGGCAGTGAATGATCTCCAGGTTCATTTTTATCTCTTGCACAACATCAGAAATGAATTCACCTCTGTACAATATCACCTACAATGCCAGACAGTTCTTAATTGTATTACTTCTCAATAACACTTTTTTTTTTCCTGATCAGGGTATTTACAAAGGGAAATATTGATACTGCAGTGCAGATTATGAGGAAATAAATAGCAGTGAAAAGTGTAAAAAGTGTTATTATAATTATTTATATAATATAAAGAGAATGCAAAGATTTGCAAATCTCAGCAACCCAAATTTTATTACTGAGAGACTTGAAATGACAAATCAAATGATGAAATTCTACCATTTATTTATTAGCTCATCTTGATTTTGATAGTAGCAACACATTTCAAAAAAGTTGGAACAGGGGCAACAAAGACAGAAACAGTAACTGGAACAAATCAAAAGCAAATGAAAGCGCATTTGACAACTAATAAGGTTAATTAGCAACATGTCAGTAACATGTTAAAGGAGCATTTCAGGGAGGCAGCGCCTCATGGAGCCTAGTGGACCGAGGTAGAGGTTCACCAATCTGCGACTGTTGAAGGCATGATTCTTTACTACATGGGCTTGGGAACACTTCCAGAAATCACTGTCTGTGAAAACGGTTCACAGTGCAATCCACAAATGCTAGTTAAAAGCTGTATCATGCAACAAAGACGGCATGTGTGGACAGCATCAAGAAAAGGCATCGTCTTCTGTGGTCCAAAGCTCATGTAAGGGAAAACTGTTCTGTGGTCAGATGAATCCGAATTAGAAATTATTTTTGGAAACCATAGATGCCCTGTCCTGTGAACTAAAGAGGAGAAGGACCATCTAGCTTGTTATCAGCAGACAGTTCAGAATCCTTCATCTCTTGTTGTATGGGCTGCATTAGTAGCTATGGCGTGGGCAGCTTGCACATCTGGAAGGGCGCCATCAGTCCTGAAGAGTACTGAGGGGTTTTGGAGCAGGGGTGGGCAACTCCAGCCCTCAAGGGCCACTGTCCTGCATGCCTGAGATGTTTCTGTGCTTTTCAGACTTCCAGTATGATTCAGAGTCCTGTCATCTCCAGAAAAATGCTCAGATGATTCTGAGAACCAGGGGAGCACATTGTGGTATGGTGGTGAGAACATTCACCTTATCCTGATCATGAGCAAGAGAAAAAGGAGATGATTGATTTTTTTTTTCTTTTTGAAGACTTCAGAGGAGTATAAATACCTAGCTGTTCCCCTGGACAACACACTAAATTTATGATACAACAGTAAGGCTGTCTACTAGAAGGGAAGCAGCACACTGTAGTTCTTGAGGAAGCTTAGGTCCTTCATTATTAGCAGCAGGATGTTGCACATCCTCTCTAGGTCTATGGTGGAGTGTGTAGTTTTAAGCACATTCATCTGTTGGTAGTAGCTCCATCAGAGCCAGCACTTTGAAAAAACTAAAACAAAAACCTCATAAATAAGGCTGGCTATGTGCTGGAGACTGATCTGGTTTCCTGGATTGTGTGTGTGGAAAGAAGAATGTTGCATAAGTTGCTGAACATAATGGGCAACACTACACATCCTTAATACAACGCAGATATTAAACAACCAAACGCTTTCAGCCGTTGCTACTTTCACTGTTAGTTGTGTTTCGGTTGCATTTACACAACAGACATGCTTGATTAAGATTTTGTAATCCTCTTAATTGATAAATCTCCTCCTTATAACTGACTTGACGGCTGATTTGTAAAAATTATTTTCCTGCAATGGGGCCATACAAACAGAAATCCCTCTGATTGTTCACTTTGGTGGTTTGTCTACATATCTTATTGTCCAACAGCCTCATGTAGCCTATGATGCTAGAGGGAAGCTGCTGCTTATACTATATGTCTGCTCTGCCACCTTTTATCTCTTAGAATTGCCCCCCCCCCCCCCCCCCCCCCCCCCCCCCCCCACACACACACATGTCCTCTCCTCATTTCTATGGAGATGTCTGTTGTTCCCTTTCTAGTAACCTTCAACACAATCAGCCAGTCTATGATGCAAACAGTTCAAGTGTAGAGTTGCTGGGCAACAGCAGCATCACTGAATAAAAGAGGTGATAACATGTAAAATAAAAGAGGTCATAAGTCTTCCAACCAGCACGGCCAGAGTAGGCTACAGCTTTCAAAAAAAAAAAAGTTGATTTGAGCTTTGACAATATGAAAGTGACAATGTTTGTCAGTCATTTATTTACTGCAAATGATTCTTGGCTGGAGGTAGATAAGCCAGTAGTTTCTCTTTGTTTACCATCTTTATGACCAGCAACCTGTCACAGTTTTTCCTTTAAAATTCTCTAAATCATTAATAGCCTTACACCTACAACATATGATATGCTGCTGAACCTCTTTGGGTAATATGAAGTAACTATTATTGGATCTAATCAGCTTGATCGCTCTGTCTTTTGCTATTGTGTATTTCCAGGACTATAAAGCGGGGCTGGCCATTGGCGAGGTGGAACTGACTGCTGCAAACATTAGAGACCTGGACCGCAGGGGCTTTGAAATTAACACACCCTTCAAAAACTTCTGGTATGTCTGCTCTTTTTTTTGTGTGTGTTTGCTATTTTTCTGTGTGTGAGACAGAGAAAATAGCTGCCGGTATGTTTAAACTCACAGCTCTTTCTCTAGCACGAGCTGTGTCTGTTACTTTTCATCATCTCAAAGATGAATCCCCTTCAATTGATACTCTGCACAGTCTTCAACAATCTGACATAGCTGTTCACGCATTTATGAAAAACCTAATCCTACTTTGTGGTGCAGCAGGATGACAAGACATGATCCATGTTCTCCTGCTGGATGATCATCACCATATATCATCTGACCATATAGTTATACGTGCTTCTTTGCATGAATACTGCACACCCACACTATAATTTCAGTAATTATGTCTCATAAAGCACCTACACTCACAGTTACAGGAATAGCGGAAGGTCAGCATCTGGTTTAATTTACTCCTATATGTGTGAAGTTTCCTCAACTGGAATTTGAGAAGTTAACATGGTGCATCACAGTGAGATTGAATGCAGAGTTCAAGGGACGCAGACATCCTGTGGAGGATGAGGTCATTTTTTTACAATGAGTTGAGCCGTTTCCACTCTTTCAGGCTTTTTTCTGCACAGACTGGCTCACAATGAAGAGTGTGTTGGTGTACATTATTATTAATCCAAATAAAGGTAATCCTAAAAAAAAAGCTCAAATTGAAGGGAGCTTAACTTCCCTTGGTTTTGAAGAGGTTTCACTTCTCATCCAAAACTCTTCTTCAGTTCCAACTCACTGGTGGGGAGTTTCAGGCTGTACAGCGTCCTCTGTTCGGGTGTTTTGTCTTTAAGGTAAACCAGTTTTTGTACCAGTTTTTTTTCTGAGAAGTACCAGGCATGATCTGCTTTGCCTTGAAGGTAGAGTAGCTGTATGCAGCAACTAGTAACCAATCAGATAGTCCATGATGCAAACTGGCCGAAAAGGATGTTGGTTAGGTATATTTAGACTTATTAATATAGGACAGGTTATCTGTTGTGGTAAATAACATGAATTGAAATTGTATTCCGGGAACTCAAGCACTCCTTTCATTCACATGTTCTGGATAAGACTATCTGTCTTGCGCTGCATGTCCTCCTCTTTTACTTGTGCTGCTCTGTCTTCAGTCTTTGTCTGCCTGCATCGTCCGAAAGCTGAGTAGTGAGTCTTTGGAGTCCTGCAGTTGTGTCATGATGAAATACAAACATCCTCCTGCTGAATTTTTTCTCATCACTTCAAGCTTGTCCATTTTATTTGCCAGTGGTCTCACATTCCCTGTGATGATTAAAGAAAATAATTTAAAAGGTCCACTTCCTTTGCCATTTATTTAGATATTTAATTCATCATGACAATACTATTTGACTCTGTAGTAAGGTCTTCTCAGCTTTGATGCATGCGTCATGTAGAGGACACAGTTATTGTGAACAGTTAAATAGTGATGATCAAAAATAAAAGAACTGTGGCATCAATCATTAAGTCCATTGTTGCCCTTTTGAGGTGTATAATTTAAAAGTTATGAGAAGACATTTACAGTTACAAAGCGAAAACTTTGCTTGGAAAGAGTATCTTCTTTTACATTTGCTTTTCCCAGATATATTATCACTTTTGTCGATCTGTTCCAGAAAGCAGCTTGTGAATTACTTCACCCACTGCACAGCTTACAGGCTCAATGATCAATACGTCGCACAGACGACATAAGAACAGGGTCCTGTACAGAAAAACACTAATTATAGATCAGAGTTGTTTTATTTATGAAGCCTCATCCGAGAGCTTCGTTTGGGTATCTGCCTCCGTAGGGCACTAAGCCTTTCAGGTGACTCCTGTCCCTGGGGGTTTACAATCAATGAGCATGCCGCTTGTTTGTGCTGTAATGGCCCATTTACAATACAGGCATGACAGCTGTCTGGAAAGAAAGCATGGCTCGTTTGTTTGTGCAAGCTTGTTCACCGTTTTTGCTTTTTAGTCCTTCTTTTTTTTCCCGCTTGTAAACATTTTTTTTTTTTTTTTTTGTCCTTGTTCCTCTATCTATCCGTTGTGTATCTGATCGATCTGCTTATGGCAGCTCCCTTAATGGTCCCAAGGTTTGGCTGCTTCGTTAACTCATGAGTTATAATTGGGGGACACCCACCCTTGCCAAAAAACAAAAACAAAACAAAGCCCAGAATTGTTTTGATAAGGTCATTGCTAAAAGGCTTTAATTCTAGTATGCGTGAGTGTGTTTGTGGATCAAATCAGTCGGTGGCCCTGACAGTGATCTCCAGCTCACACAAGGAGGGGATTTGTCAGAAACTCATCAAATCACTTTGAGCTGGAGACTCATTTTGGATTTTCCATTGTTCTGCTGCCATTAAATGGACATTGTTCAGCACATTGCTGTGGATACAAAAGAAGAATACACCGAATGAGAATCAGGCTCAGGGGGGAGGACATTCAAAGCAAAGATATTCATCTTTAGTAAAAAGAAAAAAAAACCTTTATGGTCTTGTTCGGTAAGCATTTCTACTAAAGTTAACCCTCAGATAAGTTCAAGGGTGCGCAGGGCAAAATAGTGAGTTCTCATCTGTGTTTTGCTGGTTTGTGTTGAAATCGTTCAAGAATTTCAAAACGTGTGCTTTTATGTAAAGCTTATGAGATCTTATCAGTCTGAGCTACATTTATTGAGTAGACATCTCATTCTCTATGTCAGTGGTTCCCAAACTTTTTGTGCCCAAGGCGCACCAAAGGACATGTAAAAATCTCAAGGCACACCCAAATAGCACGTGTTCACTCATCACTCATATCATGAAAAATATCTGTAAATGTGGATAATTGTTTACTAATATAAAATTAAATATGACAAAGACAACTATATTGCTCATGAAATATTTATAAATGAAATATTTCAACAATTAATTTGAAACTTCATCAATTTAGGTTTCATCAAAGCAGCAACACAGCCATTTAACCCAGACATGTCACAAAATTGAATACTGGGGTTAGGGTTAGGTGATACTGTCTGTTGACAGTTTTTTTCTCTTTTCTTTCGGTGGGTTGTCGGCAGCCTCTGCACTGGTGGTTGATGGTTTGCTCCGCACAAGAAAGCGCTCCATTTTCCCTCTCGTTATGTGTGTTTACGTTGGATGTCTTGATGTGTCACAGTCATATATTTCTCACCTGCGCAACTGCCTGATCAGCGAAATATGGAGTTCTCTTTGAGGGTTTTTTGTTTAAGAATTGTGAGCTTGCCTCCGTAATATTAAATGAGTTCATACAAAGTAGTGATAGGCCTATAGTAAATTAAAAAATAATTACTTTTCTGTAATTGTATATTGCAATAATAATATACTGTATGGTTGTCCAGGGTTTCCTGCAGGACCAAAAAAAAGGATAAATTACTTAATTAATTAGATTGTTCAATTATTATTTTTGCCCTCAAAATATGAAAGAAGTTGCTTAACAACAAACATGATGATGGAAAACACTATAAAGTGTAGGCTACCTCAGTTTCTTAACTAAAAGACTATGTCTCATTTACTCTACTACTGATCGATTGCATACCAGTAAATTACATAGTAGGCGTTACCTTTTTGACTGGGCGGACTGGTCATCAATCACCTCAGAGTGACAGCTGTCAAGTGAAGCTACGTGAGCTTGGAGTCCAGATGACAGGCAGTGCGCCCATTGGTCTTTATTTATTTAGTTAGTTAGTTTAAATACCTAATGTTCTTTTTTTTCTTTTATAGACAAAGTTAAACATAATGTTGATTAGTGTGTGCGTGTGTCACTTTAATGAATTGTCGAACCAAAAAAAAAAAAAAAACGGCAGTGAGAAGTCGCACTGTCTGGTCAAAACAAAAGCACCGGGTCTATTACGAATAAAGTTTACCAGAATCTCTACTGACTATAAATAATTACGGACCGACATAAAAGCGAGCGGAGGAAAATTTGTATTGAAGTGAGACGAGACGAGAGCTGTCAAACGTGAGTGATCGACAGAGAGGTTATCACTGTGTGTGTGTGAAAGAGAGAGAGAGAGAGAGAGGTGGCGCAGAATGAACTGCAGACAAACAGCGCAGCACTAGAGAATCAACATTAATTCATTATAACACAAACCTATGTGCGCTGATCAGTTCTCAAGCGCTGCCGTGTCGCTTGCATGCATTGCATTTTTTTTTTCCTGACATTGTAGCCCGGGCGCTCGAGATTTCAGGCCGGGCGGGGCGCCTGGCCAAATAAGGTCTGCAGGAAACCATGTTGTCCCAAAATCCCACGGCACACCCGCACTTGTCTCAAGGCACACTGGTGTGCCTCGGCACACCGTTTGGGAACCACTGCTCTATGTAATCTACTCCAGATATTATCTGCTGTCTCTTAAATTTGAAGGAAACTGAGTGGAGGAACGGTTAAAATAAATCAACAAACTTGGAGTGAGGACCGCTTCCCAGCAGTAATAGTAGAAATGCAGTATTGTATATTATGCAGAATATATCAAGTCATGGCTGCATATTTCTCAGTCCAAGGAAGGTTTTTAAAATTAGTTATTGGGGTCTCTAAATAATGCTTTTGCTCACTTGCTCATACAACTAGTAAAGACTTTTGAAGTGTACCGTACTGTTTATATACTCTTAATCCCATCTACATTAACCTCAGACATACTTCTGAGGTCACTACTTTGAACAGCTCCCTCTTATTTCACTGTCTTCACTTGTTTTTAATGTACCGACCTTTGACCATCTGCATTGTGTTGCTCACCTCAACCTCAAAATGCTCAGCTTGTCATCTCTGGCTGCATCTTCAGATAATGTTGTTCTGAGAATACAGATGTGTAAGGTGTTTTTTTGTGTTACAAAAAGAAACAGACCAACAGATAAACAGACTTGGCTCCAGCACCAAGTGTAGCAACACAAACTTTGTCCCTCTGCAGATGAAAATAGCAATCGTTGGCAAAACAAATTAGCAATTATCTGTAGCAGTTAGCTACATACAGATGTTGGCAAACAGCTTCGCTCATAGCGTTTAATTAGCTTACTAATAGTAACAGGAGCATGCATTTACCATCTCTACTTTACAACATTAATTCCTTATATGAACTATTCTCACAATATGAGAGTCTTTTAAACCATGTGTTTTAAATAGGACGATGCATTTGAAATATAACATGTTTATCTTAATCGATTGGCATTTTGCATATTTAATATTTAATATTCTTCCTTGAGGTGTCAGTGGGTTGATTATATGGACTTGATCTGCTAACAGACACCAGTGTAGCTACTCGGGCCATTATAGAGTGCGGCAACGGCGTCATGAAGCTGTGGTGGGTTCCTGATGGAGGTTTCTCAGATAATGGAGGCGATGCACTTGTCTGCAGCAGGGAGCTTTGCTGATATAGAGAAATACGTTATTTTTTTGTTCCATCGAAAATCATATCAAGCTGCTTTCACTTCACCTCTTGAATACTTGGTTAGACAGAAGACATGGCATTAAATACCCACCTTTAGTCCTGGTATCACAGGGAACGGAGGGGCTGTGGACCGATTTAGTTTGGTTTTTTTTTTAAATTTTTTTTCTTTCCCAAAGTCAGGGGTTTCAAAAGTCGACCCCTTTCCACCATTGCCTCCTTGGCTGGATTGTTAGGTTATGAGTTTAGCCGAAGGTTTTGTGATCCCGTGAATCACCCGGTAGTCTGATTTGGTGGTCCCTGGTTTATACTAATTGATGAACTTCATGAGCGCCCTCCCCACCGGCGATCAATTGAAATTCATTAACGTACACGTGTGCTTGTGAAAAAACTCCTGTTTTACGCAGCATTCATGAATCTGGAGCAGATCTTTAGTGAGGAGGTGATTTATATGCAAATCTACTTAAAGATGTAGGAGGATGTTTTGAATGAGACCCTATAATCGGTGTTTGACTTCTGCAAAGGGCAGGACTTGTAGTGGAAGAGTTTGAAATTACTTTATAGCTAGTAATAGGTTAAAAACTGCTGACTTATTTATGTAACATTAATAAGCGTTTCCTTTTCATAATGAGGTCAGGATGTAAGTATTTCTATATCTATAAAGCTCAATAGTCCCAGACCCAGAAGGAAATGTTCCCAGGAACCTACTGAGGTGGCTGCTTTGCAAAAGGAGCTTCAAGTGTTAATGTTACAGTTGAAAGAGTTTCTTTCGTTGTTTTGTCTCTCACAAGAAAAAAAAAACTGATCTATTCTGATGCACTCAGATTGCATTTAGGGGAGATTTAGTGGAGGCACAATGTAATGTAGAAGAATGTTTGCAGAATGTAAGAATAAGAATATTTGTTGGAGAGTTTAGTGTCCAAAACCAGAAGCAGTTTAGCACCAGTTCCTCGTAACTATCTGTGCTGGGGACTAATTTTAACCAGTATAGTTCAGTTCAATACAGAATATTGAGTTACAGTCTTTGCTTTAGTGTTAAATACTGACATAAAGCATGTTTGCATGGTGCTTTTTAAAAAAAAAATTCCCTAATATAGTTAATTCATTTCTTGCAATATCCACTAGATCCACATCAAGACCTTAGCTTGTTGGGTCTAAATGCAACAAATATCTTCCTCAGATCCTCAGATCTGCAGTCATGTTTCAAGCTTGATGTGACATTTCAGAGAGATTTCACTGTTGATTTTCTACCGTTGTCATCACCTGTGACTGAAGCTTTTGTTAAAAATAATTGACTGTAAAATTTGAGCTCTCAAATAGATATTTTTTTTATGTTTTCTATGAACTGGAAAACCATGCTGGACTAGAATGAGAGCAACTTGAAAAGGATCGATCCCACTCTCAAATCTGTGAAACCCTTCTCAGACAGTGGTCACATCACCACGGCGATGTCCCTGCTCAGCCACAGCTCTTTGACTTTGGTAATTCACGCAGTCTAAACAGTGGCGGCTCAGCACCTCAAAAGTGCTTCCACACAACAAGCCGGGGTTGCGGTGTCATCTGAGTGACAGCAGCATTGTTTGTAAAAGCGGCGTGTTCGATTTATACCGGCTCACTCTTAGACACACACGGCATTTCCACAGAACATGAACTTTGACTGCCCCGCTCTGTTTCTGTACTGTTCTTGTACAAACAAGAAGCCAAAATAAAAGACAGGTGCATCAGTCCCACCTTGACCTCGCCTTGCTGTCACATTTAGGACGCTGAGAGCATGGAGACCTGAGAAGATAGGAAACATGAAACAGTGTGTACTGCAGTCATTACACATGACCAACACATATTGATGGTTTAACTGGACCTGGTTGTTAAGAGAATTCCCCAAACTGCCAGACTGTCTTTTTATAGTCTTTTCAAGTATTTTTCAAATCAAATCATTTCATTTTAAATTACTTTTAGCTTTGAGAATGGTGGATGACTGTATGACAACTTAATAGTGAATGGATATAAAGCAGTCTTACTACCACTTACCCTTTTTTATGACACATCATTATTGGTACAATATTGAGGGCTGATTCAAATTTCCGTATCATTCTGTGATTTCATTTTCCAATCGTTGAACTCTGGTTGTTATCAAAGCTGTATTTTCCATCTGAGACCAGCTTTCATTTCATATCTAAACTCTGTTGCACGTTTGCATGTGCTCTCGCTGCCTCCCTCTGCTCCTCTGTGGTTTTCGGTGACCGTGCTGTAGTTCAGCAGACGATGTGAGCAGTTGCTCCTTTCGGTGGTCCCTGGGTAGAGACGGGTGGGCACAGAACAGCTGAACCTAATCAACCTATCGATCTTTGCTAGGTTGCTTGGGCAAGGCTGGATTGTTGCACGTCTTATGCTGCAGGTGAAGCATTACCCCCTACACAGCCTTCTCCTCCCTACCCCCACCCCCCACAGCTTCCTTCTTACTTTACACCAGTTGCCAGGTTGCTATGGAGACCAGTGGTCAAATTTCTCCCTTCTAAGAGCTTTATTTCAGTCAAGCCGTGTTTTTTATTTCATCTTGGTTTTAAGTCTTTGCACATCTTTAGAATTTACCGATTTTTGCTTTCCGTCTTCGTGTTTGTGCTTGCTCCCACTTAAGCTCACACATAGACAGATTGATTTTCCCATCCACTTGTAAAGAAAAGAACACCTACTTTTAATTTTATGGTTTCATATAAAGAACATAATAATCTCATCCTTATTATTAAAACTAGGTAATTACAATCTCACATTAACAATAACACATGCATATTACAGCTTCTCAGTATTTCTAAATCAAATATAAGTCAAAATGCAAAAGCAGCCTTAATGGTACCCTTAATACTCTCATAGGGATTTTAAAATGCCAGATGTATCACTTTTGATACACACATTTCTGAACGACCCAAATAATCAAAAACATTGAAAAATGATTGATTTTCTTTTTATACAACTTGACCCCCCCCCCCCCCCCAAAAAAAAAAAAAAAAAAAAAAGAAAAAATCAATGAATTTGATCTCACAAAAATTGTTTTTTAAAATTTGGAGTTTTCAACTTGAATTTCAAATTTCAAACTTTGCAGGGTTAACATTGAACAGTCAGATGTGTAGTCTCGCAGACGTCCTGGAAGTTCGTGTGTCATTCAGGCATGTGACGATACAATGCCAAAAAGGAAATACATCCTTGTTGGCAGGAAGCAATTGTTGCCCCCGATCAATCTTGAAAGAGCAGAGGCTACTCGAGCACCGCAAAATGGTGTTATCTTTTTATTCAATAGGTGGCAGCACTGTGTTGCGTTTTGGCTTTTCTGCGGACACAAAACAAAACAACAAAACAAGCAATGCGGATCATTCATTTTACACCGTTATCTGCTTTTAAACGACGGTAGTGTACTACTGCGATGCTGCGGAGTGTACATCACATAGCTCCAAGGCAGAGAAGCTACATATCTGTCTCTTCATGGCTGATGTGACATGGTTAAAATTTTTAAAAGATCTTTCTGCACAGAGAAGAGGGAAGGCACTGATTCAGGATGAGGAAAGGATGGGGAGGATGTGAGCATACTGAACATCGCAACAAACTCCAGGGTATGTTTCAGTTATTTCGACAAAGAAAAGATCAGCACTGATGAAAGGCATAGATCTGTAAAGCCCCAAATGAGTGCGAGTGCTGCCCCCTTATACGTCATGTTCCACGGTACTCTGGTAGCCTCTGTTATAAGGCCACTTCTGGTACATTTTTCTAAGAAAGATTAATCACAAGTGAGATGTGTTAAAGACGGTTTCCAAACGCCGCCAGTAGTGAATGTCCAGGTAAAACAAACAAACAAAAGTAATTGTAAAAAAGAAAATGTCCAAACTGTCCTGCATGTCCTAGATGTTTCCCTGATAAAACACACCTGATTCAAGTAAATGGGTCCCCATCAATTTGTCATCCCATCTGACAAGTCAGTTAACGACCCACTCATTAGAATCAGGTGTGCTGAAGCAGGGAAACATCTAAGGCGTGCAGGACAGCGGCCCTCCAGGACTGGAGTTGGGCTTCCCTGCCGTAATTTAACAACTGAGTGTCTTCAGTCAGAGGCTTCTTCAGATCCTCTGCAACAAACAGCACTGCGTGAGAGCTCTGCCCACACCAATAACCATCTATAATGACTCTTTGAAGAAACCTAAATAACAAAAATTACTGAAACATATAATTTCCCTTCAGGGATAAATAAAGTATTATTGAATTGAACTGAATTGAAAAAGGCTCTCTTCTTTCCTCTCTGCCAACAAGAAAGTAATGACATGGATAATATCTCCTGTTGGATCTTACACAACTGCAAGAATATTGCGCTGTATTTGAGGCTTCCATTGGATCAACTGACAACGTAGCAGTATAAATGCACACATATGTGCACTGCGGTTCTACCAGCCGACTGCCCTCTAGAGATCTCAGAGCTTTATTCCTACAAGACGATCAGAAATTAATCATGAATTGATTTGTAAACTAACAACACTTTACAGTCTATTCCGTAGGTCAAATGGTAGTCAGTGTAAAAATCTCAGAACAGGGGATCAGTTTTCCTGGTTCTGGTTAGAACTGTGCCAGTCAGTGGACATTTTTTTTGTTTTCATCATATCCACTGCCTGCCATGTCAAATCCATATTTCAAAAAGGAGCAGTTTGCATACATATAACATCTGTCTCTGTGGCAGACTTGTTGTTTGTTTTGCATTGCAAATAACTCAAAACACTACTAAAGTATTCTCGAGTCCAAGTTTAGGCAAAAAAAGGGTCATGCAACAGGACCATGACCCCAAATACAGTGCAAATGTGCAACAGTGTGCTGAATAAAGAAGAGAATCAAAGCATTGCAATGGCCCAGTCCAGATCCTAATCCGATTGAACTGAATTCACTGCTGTGGCAGGAACGTCAGAGACCTGTGTGTTGATGAAGACCCAGAAATCTCAGTGAACAAAAACAATGTTGTATGTGTGACTCGGGATTCTTCCACCATTGGTTCAATAAGCTACTGAATTATGGGGTACTTTTCAAATGCTTCTTATGCATTTTGGCTTTGCTTTTGATAATATTGACAAGGTTCAATATGTAGTGTTGTTCCTCTGAGGTTCTATAAATATTTTTAAGACCTGGTTTTAAGGACCAATTTTTTTTTATATAGTCACTTGATTATATCTGTATCCATGGCCCAACAGAATCTCCTTACTGAAGTAGAAGGTGAATCAATAGAACAGGATAAGAGGTATTTTAATATTCTAATTAGTCTCATTAGCAAACCTACCAAAACGTGGTTGCAATTCTACTATGTGGTTTTACTTTGTTATAGCACCCAAAAAGAAGGAGCTTCACCTATATTAACGATCCAATTTCATTCCTTTCCTTACCAATTTCAGAGTGTCATTGGTTTTGTTCTTAGGCCTGATGGAATGTCTGTTAAACATGATTTTATTAGATGTATATTGGAGATCTAAATTGGTTATATTTGTACACTTTTCCCACCACAGTCTCTCATCTTTCCTGGGTTTAATTTAGAAATGATATCCTGAAAAATGTCCCACATTAGAACTTTATAGATTGTAGAGTAGCATGCTGAGACAGATTGATTTACTTGCCCCTTTCCATTCCTTCTATCAATTTCACCAAATCTATTGCAGTCACACATAGACATGCACACTTAGCAACTCCCTTACAAAAGCACTTCAAATACTGCACGCCCCTGTCACCCTGCCAAGCACTACGATGCTGTTTAATTGCTCTCTCAAATCAAATCAATAACGGTGAGGTATGTGTTGTGGTGGGGGGGTGACCAAAAAAAAAAAAAAAAATTGATTGTTGCAGCTTCACTGCGGAGTCAGAACGGGAGAAGGAGGAGTGGATTGAAGCGGTCCAAGAATCAATTGCTGAGACGCTCTCCGACTATGAAGTGGCAGAGAAGATCTGGTTCAACGAGGCCAACAGGAGCTGCGCCGACTGTCATGCTCCCCAGCCAGAGTGGGCGTCGGTCAATCTGGGCGTGGTCATCTGCAAGAAATGTGCAGGTAAGAAGCCGTTTTCCCTCTATGGAGTGGACTTTTATTTTCTAGTGTCAGGTATTTTATTCAAATGAAGGGGCTTTGTCATTTTGCTGAGTCAGACAAAGCAGCAGCAAAAAAGTTGAAAGAGTTTAACACCGTGAGATAATTACGTTTCTTCATTTGAATGTTAGAAATGGAACTCTAAAGTAAGCAAGGAACTATATATGGAATTATCAAATAATAAATTGAATAATTCAAAAGTTTCCACGTAAAAAGTTAAAATCAATAAATTACGTTAAATTGAAGTGGCTCAAGCCTATATATTTAATCCACAATGCATTTCATTACCATATTTACTGATTTATTTTTAGAAGTGCATATTTATTTTATTTAATAATTAAATTACATTCCATATGCTCCTGGATTCTTTGAACTCCCAGGTGCAGACGCACACACGCTGGATGCAGGCGAACATGCTGATAAACAACATACTTTGCTCAATACAGAAGACTCAGGGAAGCAATGCTCTTGTGTAAACAGCAACCTACGCACAATTTTGTGCAAATGAAAGTGAGCAGGCTGCCAAAACACACTTTGTTTGATAGGTTTTAAAAACAAGAGTTTGAAGAGTTTTTCGTCTGCAGGGAGGGAAAGTTCCTGTATCCTCCAACTTTCAGTGGTGCCATAATGATAAACAAGATAAAAAAAAAAAATAAACGGCAAGAAAGAGGTTTTTATGTCAGTAATTTAATCCTCGCATTTATAATATGTAATATGCAGTTTGTAAATGCAAACTTGGCTTCATACTTGACAAAGTTACATGATTTTAACAATTGTAATTCTTTATTTTTTTCTTCATTTTTTATTTGCATTTTTGACTGTGCATCGGTTTCTGTCATTAGTAAAAACTGAAGACTAAGGGATTAAGTTCTGAAACAACATTTACACATATTTTGACATTCATGAAAACATTAGTAGTTCTGAACTTTTCGTTGGTACCAACAAAATCTACAGCCTCTGACCATGCGAAGGGCTTGTGGAAATGAGGCGTGCTCATGAATATCGCTCGTCATTGTCAGACTTTGGTGTCAGTACCTTACATGTATTGTTTTCACATTATGCAGATACCTTGAAAGCATGTTTTAAACATGACAAAAAATAAATGGAGCACATTTATTTTAATCGATTTTGCCTTCAGATTGTGTCTAAGGTGTAAATAGGTTGGTTAAATGGACTTGATATGCCGACAGACGGGCAGTGACTCAGGCCTCTTAATTTCAAGGTGCGCCGTGTGTTCCAAGGTAGACATGCGGGTTGGAGATGCACCTTTACACCTCCTTATATAGTGGTCCCAGGGCACGTATTTATGCTCATTAATGTTCTTGGTGAGTTTACTGCCAGCTTGCGATTAAATGGAATTCATAAAGGTTCACGCGCTCTTACAAAAAAAGTCAGAGTTTTACAGAAGCAGGTTTTCAGTAAGGAGGCGATTTATGTGCAAATTTATGAAAAGTTCATGAATGATGCCATAAGTGTGCATGCTAGCCAAGTCATGCCTAAGTATGATTAACAATCAGAGAAATTTGGAAGCTACATTGTTTAAATCCTTGCATTTATTTTGCAGTTTTATGTCAGAACTTTTGAAAAGGAATGAAGTGCAGAAATGTGTTTGAAAGCACATGTGCACTTCAATCTTCTTTCTCTGTGTGAGGTCTGATGGCTGTGGCTCTGCAAGTATGTTCTCTGACCCTGGGGCTCTTGTGGAATAAGATCTCAGGTGATAAGCCACTTAGGGGAGTTAGTGTATGGCCTCTGGACTCTCTAATCTCTTTGGCAATGCTGGATAGCTCAGATGAAATGACAACAAAGATTAGGCCACAGGCGAGAACTTGGGGGATCCCGGACTGCTTATTGACCCGCTAAACATGATTACAGAGAGACACAGTGGACACGCATTATATGGAGGGATATCTGGTTATAGTGTAGGATCTCCCCCACCCCTCCACAGTCATATATAATGTGATTTTTCACCTCACCTCGGCAAGTGGTATGACCCAGATATGAAACGTCTTCTTTCAGACATCCTTAAATGATCCTGTAAATGATTTCATTTACAGAGGTGTTTAATATTACATTTAGTCAACACTCCTGGGAGCAAGAAGGTGAAAATATGCAGCGAGGAAGCTGTCCTACTTTCCTGAAATTAGGCCGTAGTCCATTTGGAAAACCAATGACCATCAGCTTTTATAGGCTCCTCATATTTGGGCACATGCCCCTAGTGTTGATTAGCTGTGCCCCCTCTTGAATTCTCAAATAGGAGTTTTGCTTGATAATTTAAAAAGATTTTAATAGGGTATGAACAGTAAATTTCTTTTCCTAACCCACAACGTCAAATGATGGAGATGATCTGAAAGGATAAGCTGAGCTGAGCTCTGTGCAGTTTAGCGCCTCTATACATTATGACTTAAAAGCAGCACCAGACATGCAGCACTTCAGTGTAACTATGTGCAGCTTGAAATGTATATCAGGAGTGTAGCTCATAGAGATATGGTTCAGGTCATTGACTGTATACAGTTATGGACAATGTATCTGGTCGTGAGATCCATAGGTTCATACTAAGCTTTTGAAGGCTTTTTCATTCCTTGAATTGCGTGGTACCATGTTGCAAAAAGGCGGAGCCAGCAGTGCTGAGAAGTCGGCTAGAACGCGCCCATCATGTTAGCATGGCTGGCTTAGCTTCTGCTAACCCAGAATTATGATAATTCAAATAATTTTATATTAGTTTCTTTTCTTGGGGAATTATGTTAAGACCTGCAGTCAATCATCCCGGCCGCTGGCCTTCAGAGCGGGACCTGCCACCTCAAATGTAGTTTCAGCGGTGACATGAAATGACTGCTGTGCTCAGCTTATCATGGCTAAGCTAACCTTCCAGGTCAAACAGAGCCAGTCACAGTGCTGTGTTAGTACAATCCGCAGAAACACAAGAAAACATGTTCTCTTTAATATTTGACAATGATTTGTTAGGTTTTCATTCACAGCTCAGAAGACAATATGATGCTAAGCACTAAGTAGCTAAAATGATGACAGCATTGGCTAGCTGTCATAGCCAACGGCAGAGCCATTTACTAGCTATCAGTTACTGATGTCAAATGATGGCCTGCAATCTGATTAGTTAGCTTAATTGCTTCATATAACTTTATTCGATGTGGTACAAAAAGATTAATTCCTTGTCTAGTCATCATGGATCTCGGATCTGACTATAGAGACTGATTTCTGTATCAGGCTGCAAATATGTTTAGTTCTGCTGCAAAGTTGGCCATTTTAACATGGGAGTCAAAGAGGATTTGATCTGTTCTGGAGGCAGCACCTAGTGGTCAGTAGAGGAACTGCAAAGAAAACATATTTCCTGGTTGGGCTTCAATCTGTATTTGAGGTGGTTGCTGCTTGGTTCAGATGGAGTTTGTTATAGTGCATATTTGACTGATTTTATGATTGCAAGCCTCAAGGAAGTAGTAAACTGTCAGAGATGATTGTGATGGATGGGTATAGATTACTCTCTCTTCGTTAGCCGAGCTAACTGATAAGATTTTATTATTTTTGTAAAAATGCCTGCAAGACCCCTTGTTTTGATCGAGTTTGGGTTTTATTTAATGCTGAGTGAATTTAAGTCTCGGGTCAAACCTTCACTCTTTTTAAATTTGACATGGATCGATTTGTGTGTCAGTTTAGAATATAAATTCTTGGTTTGATTTTTATGCTTGCCTTTTGATTGACAAAATAGTGATAGTAGTTGGATTGAGCCAGGATAAAAAAAAAAAAAGAGTGAGAGGAGCTAGGTAAGAAGATGGAAAGAAATGCTTTGAGATGCAAAATGGGGGCAGATTTAAACTGTTACCATCTTTTTTTTACAACCTCCAAAAAGTTATTCTGTGTTAAATGTAAATAAAAACAAAATGAAGTGATCACAGAATCTCAAGCTTATAGATAGTTTTTATTCACAGTAGGACACAAAACATCAAATGTTGAAAGTAAGGCATTTTGCCAATTTTATATCAGAACTATTGGCTCATATTGGACTTTGTGAGTTTGTGTATAAAAAGAGTGTCTTCGAGTGGCAGAGTCTCTCTGACGTAATTGTCAAAATCCTTTTGCAATCATTTCATTCTTTTTTATGGATTTTTTTACAAGGCGGGGCAATTTCTCTGAAATTGTGGTTTTATTATTAATTGAGGAATGCTGAAAAATGCAAATTGATATATTTTATTACTTTTACACCTTAAAGAAAAGCTTCAGTGGAAAGACTTTTTCCAGTAACATTAAAATCTTGTGCTTACATAACTGTCTAGGTCCTATTTTAGTTTCAGTAGCACCTGTATGACAGTAGCAGTAAAACAGGGCTCAGTAAAGAAAGTACATATAACATATTGCATAGTCCGTTTCATCTACATAATAAAATGATGTGATGTGAGTAAAACAGGACCTGTGGCCCAGCAGAGCTTTATGTGAAGTAACGTCCGTGCCAATGAATGCTCATGCTTTTAATTAGCTCTCTTGCGCTTTATTGTCATGAACAATAAAGAGAAATGCTGAACAAGAAGAAGAGGTAAGAACTAATGAGAGGATTAATGGTAGAAATGATCCCAGATTGGCTCTCCTCTTTCTGCCAAGGCAGAATGAATTTTAACATTGAGAAACTTAACTCTTCGATTTTTGAGTTTCATGCTGTCGTAATTTGTCTTCGCTTGCAAAACTGATGTTAAATGAATAACCATACATGTTTATTTATGGAGGCAATTGAATCTCTATTTCTTTTGTCTGCTTTAAGAAGTAAAAGTTGACTGCATATTGTAAGGGCCATACAGTAATTACATTACATATATTTAGTTCTCACTGAACAGCAGTTTCAATGTATAGTTCTGAAACCACATATGAAATCTGCTTCCAAAAAGTCTTATGGGACAACCAAATGTTTTATTTTGTTCTTTTTCATTGATGAATATTTGTTATTGTACAGTTTGCTTTCGTTTATGACAATATAACATATAAAATGACCAACACTGTTCAATCTGGTAATAATATGACAAGCAGCACTGCAGTGTTCCTGATGTATTTTTTCCAGTGAAGACGGATTGACTTTCCTTACTACCTATTTGTTACATGACAATTTACGACTTAAGTCAGATATAATGAAGTAAGCAGTGCAGTGATGTAGTTCCACACATGCAGCATCCTTAGCATTTCATTTACGTCTTTCACCAATTTACGGGCTTAATATCTTTATCTTCTGTTGCTCCATGTGATGCATTAGCATTTAGTTAATGCATATATGTATGTATATATATATATATATATAATTATGTATATATATTTTTTTTTTCTAAAAGCCGTCTGCTACACTGACTGACGGTTGATTCTGAATTAAAATTATTAGTGCAAGCTGTAAGGCAAAAATTATGATCGAAAAGAAGTGAAGTTGGCCCATTTAGCTGAGAGGAAATGCAAAACTCAATCCTTTGGGTTTTGAGTGGCTTTTGTCAGTTCAACTTGTGTCACATAACGTGTCATCGTGTGGTCCATTTTTAATTGATAATGATTAGCTCAGTTGTAAGGATTAGTCTTAGGCTTTGGAGGAATTATTACTCATTTCAACGCTTCTTCAACTGTTAATCCAAGTTATAATCTCCTTTCCTGGCCCTGTTGAGTTCTCAAACTCACATACTTTATTTTTAGATTGTTTTTCCTCTATATCCAAATCCGACCGCCCATATACACTTTCATTCTTTTTCCCTTTTCTTCCACCACCCAACACAACTGCCAGAGAGGAGATGACATTACTTGAAAGACCTTAAGGCTGGTACCCACACAGGTAATTGCAATAAACTTTTTTTTATAGCAGTGAGGCAACTCACAGACCATCCTTCTGGCAACAGTTTCCACGGAAACACTAAAATATAGTGCTCATTGTCTTGCTCTGACTCATCATCAAGGGGGAGGGAGAAATGCCACACTGGTGCAGAGGGCTAGAAAAGTGCTCCGTGAACTGTCGCTGGAGTCACTGGGAAAGTTTTTAATTGGAGGTGAAATCCTTCGTGGGTTTAGCCTTTTTTTTCCCCCTTCTGTGAAAGCTGTCAGTATGGGAGTGCCCTTTCGTGTGTTGTTTTGGTTCCACAGGAAAGATGAAGACATTTATAAGAGGCTATTTATACGAGAAAAATCTCACTGTATACCCCGTGGCACATGCGCATGCACACTTTTTTTTTCTCCCGTTTTCAGCTTCATTACCCTTACACAGTGAAAATGGTCCTGTGGTGTTGCATGGCTCAGTGGATGAAGCACGGTTGTGGCACTGCAGCAGGTATCCGCAGTGAAATGTTTTTGAATCCCTCCCAGGTAAAAGTGACAAAATCTGGCTTTATGGTCTTCATTTGTCAGACTCCGCGTTTGATATCTCAAAGGCCGCTGTTATCCCAGCCTGTTTAACGTTTCCCAGAAACCCGATTCAAACACAGTCCTGTTCCACCGAAGTTCATTTAAACCTTGTACTTGAAGCTTTACTTGAGTCATATTTAATCGTATTTAAAATATATATATATATTAGGGTTGTAAAGCATTTTTAAAAATATATAAAGTTAGATTGTGTCAGGTAAGCAAACTAATGCTTGATCAATTGATAGTAAAAATGTGTAACATCAGTTTTGTTTTTGTTATTTTGACATTGACTTGATTCAATCCATCTGATCAAAGTACAACTGATCCTTGTTTTAATATAGTAAATCTGGCTATCTCTTATAAAGAAATGAGAGCATCAAGGGTATTTGGGATCGTTATTGCATTTGTTTTTATTTGTTTCTGGATTTTTCCACCTTTATTGTTATCAGACATTTTTTTAAGCCTCAGTTATTTAAATTCTCTGTGTGCTCAGCAGTTTCTTGAAGAAATTAGTTTTGATAAAGCGTTGGAATTTTCATCATTTGGCCTTTCCTCATGTTGACTGTAATAAGTTAATAACAGAGATGACCTCACCCAGAAATGGCTTCCTCCACCTTTAAGATCAGATGATTATTTATACATTGACCTATTCACAGCACCAGAGGCTTTTCCCAAATGGTTCAACACACTGCCTTTAAAATGAGACAGTTTCTTTGCAGCAACATTTTAAAGTTAGTGATTGCATTGCCAAAGTCATCGCTACTGGCTGAAAGCATAAAGCATGTCATTATAATATAACAGTGCAATGCAGTTTGGATACTCATAGAAAAGTGCTATATGGATAAAATGTATTTTGTTTGTGATGTTTTCACCAAAGATTCCATCAAACTCGACCACAATGGAGCATGTTTTCACTCAAGCACTAATCTGAGAGCAATCGGGGCCATTAGTCTGTGTTTTCTGCTGTCTGGTGAAAAAGGCAATGCAACTCCAAATGCTTTCGACTAGCAAAAAGGTTTTTATTGATAATGTTGTACATTTGGGAGAATGCGTTACTCAATGTCTTTGGCTTTAATTTCTTACGCCACCTTACATTGGGAAAATTGCTTTTAACCTCAGAAGATCTTTGCTTTGGTCTGTTCTGTCATGACATGATTTCACACCAGCCTCATTAAGGAAAGTAATGTAAATACTAATGACTAGTAATAAGAATTTACTTCCTAGTTTGTTTTTGTTGTTTTTTTTTTTTTTTTTTTTTTAAGTGGCAAAGGATTTTAAAATTTCTTTGCTCTGTTTTGCCTAAAACTGTGTCAAGATGGCCTGTCACAGCTCATCACCTCTCATTTTCATTCACAGCTGCTCTACTTCTGAATAGAAGACAGTAATGAGATCATGCCAAATCTAAATCTAAAATTATCTGCCGTTACTCACAGGACAATAATTCACATTCACACATGCGGCGCGTTTCTATCTAATGTATTATGCATGTGTGCTCCGTCTTTGGCCATAAGCAACCCCAGAAGCCTCTCGTTCACCCAAATAAACAGGCCAACCAACAAACACAATGAATTACTCATGATTCATTAGCAATTAATTGCCCTCGTTCTCTGCTTTCATTTCCAATTAGGAGAGCTGAGGAGACTAAATATGTCTGTTGTGAGTGAAGGAATGAGCTCGCAGTCACGCTCTGTATCTCCGTCTTGTAACTGCCTGTTTTTTGTTTATTCCACCGCTGATATTTGGTGCGTGTTTGTGCACGCTGAGGATATTGCTGTGCATATATGCGCTGCATAATTTTGCTCTTTCATGTGAGCGTCTCAGGAACTAAAGCAAAGTATTCTTGAAATTATATTTTATTCAGAAAGGTTTTATAAACTGAAGGCTTATGTGAATTCATGAGCTTGACTGTCTGTGCGCTCGTACTGACAGCTGTGTGTCAATGTTTGCCAGGACAGCACCGTTCCCTTGGTCCAAGTCTTTCGAAAGTGCGGAGCTTAAAGCTAGACTGCAGCATCTGGAGCAATGAACTTGTGGAGGTATTTCCAATTTGTGTGTAACTCTTGTTTTCATACTTGTCGGCATAAGAAAAATAAAAACATGTTTGCCAATAACAGTCTTTATATGAATTAATACTACTACAGTGTGTTTTCATTTATTATACTGGAGCCATTTAGCCACTGTACCAGCTGTTTTCCTCGATATTACCAATTATGTTTATCACAAAGAAAGGAAACACAATTCTTGGAAACATTTTCTATTACCAACTGGAAAATACTGATGAAAAATAACTATTTAATGATTTCTCTCTGAAACACATCCCTTGTTCATGTCACCAGCTCTTCCTGGAGGTGGGGAACAAGAATGCTAACAGTTTCTGGGCTGCTAATCTTCCCTTGGAGGAGGAACTGCACAGCAGGGCTTCCGCCGAGCAGCGTGCCACCTTCATCCGCAGGAAGTACAGGGAGAGGAAATACGGGCAGGTCCTGGAGGACGTCCGTGACATGGAGCAGCTCAATCAGGTAAACACTTTGGAGAAATGCAAGAGTGGACTATGGTAATTTGAAACACTGATATTATCTTGGCCACATGGCTTGTTGGGAGAACCAAGAAAAAAAAAAAAGGATTTTAGAGGTACGTCTGAACTGGATGCCTTAGAATCTAGAGAAGCCCCTCCTCCTGTCTTCACCATATACTCATGTTGTTTCGACCTGGTTCTTTGGGCTGCAAAATAATGAACAAAGAAACAAAGAATGAACACAAAAATTGGGATAATTAAGGTTTTATTAATTAAAAACTGACATCAAGTGCCTGGAAAAAAACAAAAAACAAAACAACCAGTGGTGCAAAAGTGCTGCTTTGCAAGCACATACACATGCGGGCAGAGTACTCTTTCCAGTACTTCAAAGGATCTTCATGTCTTTCTGTTAGAGGATCTGTTATGTAGCGTGTGTAGCTAAATCATGGGCTGGTTTGGACCGTTCACGAGATTCACTCTGGGGACGTCATCAGTCACGAAACTTTTTCCGACCAAAGCAAGCTTCGAAGCAGTGGTTCAAGGAAAATGCAGCTGCATCTTTCAAAACTTCAGTATCATATGCTCATCGCTAGTTAGAACTATAATAAATAGTTTTTAGTCAGCAAACAGGTTAGCAGAATGGTTAGATATAAGGCTGGTAGCCTTCAACAAACATATAATATACACTCACCGGCCACCTTATTAGGTACATCTTGCTATTACTGGTTCTTTTGTCTTCAGAACTGCCTTAATCCTTTGTGACATAGATTCAACATGGTACTGGAAACATTCCTTAGAGAGTTTGGTCCATATTGACATGACAGCATCACGTAGTTATTGCAGATTTGTCGGCTGCGCATCCATGATGTAAATCTGCACATCTCAAAGCTGCTCTATTGGATTGAGATCTGGTGAACACAGTGAACTCATTGTCATGTTCAAGAAGCCAATCTTAGATGATTTGTGCTTTATGACACGGTGCATTATCCTGCTGGAAGTAGCCATCAGAAGATGGGTACACTGTGGTCATAAAAGGAACAATATTCAGGTAGGCTGTGGCGTTGACATGATGCTCAATTGGTACTACTGGGCCCAAAGTGTGCCAGGAAAATATCCCCCACACTATTACACCACCACCACCACCACAAGCCTGAACCATCGATACAAGGCAGGATGGATCCATGCTTTCATGATGCCAAATTGTTGATGCCAAATTCTGGCCCTACTATCTGAATGTCGCAGCAGAAACTGAGACTCGTCAGATCAGTCAACGTTTTTCCAATCGTTCTATTGTCCAATTCTGGTGAGCCTTATGAATTGCAGCCTCAGTTTCCTGTTCTTAGCTGACAGGCTTGGCACCTGGTGTGGTCCTCTGCTGCTGCAGCCCATCTGCCTCAAGGTTGGACGTGTTGTGCGTTCATAGATGCTCTTCTGCAGACCTGGGTTGTTTCAAGTGGTTATTTGAGTTACAGTTGCCTTTCTATCAGCTCGAACCAGTCTGGCAGTTCTCTGACCTCTGGCATCATCAAGGCATTTGGGCCCACAGAACTGCTGCTCACTGGATATTTTCTCTTTTTCGGACCATTCTCTGTAAACCCTAGAGATGGTTGTGTCGAAAATCCCAGTAGATCAGCAGTTTTTGAAATACTCAGACCAGTCCGTCTGGCACCAACAACAATGCTACGTTCAAAGTCACTTAAATCACCGTTCGTCTCCATTCTGATGCTGGTTTGAACTGCAGCAGATCATCTTGACCATGTCTACATGCCTAAATGCATTGAGTTGCTCCCATGTGATTGGCTGATTAGAAATTTGCGTTAACGAGCAGTTGGACAGTTGCACCTAATAAAGTGGCCAGTAAGTGCACATTACTGCATATACATTATACAGTTTTTTATATCATATATATTAATACATCTGAAACAGCAAAAACCTCATTTATTTAACTGCAGTTAAACATTAACCCTAGAATAAGTGACATAGAAAGACAAAAAAGACAAGCTAATGGTGTTTAAAAAAAAAATCAGAATTTAGTGGAGTAAGTATCCTCCTTTAAACTCTCACTGTGTTATCTGGCTTGTTTCAGATAACTAATAATTAGTTGTGGACAAGCAAAGACCAGAAGTTATTTACTGAGCCAGTAATCACACTACCTTGTCTTTTTTGCCTTTAAGAAAAATGGTGCGTGGTATACTTCTTTAGCTAAATCCACTGAACTTGAAAAAGCCTATATTTTTCTGACCTTGTGACCATCAGTAAATCTGCACTTTAAGCCCTAAGATGCCAAAGAGAAAGTGTCATCGATCTCAAGTAAGCACGCCAGCGCAGAGGCCTTACAGCTTAAGGTTTACTGAAGCTTCAAAAAGAGGCCTGCTTTTTTTTTTTTTTTTTTGGCCTGCTTTATAAAAAAAAAAAGAAAAAAAAAGGAGGTTTTAAATACACAAAGCAAGGAAGAAGTTTCCACCTGGCTCAGCATTTATGGGGATCAGCCCCGTTGCATTGTCTTCATGCATAGACAGAGAGAACTGGAAACGCAGAGGGAAAGGGGGAATGAGGCGAGAAAGTGAAGAAAAGATACACCAGCAAACTAAGTGGAAAAGGGGATTAGGATCCACAACAGAAAGGCTTGGGTTGGTTTTATTGCATCTTCCGCTTGAATGTGTGTATGTGAGAGTGTGTACGTGTGTGTTGACATGTGTGCTGCTCCACTTGAGACGTGTGAATTTGCTGTTCCAGTGGGAATTTCTTGCTGGGGGGGGGGGTGTAGGAGTGGCAGTGTGACAGACACAGTGTGGTTTCCTAAAAGGGTCAGTCGAGTGAAGAAGAATGTATATGTGCATGTCATGAGGGAAATAGACTGATGAAAGAAGAGGTTAGGAAAACGGTAGAAGTGGGTGGTTGTGGCTGTTTTCTCACCGTCTCATCTGCCTTTATAGAAGGGCTCTACAGATTTAACACTAGAAGACCCAAAGCCCAGCCATTTGGCTTTCCTACCTTCCATGCCCAAAGAGCAGCCAAGTGGCTGGATTAGTCTGGAGCTAACATCTTAACTCAGGTGTGAACGACACCATTGTTCTGTAAATGAGATGGACAAGTTGTGTACAGCCAGTAGAGGTGTCAAGTACAGAGCACTTTTACTCAGTTTCACTCTACCCAGTTTCTCTCTACTCAGTTTCTCTCAGTAAAGTAAAGATACCTATAAAATCTAAGTATTTATCTTTGTGCTGAATATTTACTGTTACTCACTATTTTGAAACACAAGTATATATACTTTTTAAATTTTAAAAAGGGGATACTTACTTTTTAAATCACACACGTTTTTGTTTTCAGTTTTTCCCCTAATTTGTTTACCCTAGTCTGCTCTAAAGTTAGGTTTTGTCCCCATAAATCAGAGCTCAAACCTTCGTATGCTCAAACAGCTGATAATGTCACTATCCAATTATCTCATTCAGTGATGCAGCTGCATTGAAATGCTACTATTTATGTTCTATAATATGTATTTTAAAAGCCACAGCCGCCCCAAAGAGGCTATCTAACTGAATTACATTTTTAGGTTAAATAATATTATTGACTGTTTTCACTTTTTTCTTGGGTACATTCATGATGAAGTACTTTTATAATTTTTCTTTTACCAGAGTAGTTTTTATTGCAGTATCAGCACTGTTACCAAGTACTGAAATCAAGACAGCCAGTTGAGTAGGCTATGGGTAATGATATTCACACTTTGTAATCACAACAGAAAGTAAGTTAGTAAGAGTCGACAGAGTTTATTTTTTTCATTTCTTGCTGAGGTTTATTGTTGATGCACAAGATTTAAACAAGACATGTTTTCTTAGAAATTCCTGAAAGTGTTACCTACATTACAGCACTTCAGTCATCTACATTGTCTGCACATACTTGGCACTGCCACGCCACCTCCTTTCTGCATTTACCACATGTGTACTTGTAGCAATCTACACAGCGCAAAGTGGCATGATTGTTCCTGCACCGACAGTTCACCTGGCACATTGCCCTTTTTCCTTTGTCAGGTGTGGGAGGTTGTTGCCGAAGAAGTTTTTCCTTTTTCGCATTTTTTGCTCCCAAATGAGACTGAGCAAGCTCACTGGCCAGCTCCACCAGGAAGTCCACCCGTCTCTCCTGCACCCCGGTACATGTCTGATAAAGGACATGTGCATTTAGCGCTGCAATGTCAAGCATATTATAAAATACTGCAACTGGCCATCGCTGTGTTCCAGAGCGCACAGTGTACTCTCGCACCATCTGGTCCATAACATCCACACCACATTTCATGCCATTGTAATCAGTGACAGTGTTTGGCTTCTTTTTTCGGGTATCCCCAGTCTCAACCACACCATGCATGCTGCTAAGAATGCAGACGGTCTTCCTGCGTTTGGGCGCATAAACAGTCAGTGAGGCACCAGAGGTTGAAAACACCTGGGTACTGTATTCATTGCGGTCCAAAGTTTGTTTGGCTGATGGTGGAAGCTCCCGTCGAATCTTATTCACTGTGCCAAGGAGGGTGGTCTTCCGGCTGAGCAGTCGCTGCGCAAGTGATAACGATGTGAAAAAGTTATCTGTGGTAACAGTTCTTCCTTTGTCCATGAATGGTTCCATGAGCTTCATCACCACATGTTCAGAGAGTCTCTCTCCGGTGTGACGATTGGGGTCCTTGCCAAGGTATGGAATAATATTGCAGACATACTTAGACTTCAAGTCACATGCCACCCAGAACTTGATGCCAAACTTGTCGGGTTTTGTAGCAATGTACTGCAGGAAACAGCAGCGAGTCTTTGTTGGGAAAAGTTGCTCATCAATGGTAATGCACCTGCCTGGATTGTAGGATGAGATGCAGTTGGCAACGAAAGACCCCCAAACATCGGAGACTGCAGCAAATCTGTCAGTCCCAACTCGCTCACTGCGCGTGTCCATGTTGTCAAAGCGTAGGTGTCGCATTATGTCTTGGAAGCGGTTACGGGCCATAATGCCACTGATCAGTGGGTGTCCAAGTTTTGCCGACCAAGCGTCACGCAGCGATGGAAGTTTTATCACCCCCCGCAAGAGAAGAATTGCAATAAATGCCATGAGTTCAGGAAGGGCCATGAACCAACTGTCATGCTGTGTCTGCCGTCCATGCTGAACAGTCCACTCCTGAACAGTTCGAAGCATGTCAAGAGTGATAAAGCAGAGGAAGCTCTGTAAGCGACTGGACACCGTTCTTCTGACCAACACTGTTGGCTCTCCATCTCCAGTGTATGATTCCATTACTGCGTGATGGAAAGGCCTCCCGACCTGTTCTTCATGCCACACTGTGCCATCTTTTGCCTCTGTTGGTCCGGTGTGTGTCTCCAGTCGACCTTTCTTTTCTGGGGGCTGAGAAGTCTCCTCATCTGTAGGGTAAATGTTTTTTGGAGATGTGAGCCATGAGATATCCAAATGATGAGAGCAATGAAAACTCAAACAAGGTTACAAATTTAGGCAAAGATATAATTTGAATTATAATTCCAAAACATCTCAACTCTGCCTCCTCTGTATTGGATAATTCCATTGTAACTGACAACAAACAGTGCACATTAGAGGTAATTTCTAAAAGAGTAGCAAGATTGTTTGAGTTGAAAACTCTACTAATGAAAAACCCTTTAGATACTACACTTGTAAAATAAGTAAATGAAAATACGATGTTTGGGAACTCTTACCAGAAGAAGTTTCAGAGTCTGAACTCAGCTGAAGGTTTATGTCTTCTCCATCTGAATCACAAGGGTTGACTTGGCTCAGGATCATGTCCAAAGCTTGCTGGGTGTTGAGTGGTTTCGGCATCTTCGCTTCTTGGCTGACGCAGAGCATGAAATACTTTATGTGCCGTGAGTGAGCTATTTATCCACCTTGGTTCCCTAGTTTAGTAGTCATCATTCACACTTCCGCCCACCCTGCTTTTACATTGAACTTTTACATTGTATGTCTTCTAAGTCAGGTCGTTAGGTTACCAGCTATGTGTATGTGCACACTTGTGATATGTGCATCAACAGTTATGAAAGCAGATATATTGATTGAAAAAAAAAAAAAAGCAGCCATGCAATCAGCAGGTCTGAGAACTTGTGACAGAGACCTATATGTGATAGCTGAAACAAAACAGTGGATCTTGAGTGCTCAGACTCTCCCCAATCATACCCCTCCCCCTAAGGAGTAAGTTTGACACCCTCGTCTGGCAGGTAATGGCTGCATTGAATGGGGCCATTGACATGTTAATTTCAAGCCATGCAGCCTTTTGGCTGTCCTCTGGGCATGGTAGCAGGAGTAGAAAACTCTGGGTTTTCTAGTGTTAATAGGGATCAATAGGCCACAAAGGTAAATATACACCTTGTGACTCAATATACGTGCGTGTGTACGCGCTTACATGATCAACAAACATTGAAAACATCCGTCCATCCATTATCAATACCTGTTTAGTCCTATACAGGGTCACCGGGGTCTAATATTGAAAACAATTGTAATGAAACTCGTAAATCTCATGCAATGTATAGAAAAGGCCTAACTCCATTTTAAAATGGACAAGGCTTCATTTCAGCGCCTTTGCTAACTGTTAGTATGAATATGAAAACCTTAATGATATGTAAAATCTTTTTCTTTAGGGAGTCCTCTGTTGGAGCAAAGACGAATCGTCCCCCTGCTCCATGGTGCTCTTTTCCCTCGTCGTCATATAAAGGAGATCTATGCAGGGGGGTGACCTCATGAGAACAATAAACCGTAGGACGCTGTTATGCATTGAGTCATTGGCGTCACAGAGATAAAACGTTGAGAAATGCTCGCCAGCTAAATAATGACCATCAATTGTACCATACCTTTCACGTTACCTTTTTAGATAGCCTAATGCACCGTCTTCTTTTTCTTGGCCTTAAGGGTCATAAATCTCACGACTTTATATAACTGTAATCTTGTCATCATATTTCCGTTTGAGCATTGTTTGAAATGTTTTCGCTCCACATCTCTTTTAATTTTGTCGTTTCATGTCATCTCCTCCACCCGCTTTCTCTCTCTCTCTCTCGCTCTGTCCCAAGTTCCCCATTAGGAGCTCATATCCCATTGACCTCCACAGTGTCTCCACAGACCACATGACCTAGAGAGAGGAGGGTGTCAAAGGAGCTTCTTATATCATTACACACACGCACGCACGCACACACCCACAGTCTCTCGCGGATACAGTAATTGCTATGACACGGAAGGTCATTTCCAGAGACGATACAGAATAAGGCCAGGTTGCTTGGGACTGTTGTGCCACCGTCTGACCCCCGTCCTGTGTGGGACCGAAAGAGATGAGGACAGAAATAATTTAGCTGTTGTTCTCTTCTGATGAAGATGAATCAGTCTTTGCAGAAACTGTGTACAAATATGAAGATAAATGAATCTCTCTGCTTGGCGTACACATAGTTAGACATCTTTATCTCTGCTCAAGCCCTGTATGGGGCTGGGTGGGCAGGTTTTATTGACAGGTACTCTGTGTGTGTGTGTATGCGCAGCCCCACCATGCCTCACTTTCAGACGGATATTGCTTGTTTGTGGCAGATCGATGCAGCCTACTGACTCGGTCTAAGCCCGTTGAAAGGAGAAGTTGTTAGTTGAAATTACACTATTTGCGACTTGACTCCTCTGTTGATCTACTTTGTCACAGGTCATCGAGCACAATGTCACATCAATTGACTGGACAGACAGAAAGAGAAAGACCGAGAACGAATATATTGTTCTCGGTTAGATTGTCTTCTTTTGGTTCCTTTATCTGCTAATCTAAGATGACTCAGTGAGAGAAAAAGATAAATTGCTTTAACAAAGTCAGCCTGTATGACCTGCCGTTACACATACTGTATACAGCTCTCCTTTTATTCTGCTATAAAAGCAGGAATTGAACAACACGCACATATGAAGGCTAAAGTCAAATAGTCCCGGCAGCTCCCCTTCATGGTTGAAATGCCGGGGTGCAGTTCCTTATAGTGTTTGTTTTTAAATCAAAATAAAATCAGTTTTGTCATTGAAGGAGACATACAGATGAATAATAAAATGGTCAATGATCCATGCCTGCTGCACATAGCATCTTTTTCTAATAATTTAATTTTAATTTTTTTTTATTAACATTTTTTTTATGAGCCATTTTTCACATGGAGATTGTGATAAAAAGATACACTGGACAGGCACGGGTACACCAGTCCATCACAGGGCCACATGTAGATGAACAACCACGCACACTATGTGAAAATTATAGGATAAAAATTGCAGTCCTGTCTCACAGTGTCCAAGATTGCTTCTATTTTTTTGGTATATAATGTCATATTTGTCGTTTTCTTATCATGCGTTTTGCATACTTGTTGACATTTCATACAGTATTTTCAGTATATTTGCTCAGTATAATCGGGGCTTTTGTTTTTGCTCACTTCATTTCTTCTCATGCTGTTATTCCCACATTTCTCATCCAGGAAATTGTTTGTTTCATTATATTTAATATGGCCCATTTGTGCTGTTCTTATTTGCTGTATTGCTTTGTTTTTCTTTTCTCTTTTCTTTTGTTCCAGAGGGATTAGAGCTTTAATGATTCCCACAGGCAGTATTAACATTTGATCATATTTTAACTTCTCTTGAGATCAGCTAGAGGAAGTCGATTCTAAACTTTGTATGGATTTCTTACGTCTCTTTATAGACTCTTTGTCTTCTATCAACTTGGCATTCATAGACTCACAGCAACTCTGAGCTGCTTCTCCTAAACAGAGGAGTGATAAAACACTTGTATTTCCAGGTATTTTCACTGCTTCTTTGGGATATGAAATTCTGTATTTAAAGCTATTCATCAAGTTGTAATACCGCTCCATTCACTCAGTCTTGTATCCATTTAATGATGTCAAAGCTGAAAGTACTGAAGGTGACAGGTGGAATTTGATAAGACCGCCAAAGATAAGCTTTAAGAATTTGACTCGTACGTGTGGGAACAAGTAAAGCTACAGTATCTCTGTGTAGACTTTGTATGCTCTTTCTTTGCCTGTGCAGATTTAACCCAGATGTTCTGGTTTCCACCCACACCACAAAATCATGTATGTTGGATTTTCTGTCTTTGTTACTGGAAACGAGCGATGAATGGATGCGGAAGAATTTTATTCATGTATAGCAGACTGAAGTTGCTCAGAATATGCTGAGGGAGGGCACATTATCGATCACATTACCGAACTCGTCATGTGCTCCGCTATCTTCTTCCTCACATACAGGCACTGTGTGTGGCTGTGGTGTCATCTGATGTGCTGCAGACCATGGCGCTCGTGTTCAGTGGGGCAGATGTTATGTGTGCCACAGGCGATCCAACCTACTCCACCCCTTACCTCTTGGCTCAGCGCGCTGGACAAAAGCTGCAGATGGAGTTCCTGCACCAGAACAAACTCTCTGGTAAGCGATGTTTGCAGCCGAATCTGTGGAAAATGTCTTTTAACTAGATGCGCAAGTTGGACCATTGGCAGCACATTTATTCTACCTGTCGTCTGATGCTTTAACAAGCAAATCACATTTGAATAGTATATTCACTGCTATGCTGCCACATTCATGAAAGCACAGTGGGGGATTGGTTTTTTTTTTTTTTTTTTTTTACCTTTGTCGTGAATAACAAATCAAGGCTAAAAAACCCACAAATTTGAACCCAACAAGTTTTAAGTTAAAAGCCTTGCGTCTGTGTATCTGGTTTTCCCCCAACGCTGCTTTGTATTACCTTTGTTGTGCTCCCCAGCACCCGAGACACAGAGCACAGATGTGCTGTGCCATGCTGCTTCATCGTGAAAGGTGTGTTTTGTTTGTGCACTTCCACATAGGGCTGATGATGAGAAAGTTTCAGAATAAAGAAGCGGGAGAGGCTGCTGGCTCAGGGGAGAGAGACTCTCTATGGGACTGTATTTTACATAAGCAGTGCATCCATGTACACTTGCTGGCACTGAGCCTGTTAGGGACTCACTAATTGCTAGCATCGGTCACCTGGTCACCATGGTGATGGCAATTACTTAAGGTTTGCTAGAAGACACGCGTGTAAAAAGGCAGCAAAACACACACAACGTCTTGTGTGTGACAGCATCCATCTGTAGTGTTACATACAGTCTCATTATGTGCCTGGAAGTTGTCTGGCTTCATCGTTATCAGACAAAGTATGAACCAAACTAGACTTTTCCCGTGGAGATTAATGTCGACATAATGTAGCAAGCAAGCAAGACCTGGGTGAAGGAATCCGAATATTACTCTGACTGATTGACAATGCTTCTGGGCTGCATGGATATCTTGCCTGAGGGACAACAATAAATCCAGGACTTTGCAAATTGGGACTAAATGTGTGGCCACAAGGAAACAACTCCAAAACGCGATGTTAAACCAGGGTCAGATGGCACCCTTAAAGATGGTGCATTTCTTTTGAGAAAGACTACCTTATGTGTGCATGAAACCGGCAACACGGAACATTAGTCTTTTCTTGATATCTCAAAATAGTAGCTCATTATCAGCTGGAATTGTGTTATTATTTGACAGTTCTGCAGCTCCATGATTTATGTTCAATATCAGCATTCATTGCTGATGCAGAAACTGGTGTGTTTTTAATCACAATGGCAGATAGTAAGTGTATGGAGGATTTGGTAGTTAGGTTTCATCCAGTCACATCCAAAAAAAATATGAGGTGTTGTTTTGTGACCATTATCAATTTTTTTTTACTTAATTTCTTTTTGTTTTGTTTTAGAACCGCAATCTTGTCCATGGCACAATTATAAGTTAAACCAACTAGCTTTTTTAAAATTCAGTGAACAGATTAAATAGAAATTACCAAACAAAAGACAGATGCCAATTAGATAAGATGGCAATGAAAACAAGCCACGGTGTTCATGAACATGTCACTGTTCCCTGAACTTGTCCAGGAGAGACTGTGAAAGACATAAGTTATATGAAAGCCAAAGAGAGCACAGAGGCATCCACAAAAGGGCAAGCACTGCTCTTTTTCATGTTGGACAAAGGCCTCGATCGTACACTTCCCTGTAGCCGCTACCCACTAGCCGCTACCCGCAAATTGCGGGTATAGGAACCTCTGCTAACCACTAATGCAATCTTCCGCTCGCTCAAGTCGCTACCCATTATGCGACTCCCTTACTCACTTTGTAGGTGTGGTAATGTTGGCGCGTACAAGAGTGCGTCCAAATGGCATCAATGTGCGTCCACCTGGTCACATGTGGACAGCTGGAGTTAATGTGTAGCAAAAGAAAATGGTCACCAAATCACCCATGCATGTCTATAATTTTTCTGAAACAAGCTTCAGTGTAACCAACCAATAAATAAGATTAAATGCAAAAGTGTAATCTTAAATGTCTTTCAAAGCACTAATGTAAATGTGACATGCACATATTTTCCCTCATCATGCTTCTGTTTCTGTCTGCTTTAAAGAGATGAAGTAGGGGTGTTGTGAGAGGATCGTGGTTTCCCACAGAATACTGTCCAGATTCCCCTGTTGGCATTTTACCACTGTCAGACACATCACACACAGCTGTGGAAAGTTGTGCCTACATACCTCTTGTATATCTGCCCCCCTGAGTTGGTGAACTGGATTGGAAAAATACGAATTAAACTGAAATTGAACTCTTTTCACAATTCATGAGTATTGAAACATCCAATACCCACATGACACCATCCCAGCTGCTTGGCTTGGTGTTGATAGAGGGAAAGTACTGGCAAAAATGAAAGCACTTTCACAGCAAAAAATATTGAAGATGAAACAGAGTGGCTTTGGAGTTTTAAAAACTTTGCCTTGGGCTACAGCTGATTTTTTTTTCTTTTTTTCCCCACAGGATTGCAATAGCACACATGCTAAGTGACATAAGGACAGACAGATATCTCAGTTGTTTGCAGTAGGATGCCACCGTATGTGGCTTCGTGCATAGTTTTGACAGCAAAGTTGCACTTCATTCAGCCACCACATAGTGCTGAAATTCAGACAGTGTTGAACAAAAATGATGACGAACAATGTGTCTGGCCAATTTTCATGGCCCCCCTGAGATGGTAGAATGAGTCAGAAGTAAACAATCACAGACTCTGTAGATTTGTTAATTCTCAACTAAACTCTTAAGTTGGACAAGTCTGCTGCTGCTCCTTTTTTTTCTGTTGTATAAATTGAGCTCAAAGCCCTCTTTTTCTATTATTTCTATTTCCCCTGGATATAGTGAATGAAAAGGAAGCTGTCAGCTTTCTTATCCCAGAAACACTCCTCAGCAGCTCATTTGTAGCTCCAATGTTAGGACTTCCACTGATAGCAGAGGATGGCCACTTCATTAGTTTCTTTTCTCTGTGTAAATGTGAGTGCATGCATGTGAGCCTCCACGGGCCCCATTTTCCCACCTACACCTGCTCGCCTGAGAGCACCATGGGATGCTACAGGAGCCTGTTCATTTGCATATTACCATCCTAGGTTCTGTTAAAAAAGGCAATTGCAGCTCTCTAAGGCCATATGTCTTTGCATTTTTGGAACCCTGAGGGCAACATCAGTGATAGGCTCGATCCCTTACAGTCAAAGCCTTCTGCTTTGGTGGCGTCTTGTGTATTTTTAGGCTCTTTCATTTATTTATTTATGTACAGTGTATTCCCATATGCATACTAGAGGCCACATAGACCACATAAATAAATTAACTGTCAAAAATATGTGCCGATATAACTTTTTAAAAGCTTTTTTTACTACAGCAGAGTGCCGTGGTTATTAAGTTGTGAAGATCTGTTGGTGGACACTGCTGCATTTGAGATAATTGAAATCGCAACCCTGAATCTGAAGATTCAGGGTTGCACTGCTCATGATCTCTAACATCTAAAAGGCATCATTTGACAAACCACAAATAAAACAAAATGACACGTCCCTGGCCTGCTCCCTTATTATTGTTATTATAATACCATTGGCATTGTGCAAAGCTGTTAACAATAAAATCTTTCTGTAACTGCACTCTCTTGTGCATCTGTATCACCTGCGGTACGGTGGTGTTGCTGCCACTACGGGAGAGTTATACTGATACTGCAGCAAAGAAAGAATAACCGTTGAGTAAATTTAAATGACACCCAGAGATGATACACAGACTAGAATCACATTTCAGTTCAGTAACCTACAATTTATATCGCTTTTCATGACTTCAGAGGCCCATAAAATTTCAGTCACAGCTTTCTTACAATCTTGCAAAAGTCCCTGCAAACATTAACATAAATTGGTTTTGCCAAATGTCCGACCTTCATTTTGAAAATGTATACTGGTTTCCTTTCTTCTCTCTATTTTAGTTTGGAAAAAAAAAAAAGGATTATAAATAAAAATTGTTTCTATTAGAGGCAAGATAACTGGAGTTAACCAGAGGTAAGCCTCGAGCTTATCGGCCTGTTCCTCTGGCAACAGCCATTTCCTCTGTCCTGGACTGTTCTGGGACAGGTTGACTAACTGGACCACCAGACAATGGTTAGTTAGCCCAGACTTGGACCAGGGTAGAATTCAGCTAGGATCCCAGCCAAAGGCCTTGGCCCTAGTTGAAAACTTGGCAGACGGCCAACCTTCAGCGAGCCAGGTTACAGCACATTACAGCAGAGCTAGCTTGGAGCTCCAGCAACCCTCGTTTCAGCTCCGCTAGTACTCATTTCACGTGTTGCTCCATTGGCCACACCTGAAATAAGGAAGGATGGATGGATTTGATCAGTTTTAAAGTAGTGTTAGCTAGTATCATAGGTTAGCATGGGCTAAGCTAAGCCTAAAGCCTTGTGGGGTCTGAGGTTGGGTAGGCATGATCTAACCAGCTGCCAAGCTTATTTGCTCTGTCTATTTTCCTGTTTTTGGATTAACCAGATTTGGGTGGATTTGGCTCCTGTCAAGTTGGTGTCATCCTGAACCCCCATATTTCAAGTGTGTTAATAGGAATCAGCTGGATTTTTCTTGGTTCTTCGTTCAAAGCTTCACTTTGAAACTGTGTTTCTGCACTCATTTTATACTATTGGGCATCCAAATGTCCCGTTGTCCTGTTTGAGTCCTTCTCCTTGATGTTATTGCACTCGGGCTTCTTCTGTGCGCTCGTGAAACTTCTAGCCTGAGTTTTTTTTTTCCTTTTTCGCTCTTGGATTGCTGTGATGACCTCTTTCAAAATTAACTGCCAATAGAATCACCTTCTGTTCCAGCTACATAGGGTTGTTACATTGTGGATCATTGAGAGTCTTCACCAACAAAGTGATTTTAAATTCCAGTTAATTATGAGGTAGATTTTTAATATTTGTACGTCCAGAGCTTAAAACGTTTTGTTATATAGTACTTATGGTGATGGTACAGCTGTAGAAGTCAGGTTTGTGGCCTAAGTAGATGACACCAGCATAGTTTATTAACACATGAAGCGGACTCCAGTCATTAACTACGTCCCTGTGCGTGCTCATGCCACTCTCCCCCATCGGCCTGGATAATTGGTTCATAAATGTTGCAGGTGTGCGACATTAACATCTGAGCTCCATTTACCACTTTACCTCAATGCCAGTTTTATTTTTTAGGGGAAAAAGGCTTTTTTTAAATGTAGACATAAAATTGCATAAAGAGGCAACAATGTGTCCCCACTCTTGTTAGTTAGCTACAAAGTACAACTTTTATTTCTTCTGTTCATAGGGGGAGAATCTTTTAAATGTCATGTGATGAAAAAATAAATAATAAAAATAATTGTGGTGTTAAATCATTGCTTTTTTGCACCTGGTACACTGATGGCTTACTTGGTGTTGCATTAAATATTAGCTCTGTAGTTTCTTTTCTTTTTTAGGCATCATTTCTAGGATTTGGAACTATCATTTATGTCTTAGCAGGACAATAGATTATAGCTTATATGTTATTTAACATGTGACAACATTCAGGGACATTCAGTTATACAGTACGTTAGATGAAAGTTCTTATTTTATGCATGTTTATGGGATACTTCTATCAGTGACCTCACAAATCAAAAATGATCATCCACTTTTTCTATGATCAATCACTGAGATTATGTTATTACAAGTCATGTGTTCCAAAAACCATTTAGGTATCACAACAGCCTTGAACTATGACAAATGTATGACTAACTGATAAATGTACTATGTTGGAACTTTGCAGTAGTGATGGAACTTTCTTATTTACAACAATCAACATTAGCACCCATCTATTCATTCGTTCATTTTGTAAACAATTACAGTTGGTGTTGAAATTTTCACTTTTAGGTTTAGTGAGTCTTAAAGGAAATCATACTTTTGATCAGCTGAATATTGTTCAGTAAATTGATCCAGGAAAAAATAACTTCCATATTGTAGAGGTCTCAACATATGTTTTGTTTCTGAACTGGGCTTTCCCATTAGATGTCAGTCTCCAATAGGCCTTCATGCTAAATATATAACTGGATTCTTACGTCATAGTATTATAGTTTAATTATTTTAGTTAAATTATTATAGTTAAATTATTTTTACATTTAAGTGTGTCATTTGCTTATGTGAGAATTGAGCACAGTGTTCATTACCTCCAAGTGTGGCTCTCAGTTGGTTCTCGTAAGTCAATTGTGGTTCCAGAAAATCCTAAATGGCAACACGTGAAGAACAAAAGCAGTCCACAAACCAATACCTGATACGAAAGTGGCCTCCCTTGTTTTCACTCTGTGGTTTCATATATACGTTTTTCGTGAAGGAAGTGAACTATGTAACTTTTTGAATTTTTTTAAATTTAATCGCATAATTGACTGATTTTCAAGAACAATTGAATGAGTCGTCTGACTTTATTCCAGGCAATACTCCAAATGTGACGGTACAAGTCTCACATGTTATGACGGATCTTGAGCCATAACCAAAAACCGTGGGCCAGAAGAACCAAAACCAAAAAAAAATGTTGACATATTTTGAAAGGGGAGCTGCAGATTTCGATGATAATTCACACTGTGTTTGTTTCTTTAAGGAGTCTGTCTCCTCACACTTGTAACATAAAACAGTGACTTGACTTGTACCTGGGCAGGGAAGTTAGAAAAAAATGGATCACTATTAAATGCAGCAGTTTTAATGGAGGATCTGTTTAAGTTCAGGAAAATACAGGAAATCAGGAGGCAGAAAGAAACGAAACACTTCTACAGCAAGATATCTGATTAACCAAAACCAATAAATGCTGGAGCGAGGAGAGCAGGCATTAGACATGTGAGAAGAACAAGGAAGCACAACAAACGGACTGGTAGGGTAAGGAGTAGAGCCAAACCCAAAACAAAGTTACATTGAAAAGATGTTGAAAAGACAACTTTTGTCAGGCATCTAAACCACATCTTGATTTGGTTGAAAAGTGAAAGGTGAAAAGCCATCACTTCCAAGACGTTAAAAATACATCTTTTCAGTGTCTTCTTTAAATAATGGCCACGCCAGTCTGACCTTATTTGTATGTAAAAAAAAGACCTCCATGGACGTCTGTTAAATGGTGGGAAGTCAGGTGCTATTTCAAAACCCCATATTGCTTACTGCACATAGAAATCAGTTCTATTCAACTTTGTTTGTATTGGGCCTGTTACAATTGGAAAATGGAAATGTTTCTGGAATTATCACTCTTTTGGGTATTGTTTTTTTTTTTTAATCATACTGCAGATTGTGCAGCTGTTTTCCTAATGCATACCATGTACAATATATTTTGACAAAATCAGTACAGTATTAGTAGTATAATATGCAGTTTCAAAAGTTGCAAATAAATATATGGCCTGACAAGACAAAGGTGTGAACAATCAAGAAAGGCAATCAAAGGAAGGCCAGACACTTTAAGAGTAAAACACGGTACAAAGAAAAGACCACACGGAAGACCAAGAGAAACAAAACCTACAAACCATGATGGCAACACTGGCTCAGTCTTTTGTTTGCCCTTTTTTATTCAAAGCGAGTTGTAGTTGCCATGGTTGGTAACCACAGCCCTGCCTGCCTGAAAAGCAATGGCTTTGAACCAGCACTAGAAGTACTCCAGTCTAAAAGAGTTTTATTCTTTAAATTAATTATTTCCTTTGGCAGTTCCCTCAGGTAGCACAAGTACAGGCACTGAAGCAATATCAGTTTTACCTAGGATGGCAACATAATTCTACCAACAAAATCCCTTTTATAAGAGTAGGAACTATTTGTCGAAGGGTGAGCTCAAGAAAGAAATCCTTAGAACAACCAGTATAAGCCTGCAGGATTGGACAACTCATATCAATGTAAGTATTTGGATAAACACATCAGTTAATGCCCAAACTGTAAAGAAGACAATGCAAACAAGTTAAGAGTAAATTCTAACATGCCCTTCAGTATTTCTTAAAAGCCTTAAAGCCCCTGTAGTGCAAGACCAATCGATGCAGCGGCAGCTCTTACTGTTGACATCATTCTTCCTAAAAGACATATCATGGTTTCGGAGACAAATAAGTTTTAGTGTTGCCACCAGACAGTAGCATCCCTGACACCTCAAATCTCTCAGTGCATTAAAAATTTATTTAGCAAGCTTTTTTTGTGAGACTTGTGTGAGCAACACAAACACACAAACAAATACACACTTGTGCTCATTAAAGTTAATGTTTCAAGCAAAGTCCATAACTGTACAGAGGCAGTTAGATAGTCAGGAGGTCACATGCAGTTTTGAAAAATGTAGGATTTCCCCTGAAATTGTGATTTTTTTTTTTTCAACTCGAAATAATGTTTGTTTTTGGTGTTTGTGCCTCTGACTAAATGTCTCTATAAATGAATCCTGTTTTGTTTTTTTCCTATCGTCACATAAATGATGGATGTTTTTACTAATGGAACTTGAATCTTATTCCCTGTTACTCTTGTGATCTCTCCTTGTCCTGAAAATGGTCTCAGTTTGAGTTTTCTTTTGCTGCATTTCTTTGTGAGTAAATGTATGCGTACAAGCTTACCCCACTGTCCGCTGCCTGTCGGAGACTGCTTTGTGACTGTTGCCGTGGGCGACCAGATGGCTAATTGAGCACTCTGTCATGTCACCTCCCTTCACAGGGGAATGAGCCAATCAGCACAGGCCAGACTTCTCAACTGCTGCCCCCACAAGCATCACAGTCCCATCTTAACAGAGTCCAGCTTTAGGAGCCCAGAGGGATTGTTTAACAGATTCACAGAGTGTCTTGTTACAACTGATACAACATGAAGCCACTGGCTTATTTACATTCCGTCAACCTGAATGCTTGAATGTGTGTGTGTGTGTGTGTGTGTGTGTGTGTTAGACTTACTACCCTGCAGTTTAATGTTGAAAATTTTTCTCAAATTCCAAGTGTTAATGATGCTGTTACTGGCTCACACTTTCTCTATATTAGAATCACAGCTAGATTACAGATGTTGCTAACTTGGCTATGCATTCCTTGGCTACGATTCAAAACTGTATCTCATTTATTACAGATGGCCATCGCACTTTAAATTGCCGACATGATGCCAAAAGGCTGGTGCTGTTTATTTGATTGCTACATGCTGCTAGGTAAACTCGTAACGTACCAAGGGTGTTTGTGCATTTGCTAGGGGCTCACTGTGTCTTTTAAAACCCTTATCACTAGCAAAAACAGCAGTTTGAAGCAGCAAAAGAAACAACACATTCTACCATTCGGACAATTCATTGTCTCATGGGGAGGTTTCTCTGATTTCTACAAGACCACATCCTGAGCCAGCGGCATGGCTCAAGTGCTAAACTTGCCTGCCCGCAGTCCAGACCTGTCACCACATGAAAAATTTACCATTATGAGACAAACAAAAATGGAAAAGGTGCCCCAAACCACTGAAAAAGTTTAAATCTGACATAAATTAGGAATGAGGAAAAAAAATGATGCTTTCCAAACCACAACTCATCTTTTCACATCCCAAATGGTTATGGAGTGTTTCTAAAAGAGGAGGTGATGCAATATGGTGGTAAACATGCTTCGATCCCAAGGTTGTTGATGTGTATTCCTGAGATCAAGTTTAAAATGAGTGCACTTTTTCTAAGGGAAACAAAGAAAGAAGAAAAATATCTGACTTCTCTCTTGAATTTTTCAGTTTGAACATTCAGTAAGCCAATTTCCTGCTTTATTTGTATTCATTTCGCTGTTGCAGCTATTGAAGTTCAGCGCTGCAAACCACAGAGAGGGCTAGTTCACTAACTGGCAACATGTACAGTTGAAGGCTTAGGACAGCAGATGTAGTTATTCCATTATTAAATAATTATTGAGAAGATATTTTTTCTTTGATTTAATAGTAGTTCTTCAGTATCCTAAAAGTTAACCATGATGTCATATTTTGCCAGATCACACTTTGACCCACACTCTCATTAGGTGCTTCAAAACAATGCAGCATACTACATCGCCTAGTTGACCTCACCCTTTGACATCTGGATTAAGTATTGATGAATTAATACTTTTCTCTTATATGAAGATTATTAATACACATGTGAATAATACATACGCAGATATTTATTTTTGACATAATGAATGAACACACAACAAAGGCATACGCTATCTTGTTAAGTGAACTGATTGTTTCTCCCTGTGGAATGATATGTGGCCACGGATGAGGCACCAGCAGGGTCAGTAATGAGTGCAAATGTCTAAATGTCACTTCAATCAAAAGTAGTTTCAATTAAAGTTATTTTACCTTGCTTGATGAGAGAGCTGGAGGTACTGAAGATAAAATCTGTAAGATATTACCAAGGCTCTCGCAGAAAATTGAACCCCAGAATTGAAGCTAATTGAATTTGAGAATGATAAGGTTGAATGTGAGGAGCTCTAAATGCTGGGAAAGAAGAATAGAAGCGAGTTCAGAAAAAAGGATGGAATGAGTGAGGAAGGCTTCTAATTTAAATGGACAAAGAAGAAAGCGAGACGGAGTGTAAAACTCATTTTGAACAGATCAAGCTTATGGAGGTCTGTGCCTTGAAGTGATTTCAGCATGTTATCTTTGACTTTGAAAGAGTGCTAACATGTGACAAAGTCATGACTAAATAAACAGCAGTTTGTATAATCATGTTTTATGCTACTTATTACAAAATAGATGATACTGAATTAATGCCCATAGGAAAGAAACTCTCCATATGGAGGTCAGAGCATTGGTCCAAGAAGTCGTGAAGCTGATAGGGACTCGGTGATGTTGAAGCATACCAGTCCTGGTCCTGAATTCTAGTTGCTGACAACTTTTCTACCTTTCTTTTCTTTTTTCTTTTTTTCCATTGTGTATGTTAGTTGATCCCAAATTTGGGATCAACTAACATTACTTTTAACTAGTGCTGGGCAATGATTAAAATTTTTAATCGTGATCAATCACGTGATTTCCCTGATTAATCACTATTAATTGCATTGTATACGCAAAATCAAATAGTGAATTCAAAAGTAGTGTAAAGGTCACTTTTTTATTTAAATGTTCTGCTGCCACATGAACTAAAGTGCCATAACATTTGTTGTTCAAACACTTTTAACATCAGCACTTGTCAGTAACACACATTTAGTGTAAATCTCATCTTAAAAAATGTCAAATAAAATAAAGCTTATTGCCACTGCCAGGGCTTTTAATGTCATCCTGTCTTTTTAAGAAAAATAAAAAAGGTCTACCAACAAAATTCTGAGCCACAATCATAACATAAAACCGTCAATTTCTGAGGTAACAGCAGAAACTTTTAATTGGGAGTTCAACTTGTCAGTGATTGCAAATAACCTTGTTTCTGTCGATTCCTCCGTCTGGGAGAGCTTTAAAATAAAAATGTCCATGTAAAAGTTCTGTAACTTTATCAATATGTGTATCATTTGTTCTTTCCATTTTCAATTGTCAATCAAAAATTTAAAAAAATTAACAAGTGACATTTTATTTTGTTTTTCATTTTTTTTAACCTAATACAAAAAAAAAAAACAAAAAAAAAACGCTTGTTTTGTTTATATTTTAATTTTAGACTTGGGTCAAAAATGCAAAATGGAAAAACAGGCCATGTCGGCATTAATAAATTAATGTGTTAACCGCGATAATAACACGTTAACTTGCCCAGCCCTACTTTTAACATACATTTTAATTTGTTTCCAAGATGTACCAAGTTTTTATTTTAATGTTCATGTCTGTACTGACAAAAAAAATTTGAGGGTGATGAGGGTATAGAAAGGCATTTCTTTTGAAGAGTTGGTCCGTGAATCACTCATAATATCATGACAACCCAAATTCAATTTCAATTCAATTCAATTTTATTTGTATAGGGTCTGTTACAATGACAATTGTCTCTAGGCGCTTTACAGAGACCCAGAGCATGACCCCCGAGCAAATATCATTAACTAAGATTATAATATTAAATCCAATCAGTGATAATGGCAGGTAAAAAACTCCCACGTAGGGAGAAAAAAAACCTTAATGCCAAACAATGGCAAGGAAAAACTCCACTTTAAGAGGAAGAAACCTTGAGCAGGACCTGGCTCATATGGGGGGACCCTCCTGCCGAAGGCCAGCCGGGTAGAGAAAGAAAAGAGGGGAGACAGGACAGAGAGAGGATGGAGGACGGAGAGAAGATGGAGGACAGAAAGAGGAGAGCACACAAATGACTAAATACAATGGCCATATAAACATAAACAGATGGAGGTAGCAGCACTGGGATGAGATGGCCAGAGGACCAGGTCGCCGATCACCACGTCAGTCGGCACCCAAACACAAGTGGAGGTGAACCCCGGGATGGACAGAGGATGGAACTGCAAGTCAGCATGAAACCCAGGACACTCTGGCCTGCAAATACACAGAAAGAAAAAGGAGGCAAAACCAGCACAACAAACCAGAGGAAAGCAAAGAATATGGGGCACAGTTTCAGTAACAAGGTGCTCCCAAATAATTATGAGCTGGAGGAGGAGGAAGGGAGGAGGAAAGGGAAGACAAAGGAGAAAAGCAGTGGAGACACCACTCAGCAGATCATGTTGGTGTCCCCCTGTAGCGTAGGCCTATAGCAGCATAGCTATGACGAAGCTGTGATTAAGACGAGCTACTCTAGTCTGAGCTACTACAACTATAGTTATAACTATTAGCCCCTACACACTATAGATTAGACTAATTGTAGGCTTTACTAAACAGAAATGTTTTCAATTTAGTTTTAAAAGTGGAGGTGGTGTCAGCCTCCTTAACCCAAAATGGTAGCTGGTTCCATAAAAAAGGTGCCTGGTAGCAGAAGGCCCGTCCTCCAAATCTACTTTTAGATATTCTAGGAACGACGAGTAACCCTGCACTCTGAGAGCGGAGAGCTCTATTAGGAGCATAACATGCTATCAAGTCTTGTAAATAGCATGGAGCTAGGCCATTAAGGGCTTTATATGCAAGAAGCAGAATTTTAAACTCAATTCGAAATTTCACGGGAAGCCAATGGAGGGAGGCTAACACGGGAGAGATGTGATCTCGCTTACGGGTTCCTGTCAGCACCCTCGCTGCTGCGTTCTGGATCAATTGAAGGCTATTCAGCGAGCTTTTCGGACATCCTGCTAACAACGCATTACAATAATCCAGTCTAGAACTGACAAAAGCGTGGATTAATTTTTCGGCATCACCCTGGGAGAGGATGCTCCTAATTTTGGCAATATTTCGGAGATGAAAAAAGGCAGTCTTGCAAACCTGATTAATATGCTGCTTAAATGACATATCCTGATCAAAAATGACTCCAAGGTTTTTCACAGCTGTGCTGGAAGCCAGCGTAAACCCAGCTAATCCGTTCCTCAGGTGTTTTGGACCAAAGACAATAACCTCTGTTTTATCCGAGTTTAAAAGCAAAAAGTTAGAGGACATCCAGGACTTAACGTCATTAAGACACCCTTGAAGTTTAGCCAAAGGTTTTGTTTCCTCTGGTTTCATAGATAAGTACAGCTGCGTATCATCAGCGTAGCAATGAAAGTTTATGCCATGGCTCTGGATAATTTTTCCCAAGGGCAACATGTATAAAGTAAAAAGTAAAAGTAAAAAGGATTGGTCCCAGAACTGAACCCTGTGGGACACCATAGCAGACCCTAGTCCGTGCAGATCTCACTGAGTCGGGCCCCCTTTGCCACCAAAACAGCTCTGACCATTCAGGCCATGACCATAGAACTGACCATGCTGTTAACATCCTGTTTCAGATTTCAGATATTAGTTGATCTTTCGGACCTGGATGCCAGGGGAAGGTTTCAGAAACTTTACATCTTCGTCTGCACTTCAATAACAGTTTTTGGCAGTTTCAGCCCTCTGCCATCCTGTTTGAGACTAGTCTGCAAACATGTTCAGGAAGGTGTCCATTGCCAAAGTCACATGAATACCGTAATGCAGGTTTTCCTTTATTGGCAAATTTAATATTATGGCCGATTGTTGTAATTGTCAAGCATGGCTGCACAGTAGAGCAGTGGCCTCCAGAGTCTAATTTTTCCTTAAGTACTGTCCTGAAGTACTTTTTCAGTCAAGCAGGGATTCTGATGTACCTCATCTAAATCCTATGTACACCAGTATACAGCTAAATAATACATGAAGGCTTAACAAAAGTTATCTTTTTTTTTTTTTACTCTAGAACTGTTCAAATAAGAATAACACATTTTTGTTGCTTAAAATGGTGGCAGGGATTGATTCATATTTACCTTAATATGAGTTGACTTGTTTACATTCAATTTAGTTAAATTCAATTTATTCAATTAACTTTATTAGTGTTGTGTCAAAGCACAAAAAAAGTCATCTCAAGGGAGATTACCCAGAAAGCCCATATGCTCAATGTAGTCCATTTAAGTCCAATTATATTCCATTTCAATCCAATTCATTGTAATACAGTTACAATTCAGTTATTCATTACATTTGAGTTCAGTTTTTAAAAGCATATAATGCCCGTCATTTATTTAAAAAAAAAAACAACAAAAAACCCCCAAAAACAACAAGCTCGTTGAGGAACTAATACATTGCATTAACTCTTCACTTCAGTCCAGTCCCAACATTCATTTTTTTTATTTAGAGGACTTGGCTATGTTCACCCAAACCTTTGCATGCTATTGTGTATCTATATTCTGTTTTCACGCTTTTGAAGGATTGATGTTAATAAATCTTTCGTCTGACATGGCGTATCTCCTAGAACCCTAAAAATGCATGATTTTGTCCATGATGGGAAACGGGGATTAACTTGAGGTTAGGAATGAAACAAAAGCTGTTAGAATTAGAAAATGTTACATTTTAGAGCTGAAAATGAAATGGTGACATGGAAATGGATTTGACAAATAAGAATGCTTCCACCATGACATTTTACGAGTAAAATCATTTCCCATCTCATCCTCTACGTCTGGCCTCTTTACAGATTTTCCTAGACTAGAGCCGTGGTCGGACAATGCCTCCCCGTCAGATGCTTCCCTCTTCATGGATGGCTTCCTCTACATTTCCTCTGGCCCTGCCAAGATGATGCTGGATCGGCGCGGAAGAGATGGTGAGTGCAAAACCTATTTTGCAAACCCCTGGCAAGGCAAATAAAACTGTCAATCCATTTATTAGCAATTTAAGCTGCATGTTTGTCAGAGGTCTCCTCGAGTTTAGCGCTGATCGATCAATCAGCGTCACTCTGTCAGTTGTCAAAAAGCCAATCGTTTAATCCGTACAGCAAACAGTCCAGTCAAAATGATCAATAAATCTGTCTTTCAAGAGTGTTCTGCATGATCCTCTGGGAGTCCTTGTCAGACAGATGTATGTCAGATGACTGAGCTGTGATCACTCTGTTGAGGCACAGGGCAAAATTGGGTCAGTTAAGGAAAGAAAAAGATGAATAAATTCATTTTAAGAGCTTTCATCAAATTTCTTCATAAATGTACATGAGATACCTCCGACAAAAGTTTTGAAAGCCCTTTCTTTTGTCCTCTAAAGCAGTTTAAAACTTTTAATCAAGCTCCATTTCCCACCAATACTCCTCAGGTGCTGCAGCACCTCCTGCTCTGGAATGGTCCCACCTCTCTAAACAGCTGGAGCATTTCTGGGGCCCATGGGTAATTAGGAGAAGGAGCCAGCTTTGGGCTCTGCCTCTGGGGAAGGGGGTTATTTGGAAGGTGAAGGAGTGGGATAAGGAATTGGGAGGTGGGGGAGGTGGTGGTGGTGGGGGGACACTACCTGCCACTTGAATAGGCTCAGTCTCGTTCGTGTTGAGTAAGACATCCATCTCTATCCCCCACCACCATGATCATGCTCACCCTCATTGGTTGCTGTGCATGCTGGGTAATGAAAAGAGCTGAGGTCTGGGAAATTGCCTCTTAGAGGAGCTGGAAAGAAACTTTATCCATGTATCTCTTGAAAATCTCATTACTTGTACAAATGAAATTCATTTAAATTTCACTTTTTAAAGGATAGTTCCCCGGTATCAAAACTTGGCTCTCAGTTTATAAATAATAATAAACATAAGTAGGAATATGGTAACCTTATGCGGTCTGATGGGTCAGGAAATAAGAGTTTTCAAATAATGAATCAACTTGGCAGTGAGGAAATTGATCTGAGAAATGAGATTTCACCTTTTTACTAAAACTGGCATGGTGTTAGTTTGGAGATAAAAAAAAAAGATCAAATATTACCCTTAAGATTGAAAACACCATGTGTTGGCGAGGAAACGTCTTTTTTTTCTCCTAGTCGCAAATTCTCAGTCAAGCATTAACTTTCACCTTGAGTTATGTTGCAGTTATCTTGCTAAATATAATTTCACTTTAAACCCCTGCTTTCATCTCTGCCTTTACAAAGAAAACATTCTGGGTTAACAAAAAATAAATATGATCCAGTCAAGTCCAATTGCATTCCAATTCACTGTAATTCATTCAAAGCAGTCATAATTCATAATCTGATTCCTAATTCAGTTCATTTATTTCATAATCCAGTTAAATTGAATTGGGAAAAAATTATATAATGGCCAATTCATTAAAAAAAAAAAAAAAGCTTAGCTAAAAAATCCAACAGATTGTATCTTCACTTTGGTGCAGTCCCCCAGCCTGAGCAGGCATGAGGCAGCGGTGGAGAGAAAAAAAACCTGGCTAACAGAGGTATAAGAAAACCTCCAGATGACAGACAGAGAGACAATAATAACCACACGTGCACACAAGAAGAGCATCTTCTTACATCTTACATCGTTAATGAAGCTGTCCCTTAACTGTAGGCTTTATTAAAAAGAAAATATTTAAGGCTAACCTTAAAGGCAGAGAAGGTGTCTGCTTCCTGAGCACTAACTGGGAACTGGTTCCACATGACCTCCCATTCTACAAGCAAGTGTTCTACTGGCAAGACACTGAACTCAAAGAAATATGATCTCTCCCATTAATCCTCAGTGCTCTGGCTCGAGTATTTCTGATGCACAATCTTGAAGTAACAAATGCATGGACTAGTTTTTCTGCATTAGTCCGAGTTAGTATTTCCCTTATTTTAGACATATTGTGAAGGTGAAGGAAGGCAGTTCTGGACACTTGCTTTATGTGTGATTTAAAGCAGAACAAAATAAGTTGATCAACATAAAATGCCAGTTTCACTTGTCTCACAACTGAACATTGGATTACTTTTATGATTATTATTTTTTTTTACTTTTATTAATCTCTCAGACCCATCCGGTCCTGCTGTCCACAGAAACCAACAAACCAACTTCTGAATACCAGAATGGCACATTGTGGCGACAGCTGCATATCACTTCACACCACTTCCTCACATATATCAATAAATTGAAGCCAACTCACAAAGCTGGTTCAGTTTTGCACAGCGAACATCATGGCAGAGGTGATTGAGAAACCAAAGGAAAGTGATGACAGAGGATGGAGAAAGGGAAAACAAGTGAGAGTGATAGAGCAAACTGAGAGTAAATCTCGGGCAGGCTTTCACTCAGTTAACAGCCTAAAAAAAAACTAGGCTCACTGAAATGCCTGTAAAAGCACGTTTGTTTACATCTTGACAGAACCTTGTACAGGTTCGAAATGTAGTTGCAAGAATGCTGTAGAAATCCAAGGATGTATCACTGACTGCCATTGCAAAAACATCTCTATTTTTATATTTGTCATGTTGTCATGAAATTATAAATTGATATTTGTCTTATTACCTGCTTGTTTGACATTTTAAGTTTTCCTCAGGTTGCATTTCTCCCTGCTTCTATTTATCACCTTGTATTAACACATTTACATGTAGAATGGTCACTGTCGTAAAAACTACTGCACCCAGGCATGCCACTAGGGGTGAAAAAAATCTCAAAATTAAACACTTGTTGTGGATTACTTTAATGGACAGGTCCTGGCCAAAAATATCTCCAAGGTTCCCCCTACCAATAATATGTGCTAAAGTAATGCCATCCAGAGTTAAGTGACTAAAAAGTCTTAATTCTGATGTGTGCAGGTCCAAAGACAACAGCCTCAGTCTTATCTGAGTAAAGTGACAGGACATTTTCAGTCATCCATCTCTTTGTCATTGGGATGTTTGTACTCCAGTTAGTTTGTAGGTCTCATCAGGCTTTATGGATGGGTATAGCTGAATATCATCTGTATTGCAAAAAAGGTTTATGCCATGCTGACTGGTAATAGTGCCTAATGGAAGCATCTATAGAGTGAAAAATGTCGGTACAAGTACAGAACCCTGTGGAACACCACAAATTACTCTGTTGTATGAGAAAGACTCTACATTCACATGAACAAACTGGAATTTATCAGATAAATATGACTTAATCCAAGCAAATGTGTTTCCTTGAAAGCCAATAACATGTTCAAGCTGTTCTGTCAGAGAATGCTGTGATCAGTTGTATCAATTACAACACTGAGCTCAAAGAGGACCAGTATAGACAGTATAGTATAGACACTGTCTGAGGCCATGAGGAGATCATTGGAGAGTTTTACCCCTGCTGTTTCTGTATTATGATGTGCTGAATCCTGACTGGAACTCTAAACAATTTTGTGTAGGTGGTCAATAAGTTGACTCGCAGTTGACTTGGTTTGGGATCCATCTATACAGTGGTCAACAAAGCCAGGGAGGTCTGGGGGTATGCTTCTCTGGGGAAAAAAAAAAAAAAAGTTTGGAAAAAGTAACCCCTTTAATGTTGATTTCTGGGAAATTTGTGGAAAATTATTAATAAATTAAGTCTTAGAAATATACTATTTATTGTTGTTATTATTATTATTATTAACAGCATATTATGAAAAAAACCTGAAGGGTTTATTACCTCCAACACTTATCCTAACAACTTTAAGCAAATCTGCAGGGAGTTTGACCTTATCAGAGTAGGTCGCTCTTGAGAAGTAATAAGCTTTGAATAATGTAGAAGTGACACCAACTGAGCGCACTTCAGCATGCCATTTACTGAGGGCAGTAGAAATGTTAAAATCTTTCAAACCTTAAAATCTTATAAACAATTAATCACCTGTTCCTCTGCATTCCCTGCCTGTGACTCCCCACTTGTCTGTTCTACTGAAATTCATTTAAATAAACACATTTTGCACCTCCATTATCTCTGACTTAGAGTGTGCATGCTTTGATATTTTAATTATATAGGCTAAATGCAGAGAGTAAATATTGGCTAAGAAAAAATGCTTCTGATACAATAAGATGCATTATTTTGATTGTTGTGACTGTTGAACGTTCAGTTGTAATACATGTTTTTATTTGGGACTTCTCATTACAAATGAGTCCAGTTGCTCAAAAAATGAAAAGTCTGTTTACTGGATATTCAAAATATTACAGTCCTTAAAATTTAAAGCAGCAGGTCATTCGCCATACATTCATACATTTTTCTCAGGTCAAATTCAAACCACCAAAACCATTCTACTTGATGAGGCAAGAGTTTGAGGGATGCAACAGATGGAAATTGTATTTGTTTGGTATTTATGAAAAATCTTATGAATTCATCACTGAATTTTCTGATTCTGATTGATAATTCCTGATAGATATATTGATAATACCCAGACAGAGTAATAATAGCACCTTTACTAAGAATAGAGGAAATTTCCTTCCACAGTTAAAATTGCACTAAAAGACCAAGTATTCCCTGTTATTATTGTATTTCAGACCACTCATCATGCTGTTTTCTTAAGGGTCATTTAGTCTCTGTTGTGCTTCTTGTACCTCTTTCAGATAACACACCATTCCAAAGTTGTCTCTTCCCATAAAAGACCTTGGATTATTTCAACCGATAAACAACTTATTTCATCTATTATAAAAAGCATTGCTTTTGTATATTAATGGTGCTTTAACTGCTCCTGCAGCTGTTGAAAAATTCAGAGCAGTTGGGTTTAAAACTCACCGTGTTCAAACTTCTTCAATCAAGGGGAAGCACTGTTAGTTCTGCGTGAGCAAAAAGTTATTTTTGCTTGTGCTACAGGATGCCTTTCGTTACCAGGCTAATGGTTTGATGGTCTATTGATGCGTCTGAGTTCTTAATAATTCATAGGTTGTTCTCACAACTTCATAAAAGTACTCTGCCAGTCTTAAACTTCCTTTCTTTTTTTTTTGTTTTGGATAATATTTATTTATTTTATTTTATTTATGGTTTATTTGACATGGACAGTGCACATTAATAAACATAGAATGTAAATGTGTCAGAACTAGCCAAAATGGCTATTTTACATCTGTTGTTCATGGACCGGTGTTAACAGGTCAGATGCATACTAAAAGAAACAAAATCATAAAAGACACAAACATCATGTTAAAACTTATTGATAAAAGAACACATAAGACATATAAAAAGAGGATGGTTAATAATAGGCTTTTGTGCTTGGAGATATGTATATTAATAGCTTGATATAAATTAATTTGGCATGAAATTCTGATGGTGGCTTTGAAAGGACGCAGCTTCAACCCATTGAACAAAATGCACAGGCAGGCTGTGGTGGTGGTGGGGGTGATCCTTGTTGTCGTATTTGTTCTTAAAGCCATGTAGAACTGTTCTCTATCATGTATTTGCTGTGGTTCAGAATGCCACGTAAATCGGCTGTAGATGGTTGATTTCAGCACAAATCAAATCCTCCCCTTTAAAGGGCTGGAGGAGTAACGCTTGCAGCTCCTATACTCAAGAGTGTGTACTCGCATCTGTGTGTGCATCTGAGTGTCTGTGTTTTTGTGTGAGTCTGGGGAGGAAGAGACAGTTACTGTCTGAAACGTTGAGTGGCAGCAGGGAAATGGCACCTCTAATTTTTGATTAGTTTTGTCTTTTCCTCATCAACAGCAGTCTGCTTTCGGCTGCAACAGTAACTCACAACTGCCAGAGAGAGAGATAGAGAGAGAGGGAGAGAGAGAGAATGGAGGGAGGAGGAGGTGTGGATGGAAGTCAAATTACATTTTATTGAGCCCGTATGAACAATGCAATTATTTTCTGCGACGAAGTTGGAGTCAGGGTTATAATAACCCAAATTATCTTTGTGGTTTCTACTGAAATGTAATAGTCAGTGTTAAATAACTCTGATTTTCAAATAACTGCATTTATGCTGCTCTGTTTTAGATTTTATAAGCAGTACAGAAAGCCTTTTCAATCAATTTCATATTGATTGAATATTATCTATCTCATGCTAATTTCAGAGCGCTTTCCTAAATGACTTAGTCATCCTGTTGCTAAACCAGAAATACATGTCAGATAGTGTTTATTAACCTTATCTTCCACCATAGCTGTCCATCCCTCACTGTAATGGCGAGAACTCTAATTCTGGCACAGGCAGATTGTTCAGATCCCTTCAGTTTTCCGATTTCCATTTCCAGCCTCCCTGACAGGCTGTCCACCAGATGTCTTCATCGCAGATATTTTCAGTCTGATGGCGAGATAAGCTGACGATTGGTGGAAGGGATGGACGTGAGGGAGTGAGTGAGGGAAGATTGAGTGAGTAGAATAGGAGAGCGCAGCCTGCTATTTCGATGCACACTGAAACGGGTGTCTGTGGATTGTTGATAAAAAATGTTTTGGGACACTTTGCACAAATCTGGCATTTTTAAAAAATAAAACTGAATACATATTGGGAGTTAAAAACTTTCTAAGTCCATATGTTATTGTTTAGCTCTTTCCATTCACTCAGTCTAACTGCCACATTATTTAGTCGATTTATCGACGAAACATCTAGCACATTTAGAAATTGAAAAAGGAGAGAGAGGAAAAGACTCGAGAGATGGAGTTCCCACATTGTAGATTCAGAGACCTTATTCCCTTTAGAAAATATTATGCAGGGAGCTCTCTTGCCGTACAATCTAATTGGCCCAATTTATTTGGTGGAGGCACGTACCGCAGTTGGCTTCCGCTAGCGTTGTCTCTTGCGGCTGGTTGCGGACTCCCGCAGAGAACGGCTGGGCCATCGGGCTGCTGCTGTGTGTGGAGGAAGCAGCTGGCAATGGACGCAGCTGCTTGATTGTAAATCAAGCATTATTGTCCCTGTTATTGCGCTGGTACTTGTGCAGACGTTAGTGGTATCCCACCTGCAAAGAAAATGCCGACCCACAAACAAAGAAGAGGGAATGATGCTCATAACTGAGTGATGTGTGGATTTTCTGATAGAGCCAGCTTTCTTCTCAAATGTCTTAAAGGGAACCAAAGGCATTCACTGGCATGGCAGGAAGAACATTTTGCACCAGATTTCAGTGTGGTTAAATAGTCGTTACATTCAACTGTAAACCCACTGAATTTGCACATTTATACTGTGGGAATGTTTTTTTAAATGAATTTCCAACACGACTTTCTCTGTCTATGAATGGCTAAAGTATCTTACACATCTGTTGTACCCATTATTAGGATAATTCTTCAAAAACTGGTTTGTGAATTATAAGCCCATTACTCTATCTGGACCCACGATCCCACAGCAATTTGCCTCCCAGAATTGCAGATCTCAGTGTCTTTGCCCTTGGAGTGGAAATTCTCAATAGATAGCTCAACATCATTATTTCTCTGTGTCCTCAATGTAGATGGAGGATTTTTGCAGAATGTAGTCTGTTTAAGGAGGTAGAATCTGAAAGCTACATATGCCAGCAGAATTAAATTAAAATTAATTGAAATTAAATTATTTAAAGGTCTATAACCATTGGACTTAACACAGCCTTTGCCAGAAGTTCTTAACATTTTCATATCTTAAAGCTTCCAAATAAAGGAATGCATTGTTCCAATAATATACACTATATTGCCAAAAGTATTTGCTCACCCAAACAAATTATCAGAATCATGTGTTTTAATCACTACCATGGTCACAGGTGTATAACATTAAGCACTGAGACATGCAGACTGTTTCTACAAACCTTTGTGAAAGAATGGGTCGCTCTCAGGAGCTCAGTGAATTCCAGCCTGGAACTTTAATAGGATGTCACCTGTGTAACAAATCCAGTCGTGAAATTTCCTCACTCCTAAATATTCCACAGTTACCTCTCATCTGTATTATAAAGGAAATGAAAGTGTTTGAGAATGACAGCAACTCCGCTACGAAATTGTAGAACCACGTAAACTGAGGAAGCGGGGTCAGTGGATGCTGAAGCGTCAAGTACGATGAGGTTGCCAACTTTCTGCAGAGTCAATCACTACAGACCTCCAAACTTCATGTGGCCTTCAGATTAACTCAACAACAGTGCAGAGAGCTTCATGGATGGGTTTCCATGGTCAAGCAGCTGCATCACCAAGTGCAAAGCAACGCATCAGATGCAGTGGTGTAAAGCAGCCACCACTGGACTCTAGAGCAATGGAGGAACGTTCTCTGGAGTGATGAATCACGCTTCTCCACCTGGCGATCTGATGGAAGAGTCTAGGTTTGGTGGTTGCCAGGAGAATGGTGCTTGTCTGACTGCATTGTGCCAAGTGTAAAGTAAAGTGTAAAGGGGGGGATTATGGTGTGGGGTTGTTTTTCAGGAGCTGGGCTTGGCCCCTTAGTTCCAGTGAAAGAAACTCTGAATGCTTCAGCATACCAAGACATTTTGGACAATTCCATGCTCCCAACTTTGCGGGAACAGTTTGGAGCTGGACCCTTCCTCTTCCAACATGACTGTGCACCAGTGCACAAAGCAAGGTCTATAAAAGACATGGATGGCAGAGTCTGGTGTGGATAAACTTGAATGGCCTCACCTCAGTCCTGACCTCAACCTGATAGGAGACCTTTGGGATGATATAGAGCAGAGACTGAGAACCAGGCCTTCTCAGCCAACATCAGTGTTTGACAAAAATCCCCTAAAACACACTCCTAAACCTTGTGGACAACCTTCCCAGAAGAGTTGAAGCTGTTCTAGCTGCAAAGGGTGGATCTATGTCATATTGATTAGGAATGGGATGTCACTAAAGCTCATATGTGAGTCAAGGTGAGGTGAGCGAATACTTTGGTAATATAGGGTATATACGGGGTCTCTGCTGGGAATGGGAAAACATTTTACAAAGACTACACATCTTATTCAATAAGTCAAGTTTTGCAGAAATGGAAACTTTGACTTTGAAAGGAGAGTTCACAAGCACCAAGAATTCAATTAAACCAATGGTTGTTGAGACATTTCTCTTTGAACCACAAATAGTAAGCTGGTCCTCACGGCGGAAGGAAAGTTAAAGGATCACTAAAGTAATTTGAATTCTGCCTCTGGTGGAAATTAACCTCTTTCTTGGAAAAATTTCCTTCATTCCACCTTATCAAGACATGTTCAATAGATAACAAAAATGTTGGCCTTGGGACAACACTTAAAAAAAAAAACGAACAAAAAAAAACTACATAAAGTAATAAAGGTAAGTAAACTCACCAAAGAAGTCAATCAGTGAAATATTTAAATCTCAACCAAACCTGTGTACATATAAAATATCAACAGTATTGTGCATACCCCAATTAAGCTAAAATTAAAGATTAAAAAGCCCACAATGTGTTAGTTAAAAAGTAAATTATTTTATTTGAGTGGGGTACTAGATGAGGTTCAAATGCATTGAACACAACTGCACACTAGTAGTTGAAAGTTGGAAGATACCATTTCCAAAAAAATAGACTAAAACAAAATCAGTTGACCTGCTGTAACTGGCCAAGAACTCAAAACTTTCTCCTACTCTGCACAGACCTGGCTCGTGTTTATTAATATGCATCAAAGTAAACTTAGAACTAAACCATCCTCAGCTGAAAAATGATGGAGATGACATTTTATGTCAAACCCCACTGATCCAAGGACAGATTTGAGATCAAATTGAAGTGGATTTCAATCTCTCCAGTCACAAAGACATTATATTTTGTCAGACAGATCAGAGTGGTAATGGCTTTAAATACCACAGTTTGTCTTTTTCTTCTGTTCTTTCTAATATGCACATTCAGAACTTCTTTTTTTTTTAAACTTCTACATGCACGGTGGGTTTTAAATGGAGATGAGGAATCCATAGCTGCAGAAATAATCCTTTTCCTTGAAGTGAAGTGAGGTCATAAGGAGAGCATTTTTTTATAAATGCCAAGTAAGGAACTAAATATTATTTATTTAGCAGTCTTAGAGCTGTTTGCAGAATCATGTCCAATTTGTTTTTTGTTGTTTTTTTTTATACAGAGTGTAAAAAGATAGTCAGAAACAGCTATAAAGGCTGGCAGCACAAGGTTGAATAGAGCAAAACTGACATCTTCCTTTTCCATGCTTATCACATCCGTTTTCTTTTAACATCCAAACACTTACTTTTTATTGGAACTATATCTGTTCCTTCAGAATCATCACACACTGTTGGCAGAGGAATGCACAATTAGCATATTCATGAGATGAATACAGTGGAAACTTTGCAGTTGCGAGCGACAGGGGGTGTGGGATGGGAGGGTGTGTGTTTGTTGCGGAACAAAAAAGCAGATGGCACGATGACTTTGAAAATCCAAAATTAGGTATGTTTTCATGAACTTCATGCTCATTGGCTATGTAAATCACACAGTCAGATAGTCATGAAAGACAATGTGTGTTTTCCAGCTTTTCCACTGAGATGCTGTTTGTTGATTGAAATCTGCTTGGTATTTGGAATTTCTTAACAAGTTTAATTGTATGTGCACTTGTGTATATCCACACATGCTGTCTGTATTACAACTGATTAAAGGATTAAAAACAATGATGATGGCCTCTACATATACATTCCCTGATTAAAATTAAGTTAGAGTTTTCATTTAGGCACAAATTTGGCTTTTAAAGGTGAGGTATGTAACATTACATAATTTCTGAATATCTCCTTGAGCTGCCCACTGTTTTTTTTTTTTTTATTTTTATTATTTTCTTAATTATTGTTTCACAAAGGATGGAAGGAAGGATCAGTTATCTGTGCAAAGACAAACTTTGAGTGGGAAACCTTAAAGGCTCGTTAAAACATCATTTACTGGTCCTGCAAGATGATGATGAATCCAGCTTTGTTCTTCTGGCCTGTTTATTATTATTGAAACTCTTGCAAATATGTTAGTCATTAAGTAAGGTGTACGCTTGTCTGGATCCTATGCTCCGTCAATCTCTTGTTCTTTTCCACGATCCCTCTGACCCGGTTCTCTTTGATTTCTGCACTTTTGTCTGCCAAGCTGAATGTACTGAGATCAGACAGCCGGCTAGCTTCTTCTAGCCAGGCAGAGGTGTTGATCTGAGTGTGTTGCTCAGGATGTTGAAGCTACAGTTTTAAGGTGAAAAAGTAAAAAAAAAAGTCAAGACTAAAGCAACTTGTGTGGTATGCAGAAAAACTTTAAGATTTGACCAATGCGTTTTGGTTTGTAGTCTTCATTAGTGTCATCATTGAATCAACATTTATGCAGAGAACCAGCATCTATGTAGATATGTTATCCAGTTACGCTTAATGGGGTGGGTTGAGTACATGGTTGTTTGGTTTCAAACCAGTTATTCTCCTAGTTATTTTAAGGACGTATATCTCTAATAGTCTGTAATTTACCTCCCAAGATAAATTAAAGACTCTAGAGCGTCCCCTGAGGGCTGAAGAAAAATTCATAGAAAAGCTGCATCTCTGTATAAGCCTCATGGTTTAAAGCGTGGGACAAAAGTAGCGGTTTATAGTCCGGAAAATACGGTACATCCACACTGCTGACTGCTGGGGTATTGAGGCCACACCCCCACATGCACAGTGCATTCCTCAATCACATACACAGATGATTTCTATAATCCTAGACTATTGAGGCCATGTTTTTGAGCCCAGAGAAAATTTTGAATGGGACTTTTTTTTTGTTTTTTTGAGTAAGAGTTTTATTGTTCAATGAAATGACTTTTTATTGGAAAACTTGATACAGTTCCTCTAACAAATAAATATTTCCTTTCCAAATTTCCAAAAAGCTAAGCTTTCTATGGGAAGTTTCTACAAATTTGCTGTAATTTTGGAACCCTAGTTGCTTAGCAACATAAGCAACATTTAAAATGTGTGGCATAAGGGGTCAGCTATATAAGCACAAAGAGACAATTTTTTTCACAGATCTTGTGGACTTCGTTCGATATAGAGCTTAGTTGAGATTTGTTAACCACTGAGACACGGACCAGTAGAAATTGATTTTAGCATCAACTTTGAACACGATTTTGTGACTGGTCATACTACAGAGAGAAATGGAAGATCACCATCCAACAGCAGCAAGAAATGTCTGTAGCTTCTGTCAGCAGAAGCTAACCATCACGACAGAGAATCATTCCTCCAGACGATCTGACGCCATCTATTTAGGTGTTCGAAAAGAGGATCTTGGACCAGTGGAGCTGGTACGGTATCTGGAGCGGAGGGTGGCAGAACTGACTGAACTGGTGCTTGCCTTAGTCGACAACACTGACAAGCAAGAGGTCACTGCTATTGTATCTGCACCAGATATTGAAGTCTTTACCCAAAAAGACTCCTGCACTGACATAGACTTCTCCACAGAAGAAAACAGTGACGATTCCTCACTTGACGACTGTGTACGAGGAGACATTTCAGTGCAAACACAGGTCTCCACAGCCAAGGATGTCTCTCAACTGGATGCCACACTGGGAGGAATTTTTGCAGAGAAAGAGGTCTCAACGGAAGATTCCTGGACATTCAAGACATGATGCACTAGAACATGTTTGGGTGCACGTCACCATCCCCAGGAGATGATCTCCATTTGAAGATGGGTTAACAACGTCCCAAAAGACAATGAGAAATGGAAAAACATTTCTCTTCCACAAAGGGTACACTGAAATGGATAGATCTCCACCAGAGGACATCTTTTCAGAAACAGGCTCCATCAAGAAGACAAAGAAGCCGTCTGTGTGAAGAGAATCAAGAAATGTGTCACTTTTGCTCATCGGCGACAGTATAAGAGTGGCAAAATGAAAAAATTGTGAACCCACTGAGAAGGCAGATCCAAACAGCCTCCCAGGACTCCTTGGTACTTCAGTCGCGGTCCAAGAAGAAGAGAAGGATGATTTGCGGGTGAAATAGGGAAACACTCAAAGATTTGGGTTTTCTCCGGGCGCTCCGGTTTCTCCCAAGAAACAAAAAAAAAAAAAAAAAAAAAATCTTTTATGGGTGCTAAAGTTCCCTCCCAATATTTTAGCGCTCTTGAGTGAAATCTATCTGAAAGGTGAATTTTAACAAAAGTTAGGTCGTGCAACAGCACACAAGTAATTCCAAAAAAATAAATGAAGCACATGTAATTTTAGCATTTGACATGTTCTTATTCAGTCAAAAATTGGCGGAAAGTTGGTTCAAATGTGGTTATAGTAAGATTTACGTAAGAAAGGGGATTTCAGATTATCACTAGTCATTTTTTTGTTACTTTGAGAAACCTGTAATATTCTGCTTCTTGCAGCTTGCAATGAATTCTGCTCAGTAGCTTTCTGCTGAAGGTTAAAGGTTGGGTAGGAGATCTATTTCTGAAGCATTTTTTTCCATATTGTACAAATTAACTTTTACACAAGGACATCAAACTTCAATGATGCCACATCATCATAGGAGTTTTATTGTTCAATGAAAGGACTTTTTATTGGAAAACTCGATACAGTTCCTCTTACAAATAAATCTTTCCTTTCCAAATTTCCAAAAAGCTATGCTTTCTATGGGAAGTTTCTACACATTTGCTGGAAATTTTGCAACCCTAGTTGCTTAGCAACATGAGCAACATTTAAAATGTGTGGCATAAGGGGTCAGCTATATAAGCACAAAGAGACAATTTTTTTCACAGATCTTGTGGACTTCGTTCGATATAGAGCTTAGTTGAGATTTGTTAACCACTGAGACACGGACCAGTAGAAATTGATTTTAGCATCAACTTTGAACACGATTTTGTGACTGGTCATACTACAGAGAGAAATGGAAGATCACCATCCAACAGCAGCAAGAAATGTCTGTAGCTTCTGTCAGCAGAAGCTAACCATCACGACAGAGAATCATTCCTCCAGACGATCTGACGCCATCTATTTAGGTGTTCGAAAAGAGGATCTTGGACCAGTGGAGCTGGTACGGTATCTGGAGCGGAGGGTGGCAGAACTGACTGAACTGGTGTTTGCCTTAGTTCGACAACACTGACAAGCAAGAGGTCACTGCTATTGTATCTGCACCAGATATTGAAGTCTTTACCCAAAAAGACTCCTGCACTTGACATAGACTTCTCCACAGAAGAAAACAGTGACGATTCCTCACTTGACGACTGTGTACGAGGAGACATTTCAGTGCAAACACAGGTCTCCACAGCCAAGGATGTCTCTCAACTGGATGCCACACTGGGAGGAATTTTTGCAGAGAAAGAGGTCTCAACGGAAGATGTCCTGGACATTCAAGACAATGATGCACTAGAACATGTTTGGGTGCACGTTACCATCCCAGCAGGAGATGATATCTCCATTGCAGAAGATGAGGGTTATTGTTACCAAGACTACGTCCCAAAAGACAATTATGAGAAATGGAAAAACATTTCTCTTCCACACAACGGTACACCTGAAATGGATAGATCTCCACCAGAGGACATCTTTTCACTAAAGAAGTTCCTCGCAGAACAGCATGGCTCCATCTCAAGTGAAGATATCCAAAAGTCAAAGAAGCCGTCTGTGTGGAGAAGAATCAAGAAATGTGTCACTTTTGCTCATCGGCGACAGTATAAGAGTGGCAAAATTAAAAAATGTGAACCCATTGAAGTCACCTCTGACACTGAGAAGGCAGATCCAGAAACAGCCTCCCAGGACTCCTTGGTACTTCAGTCGCGGTCCAAGAAGAAGAGAAGGATGATTTGCGGGTGAAATAGGGAAACACTCAAAGATTTGGGTTTTCTCCGGGCACTCCGGTTTCTCCCAAGAAACAAAAAAAAAAAAACAAAAAATATCTTTTATGGGTGCTGAAGTTCCCTCCCAATATTTTAGCGCTCTTGAATGAAATCTATCTGAAAGGTGAATTTTAACAAAAGTTAGGTCGTGCAACAGCACACAAGTAATTCCAAAAAAATAAATGAGCACATGTAATTTTAGCATTTGACATGTTCTTATTCAGTCAAAAATTGGCGGAAAGTTGGTTCAAATGTGGTTATAGTAAGATTTACGTAAGAAAGGGGATTTCAGATTATCACTAGTCATTTTTTTGTTACTTTGAGAAACTGTAATATTCTGCTTTTTGCAGCTTGCAATGAATTCTGCTCAGTAGCTTTCTGCTGAAGGTTAAAGGTTGGGTAGGAGATCTATTTCTGAAGCATTTTTTTCCATATTGTACAAATTTACTTTTACACAAGGACATCAAACTTCAATGATGCCACATCATCATAGGAGTTTTATTGTTCAATGAAAGGACTTTTTATTGGAAAACTCGATACAGTTCCTCTTACAAATAAATCTTTCCTTTCCAAATTTCCAAAAAGCTATGCTTTCTATGGGAAGTTTCTACAAATTTGCTGGAAATTTTGCAACCCTAGTTGCTTAGCAACATGAGCAACATTTAAAATGTGTGGCATAAGGGGTCAAATGTCACCAACCCCATCAGCTATATAAGCACAAAGAGACAATTTTCTTCACAGATCTTGTGGACTTCTTTCAGTATAGAGCTTAGTTGAGATTTGTCAACCACTGAGACACGGAGCAGTAGAAATTGATTTTTAGCATCAACTTCGAACACGATTTTGTGACTGGTCATACAACAGAGAGAAATGGAAGATCACCATCCAACAGCAGCAAAAAATGTCTGTAGCTTCTGTCAGCAAATAATAATAATAATAATGATATGCATGAAAGTTTTATCAACCATAAACACATGTAGGCTAATAACCCAGTCAGGAATTGGTTAATAAGGTGAAATAAGCAGAATAAAATACAGCTAAAAGTTATTATAAGCCAGGCTTAAAATGTGACACTTTAAAAAAAAAGAGGGGGGGGGGGGGGGGGTAAGAATTACAAGCAGGGGTCCCTGCTCTGTTTTTCTCTCATCCAAGGGATCCCTGGGCTAAAAAAGGTTGAAGACCCCTGCTCTACATTTATAATATTAATATAAAATGAATTATATATATAAAGCAAATGTGTGTCTGATTATTTTATATTGTTTCTGTTTCATACTTGTCTGATTTAAAGGCTGATTCTGAATGTTTTATTATCATTTATAAACTGCCCCAAGTCACAATGTGCTGGCCAGATTTAGTTATTCTATAATTGTTGTTGCTGGAGTCTTGACTTATTTGGACTTTCATTAAACAGTGGATGTGTCGATGTGTCAACAAAAGCCTGAAAGGTGGTGTACTAGAAAGGGTTGGAATAGTTTATAAATGCCACCTTTTTGGGAGGGAAAAAACCCCCAGAAACATTGTGACTTTTTTAGTTAACTGTTTTGAAGAAGAAAAGAAAAACAAAATAAACCTTTACGAGAGAGACCTATGACAGCACACCATCTACCAGAGTCGATGTGAGAGCTGAAACACTGTCTTATCTCTGAACTTTTACCCAAGTTCTTAGTGGTGCTGTTTCAGGTTGGAGAGAGTCATTAGCGGTGCTAAATAGGGTTGGACTTGTGCTAATTGCTCAAAAACAGGCACTCAAATTGAAGCCTTTAATTAACTGCTTTTTTTTTGACTGTGCAAATAAAAGCCCGTTTGTTAGATTTGATCAGTGTGCAAATATATGACTTTATATTATAGGAACATTCCAGAGTTAAAAAATAATCAGGGTCTGTTATTGATGATGAGTCTAAATACCAAAAAAAACGTGAATCCAAGTAGTTTTGAGTTAGAACAGAATATGGGTTTACAGCAAAATGGCAATTAATGTTAGAACATGGAGCAATGGAGTTATGTCAAAATAAATTGCTATATTAAACCTCTAGAAAGATTCAAAAATGCATTTTTTTTCTTCAAAAAAGTCCATCCTGCTGTTTGAAAAATTCAAAAATGTCATTCCACTAGTGTGATAGTGTGGATAGGCTCCCTACAGAAGCACCAATGTCATTTTAACTTGAGTGTACCGCAGAAGTGTACAAAAAAGGACTTTTTATACAAACATCTCCATCCTGTTCCTGGAATCTTGTCCTCACTCCCTACAAGTCGACTACCTATGTTGCACTAATTAGAGGTTGGCCTCTCATAGAAATGGATCACCTCAGCTGGGGAATTTATTTGATTATGCCGTCCCCAAATCCACCCCAGGACACTTTTCAGACCAGTTATCAGAGAATAATCCCAGACCATCTTCATATGCATCCTGAGTGAATCTGAATCTGCTCTGGAGTGTGTTCATATCTTGCGTTAGTGTTGGCCAGTTGTTTTCACATTTCCTTGGATTCATTTTAATGCAGAAGTTTAAATGGGCTCGAGGATGATTCTCAGTGATCTTTTTGTCATATTTTTGTGTGGTTTGTTTTTGCATGGACATAAATGTAAAAGTAATATTTCATCTGTCTCTGTATACATTATTTATAATGCTTGTACCGTGTGTGTGTGTTTTTAGACATGGTCCGCCGGTGGTGCACACTGGAAGGTGGATTCCTGAGTTTCTATGAGAGCGAGCGAAGCCCCTCAGCTATCGGAAGAGTAAATGTCACCGAAGTGATCAGCTTGGCTGTGAACAACTCAGAGACGATGACTGGAGTTGGGTATGAATGTACACACTGACTACTTGTTAATTAAAGGATATTATATACTGTAATACTTGTGTAATAATTGTGGACAAAATTGATTGGAGAACAAGATGATATTAATGATGTCACAAATATTGTTTATGAAAGTGTTTGTTTCAGATTAAACTTTTAAAACTTTGTCCTTTGTTTAACCAAAATAATTAAATTCAGAGTGTGATTGTGGAGAGGCATCGACAACTATAGCTTCATAACAAAGATGGAAAAAAAAATGAAACAAAAGAACATAGCAACATATTTGGTCAGTTGCAGCAGGTCAAACTACAGATCTACTTAAAAGATCTACCTCAAGTTTTGTTCATAATGAATATTATGTAATTTGAAACAATGTTAATTTTAATGAGCATATTTGCGAGCAGACAACCTCTACTATTCTAAATAACACCATCTAGTTTAATGACTTACTGATGGCCTCATCTTGACGTGCACTCTGTCTGGATTTTTTTTTTTAAATTCAGTGTTTCACACAGTGATAACTGACCTGAATCCCTCGCTCCTTTTTTCTTCTTCAGTGCTGCCAAATAAATAACCAAGGGAGAGAAATTACTGTATAAAATGATAACTTAGCTTGGCACACCATTTACAGCTTGTTCTCTCTACTATGATGAAATCCACTGGCTGATGGTTCCAAAAGTGCATAATCAGGTTAGTGCTAATGCCCCTCTTTGGTGCTAACATTTGATCGGCTCTCCTCGCAGACTATAAAACTAGATTTTTTTTTTTTTTTTTGTAGAATTAAAATTACATTTAGTCATTTAGCAGACTATATTATTCAAGGCACTTACAAGTGAGGAACAAAATTCAACTCAGCTCCAGCACAGTTAGAAAAAAAAAAACTGACTGCTAATTTATTTTATCTATTTAAATGACAGATTTAAAATAGAACAGAGGCAGATGTGCTAAATCAGTGTGAATTATGAGTACCTGGGTGTTACAGGTGTCAGGAAAGGAATCGTTGTTCAAAGAGATAATTCTTCAGGCGATTCTTGAAACCAGAGAGGACGTGCGCGCTCTGACACCGTTCAGCAGGTCATTACACCATCGTGGAACCACAGCTTCAAATGGACTGTTGCTGCATACGCAATACATTTTCATTTAAAAATGTAAAACTTTTCGTTTTGTAGTGGATGAGGAGGAGAATAAGCCTGTGTCTGAATTCAAATCACTGCGTAGAGAAGTATATAAGTAGTGGAGTGACACGTGGCCTATTTGGTTTAAGAAAAACAAACAAACAAACAAACAAACAAAATCAGATGCACTACTATGTTCTGGACCAGAGCTTAAAAAACGCTCTCACTGCCGGAGGTTGAGTTTTCTCTCAGTGAGAGACTAAAGTGCCATCCACTCATTTGTTTCTCTCCTCTGTCACATTTTGTGCAGCATGGGCAACAGTGACTCTTTATCAGCAAAAACAGTTTTAAAACACAGCTTTAATTTCTTCTTCTTTACCTTTATACTCACATCCGTATGAAGGGTTACAGCCAATATTAGTGTGCAGAACTTTACTTTAGTGCGTTGGTGTATTCCTTACAAAATTATCATTTTCTGTTAACACAATATCAATATCTAATTTTGTTGTAATGTAACAGTTATTAGCAGTAGTAGCGTACTGTTATACTTCCAATATGTAGTGTTTAATTATCATCTAAATCCCATAAATGAAGTGCTACTTTATAGAAGAATCACACCTTTTAGGACATGAGCCAAGTTTCGGGGCTTTAATTTACACTTTCAACTTTCAAACTTGCTCTCATTAACAAACATCTTATCTATTGAAACATAGAAGTTACACATATACATGTTCGCTCCAGCTTTAAGGACACGTGCACCACACATAAAACTGGAAACATCTTAGCGACTTGTTTCATTTTATTGGTTCAGCTATGATTTACTGGACATACCGTGGCGGTCTGGTTTGACGTAGACATATACACGCTTATAAACGCAGACCGCTGCGTTGCTTCCCCTCCGTCATGCGTTTTGTTAATATAATCTCAGAGCAAGCATCATTCACTTTAACAGAACCATCAGGGATTTATGAGTGCTGTATTTCCAGTTTACGTTGGCAACGATGCAGGCGAGCGTTGCAGCTTTTAACTGCCACTTCCCCCGTTCACTTTACTGTCGCCGACTCCTGGATCACCCTCCTTACTGCTCCGTCAGATTATGGTTTGTTTAAAAAAGTTGCTCCACAACAAACTTTTTTATTTTCTTCTGGAGGTGATACAGACACGCAGAAATGCCTCAGTCTTTTCCTGTTCACGTATTTCTTACTCCCGCTGGATCACACTGTGTGCATCTGCGTTTGTGTGCCTCATTTCCAAAGCTAGAAGTCTGATCGTGGCTTATGATTAAAGCAGAAGCCAGCTCTTTGTTGATAGCAGCAGATGTTCTGAAGTGGAAAATCTGTTTATTTGTAAGTGTTATCTATAGAGGCATAAAAAAAGAAAACATCTGGCAACACAAACTATGACCTGTCTAATGAGCTGGACACAAACACACAGCCATGGCATCTTTGTGTGTGCCCCGCCACTACAAAGCAGCACCATTTGTAGCTTGCTGCATACCTCCCCATAGCTGGTCACAGCACCACCCTGAGAAAAGCTATTATTTTTCTGTCGCTAATACTCTTAATGGCCATGTGTTTCACTAGATTAAACCCTGCTTCACTCCCTCTCACTTCTGCAACTTCCAGCATCCCTAGCATGGCTGAGCAGGAGGAGAGCGGGGACGCCTCACCTCTTGACTGGCTGTTGCTTATGAATATTAATTTATGCAGATGATACACTCCCACCAGCAGTCTATCACCACGCTACCGGAGGCCGTAGGTGTTGTTACCATTAAACACTGCATTTGGGTAATTTCACCGTGGCAGAGGACACTGAATTATGGAACGTCCTGAACATATGCTCGCTAAAGTTGCGTGGATGTTACAGATCCACTGCTAAGGAAGTAAAACAAAGGAGGTATGTTGGCTGGTGAGAACATTTCAACGTGAATATTTGCAAGTTAATTCACACCTTTGAATTCGACTGAAGAACCTTTCCTGTCCGTCTGCACGTTCCCGTTTTTCTCTTCTTCTCTTTCTTTTCTCTACTGCCTTTTGCCTCATTTCCCATTTTTGTAGCATTTTCACTCTCTCATCAGGAAACATGTTCATGTTTTACTGCTTTGTACCGTTCTCTCGCTCACGCCCTCGACAGAAATAAGTATGTGCTCCGAGTTTGCCAAATAAAAAAAAAAAGTATGTGTTGGTCTCCACTTAGGGCAAAAATGATGAAAACAGGGGTCACTTGCACAAAGGTAGCTTCCAAAATCTTCGGTCACAAGCAGATTTCTCGGCTGTAAAACGTCGGGGTCATTGTTTGCTGAGGATGCTAATTGACAGAACTCAGACCAGTTTAAATGGACCGAACTAACAGGACAAACAGACTTTCATACATTGTAAAACTTTGTGACTTAAAGTCTGATCATGGGCATTGCATGCAGCCTACAGTAAACGAGACATTGAATGATTGAGGTCCACACAGGCAAATGACCAAATAACTGTTCTTCACACAATTTAAGTATTGTGGTTCTGCCCGAGTAAATACTTGGTGTTGCCATGCTTTCAAGTATATTATAAAACCCACCATGTTTTTCTCACTTAAAACCTTTCTGTCACAGTGAATTCACAGTGTGACAGAAAAACCCTAAAAAAAAAAACTTAAAAATTTAGTTTGACATAATTGCTTGTAGGCATTAATATAGATATGGGAAAGAAAATAATGGCCGAAAACAGAGATGTTTGTCACATTAATAGAGGAGACATAAATCATTTGAAACGGGAAGACGTACATGAAAGTGGCCTTTTCACTCAGTATGTTCCCGTTTCCGCTCGTCACTTTTCTGTGTCTTTCTCTCCTCTTCCACTCGCCTCCTCTGGGACTCGCCTAATGTTGTGTTCATTTTTCAACCCTCCTGTCCTTTCTTTGCTATAACATTTGCCAAGCACAACAATGTTCTCTGCCGCTATGGTCTCCCAAAGGGACCTCTTTTAACAAGCGCCTGTACACCTGCCGGGATGGAGACGGGAGGGGGGATGGAAAGAGTGTGGGATCATGTGAGGGCACGCAAACACCCATGTATCGCCTTTTTCCCAGACACCTGTTAAAAGAGCGACTCTGAGCTGCCGTGACCCCGGTGACACGGTGCCTTAAACACCCGTCGTTGTAGCATTTAGAGGCAAACTCGCTACAGCATGCAGCAGAAAAAGGAAGCACGGCTTGTGTGCAGGCCATTAACATAGTGGTGCTTTGACCTGTGCCCTCCTACTAAGAGAGAGAGGTTTTGGTAGTGGAGGCAAACACAACAGGATGAGTAAGACCAGCAGAGATTAATAGCTGCCTTTTTTTTTTTTTGCTTCCAACAGTGAGCAACTGTGTGTTTGTGTGTGTGTGGATGAATAAAAGTGGAAGTGAATGCATGCTCCTTTAATTTTCCTTTGAAAGAGTTGATGTTTTCATAGTTTTAGTTTTGAAAACTTATCTAAACATATACAGATGTGTACAATTTTTAGCTCATTAAAACAACGCTTTGTTCCTCCTGAAAGGTGATTGAATTAAAAGCAGTTGTCTCATGCATACCTGCTTGCTTTAAGTATAAGATAAAGCAAACAAATACAAGTTAAAAATAAAGGATTAATTATTTCTTTTACATGGATATATTTAATCCGACTGGACAGATGTGTTGGTTCCCCTAAAAATTGATCACAAACCACTGCATTATAGTCATGTTTCAGTCTAACTGTTCAAACTTAATTAGCATTAGTAGTGTCTTCCTCCATTTGTATCTGCCACTAGCCCATTTGAAGGGTTAAAAAATGTTGTTGCTGTGTTGTTTGATACTATATTGTGTGCACCACACCTGACATAGACCAGCAAGGGAGGGAGTTCAGAAAGAAAAGTACGGAGAAGCAAACAAGATGAGAGCGATAAGACCATCTCCATGGAGCTTCAGGTTCATGGGAATCGAGCGCCAGCTTTCCAGGATGTGGCTGCAATAAGAAACGCAAGCTCAGTTACGCAAAGAGCCAAAGAAACGATCCAAAGACTTTTAAGATGAACTCCGAGGACAAGATATGACACTGTCAGATCACACTATCTGTCGCCTTTAGAACAACAGTGCGCTCTATAGAAGAGAAACCCAGGAGGACTTGACAATTAAAAGAAAAACATAATAAAGGCAGACTCAGATTTACTGCAGTGAATGTCCTTGGGACTGATGAGATGAAACTGGAGCTTTTTGGCATGTCACATCTCCTATGTTCCCCGATGGAAAAAATGATGCGTTCAAAGAAGAAACATTGTTTCTACTGACTGTGAAATACGGAGGGGGCTCTCTTTTGTTTTGGGGGATGCATCTCTGAATCTGGAACGGGAGGCCTTGAATCTTTGCAGGGCACAGTGAAGTCTCAGTGCTGTCAAGGCACCATGACGTACAACATACTGTACAGTGGCAGGAAGCTCACCCTCAGTCAGAGGTCAAGGGTCGCCCAACAGGATGGTGACCAAAAAGATCAGAAGATCTTTGGATCAGAAGAATGGCTAATTTTAGAAAAAATAAACATTTGTTTATTCTTAAATTGCCCTTGGATCTTAATCCTGTCAGTGCCTGTCAAAAGGAGGCAGCCTTCAAACCTGAAACACTTAGAGCAGTTTGCTCAGGAAAGCTGGGCCAGATGACTCATTGGCAGATGCAGAAGTGTCATTAAAGCCTTTATACAGTAGATCACTTTACAACAGTGATTTCTGCTCAAGAATTTGCATCAAAAAAAATATATATATATTTTTTGTTGTCAGAAGTGGAACAAGCAATGTGGTATTCCATTAACTCTTGTCAGGCTATTCATATTTCAAAGATAGTTAGAGGGATTTTTTTTAATTTTTTTAATCTTTATGTTTAAAGGTGCCTAACAACTTTGTTGGTGTCCTTAGTCCCTAAATATCTGAAATGCATGATGTTGAGGTCGTATTCTGATCATTGCTGCTTACATTCACAGTGGAAGCTCAGTTCACAGTGGAGTGCTGTATTCACCACTTCTGACATTTTTTTTTTCATTCTTAAGTTCTTAAGTGTGTATGAGTGAAGAAATCGACATAATAAACATAATATGCTTAGATTAAATATAGAACTAATGTTGTCCAATTCAGCAGTCCAGTAACTCAGCTTCCCGACTGCACACCTTCATAACATATTGCATAGTTGTAGCAGTTGGAGTTTTTGCTTAGATAAATACCTTACATTACTTTCTTTGTTGGTTCATGGAGGAGGCTGGGTTCTTCAACTTGTTGGATGTTTTACTTGAATTCTAAAGCATTTTTTTTTCTTTTTCTTCTTCTTAGCTTAAGGTTTTCAAGAAATGTCAGTAACTTGCGGTGATGCTCATCAGCACATTTAGATCTGTGTGAAACACAATCACTTTAGGATGATATGAATGTACATTAGTACTGTATTGCTTGTGTTAAAGAAAGTAACTAATGCTGGGTGAGCTTCCCTAGCCTGACATACAGGATATCCATAGCCTGCTTCCTCTGGATTTCAACTTTGGGGTTGTAGTTACAGTGGAGGAGAACACCAGTGAATCTGTTGTTGTTGTTTGTTTTTGTTTTTTTTAATGTAAAAACTTGCTGATCCAAGGTGTCATGCTTCAGCCATCTCGGTTGTTTTGAATGGTGGCTCCCGAGTCGTCACATAAAGCCCATCCCTGCCCTCGTTACCTTTAGCACGTTCTGCACAGGTGGAAATGTCTGTGACTGGGAGACGATAGACATACAATCCAAAAGCTCCCTTTTCAGCCATGTCTTTGTAGCTCTGTTTACACAGCAGCTGGTTAAAGGGGAGGAATGAGGATCTTCACTTGTCTCTTTTTCAGTAGCGTATACCCCCCTTCTGAAATTGGTGTTGATTTTATCAATATAGCATATGCTATAAATTCTAGATTTCCCACTCAGTGAATGGTAAACTGGACAGTTTTGGATGTTTCTTTGGCTGTCTCTACTATCTGCGTGTTTGTGTGATAATTTTAAATTAATCATATCTTTTTCAGGGCTGTGTTTACCGTGGAGCTGTACCTGCAGGCAGAACGAGTGCTGACTGTCGGAGCTGAAACGCAGGATACGCAGCATGACTGGATGCAGGCTTTCACGAAGGTGACACACTTTGCACCCACACAAAAAAAAAACACACATTTCTTTGCTTCTCTTGTAAGTTTGTTCCTCAGTCAAAGTAAAAGAGAAGATATTGTCTGAATGTGCTGCAGGACCACATGCTGCCTGTACTTCTTTGTGCAAGTCAAGTGATTTTGCTTTGCTGGAAGGAACTTGTAATAATAGCTTATATAAATATGTCTCCTGTTCCTTCTCTTGTCTTTTAAGTCCCAGACAACCCTGTCATTTGTCGCGAGAGGCGTCATAGCAGTAGTTTATATCTCTCCATCTGTAACACAGATCTTATAGACCTTTACATTACTATCTGAACCACAGACAATGTGGCAGTAGAAATCCTTTTTTTCCAGGGCTCATAAACGTTTTCAGAAATATCGATTCATTATTTGTGGTTTATTGTATTTTTTTTTAAGATGACTCACTGAAGACTTTCACATTAATACCACACATTTTGCTCGATACACCCATTCCCTGTTTTTAAGTACACGTCTGTTCTTCAGTGCTTTGTCCCGAGTAAGGTCGAGGGACTGGTGCGGAAAGAAGGCGAGCTGATTGGCAGGCTCCACTACAAAGAAGGTTATGACCTCTACCACTGGAGGGTTGGCTGGTTCATGCTGGAGGGCTCCGCCTTGCACTACAGCTCCGGAGACGAGCAGGGAGAAGAGGAAGTCCTTCAGCTCAAACAACTACAGGAGCTCAGTAAGCGTGCTACTTTCAAAGTGATTCATTGGTTTGTTTTCTCATCTGCACGGTATAGGGGTAAATAAATGAATGAGAGTGGCTGTAAACTGAAACATTTGAGCTCTGGTGATGCTGCACAGCAGGAGAAACGTTTATTTTTTCCTCACAAAATGCAACGCATACAGTCTGGCATTTAAATTTTTGTTTAGCCATCAAACCATTAAATCCCTTGCTGAGCATCCTAAAGCTAAATATCTAAAAAAATTAAAAAACAGTTTGGATAAAACTTTTTCAGACATAGATCAAGTGCACACAAGTTCACTTAATTTAATCAAAGTTGGAGTATTTCAATCTGGGAAAAGCTTGTTGTTGTTTTTTTGTTGTTGTTTTTTATTGTTTTTCCCTCAGCACAACATTCAAATAAAGACATATGGTACCGATCGTACACCTCCTGCTAACCTGCTACCCGCAAATTGCGGGTTTAAGAACCTCCACTAACCGCTAATGCAATCTTCCGCTCCCTAAAGCTGCTATCCGTTATGCCAACTCCTTACTCACATTGTAGGTGTGGCAATGGGCGTGTCTTTTGCCCTTTCTGCAAACTCGGTATCTTGCGATCGCGGGTAGCGGGTAGCGGGTGGTCAGACCACTCGCAACCTGAAACCCGCATGTCGGCGCGTACAAGAGCGCGTCCAAATGGCATCAGTGTGCGTCCAATCTGGTCACATGTGGACGTGCACATACGGCTCTACCTCTCGAATTAACTCTTGTATAAAAAGCCTGATTTGGCCTCAGTTAAACCCCTGAAAAAATAGCAGAGGTTGTCTTAAACGGCTTGCTCGCCAGTTAAACAATAGACGACCAGAGCGTGTTTACTGGGAATGTGACAACTATCTGGGAATTTCAGGTAGCCGATAGGAATTGTCTGTTTAAAAATATTTTTATGTATATATATCAGTGCAGAGGAGGAGGAGGAAGAAAGAAGAGGAAGCTCTACAGCAGAGTCCCAGATGAGCTGCAAACGAGAGCTGCTCCAATCTGGATGTAAAGACGCTCCATAGCGGTTTGCGGGTAGCGCAACCTGCTCTTAAAGGCAATGGCTACTGACGGACTGATTGGTTTAACAGGGGGAACGCCCTAACCACTCCTATGCATAATGTAGCGGTTAGCTCAGGTAAGATAGCGGGTTTAGGAAGGTGGAAGATTGCGTTCTTTGCGGGGGAACGCCCCTCCTGCTACCCGCTATCCCTAAATAGCGGTTTTAGGAGATCTGGCTGTAGATCGGGCCCATATGTGTCCTCACAATCCATATATGCACATTGCAAAGGGAAGGAACACCCAACAATACCAAACACTGGAATAACTGACTAAAGGTGCTTTTATACCTACAGGCTTTAGTCTTTTTAAGATGAACTCAAGTTTGTTTTTGATGTGCTTTGTTTCATCCTGTAAAGATAATAATTAACGTTTGGACTCAAAATTCTCCCAAAAGGTGCTCTGGTGCAGTTCTCCTGTTGACAAAGCATCTGAATCAAAACAAGACCAGAAGCCCCATGAGTTCATGGTCACATGAAATATTTTTGGTTGATGAGAATGTTACAGCTCTGAATGATTAATGCATCCAGAGTTCCTGTCTTAATGTAGTTGTAGCTCATTTTCAAGCCAAGTTCTTTGCCAAGAGTGACAAAAACAAGAAAATATCACTGGCCATGTCATAAAACAAGCTGTACAGTAGTATATTCAGTACTGCAGGATCTTCTTCCTTTATTTAGATTTTTTTTTCAGTTCCCTGTGGAGATGCATATGGGCATTAAGCAGCGATGCATTCTGAAGCAATTTGAAGTGACTCATTTAGATCGTTAGATCTTTCTCTTTGTGGAAAACAAAACAAACAGACAAACAAACAAAGAAACTGAACCAAGGGAAAAAGCTACAAGTTTACAAACTCGTCAGCTGATTTAGACCAGAGAAAACAAACTAAAGTGTAAAAGGATGCTCATGGGAGATTCTTTAAACTCAAGATTGGTGCTGAAGCTCATCTCTCTTTCTCACAGCTGTAGACACACGAATGTAATAGCTGAAGGTTTTATCAGACAAACTCTGTGACCGTACATGAACACTTGTCTCACATAACTCAATCATTTTTGATTTTAAGTAATTTGTAGTAATTATTTTTACAAGAATACAGTAATACTGTACTAATGTTATATAATATATATATATATATATATATATATATATATAGATAGATAGATAGATAGATAGATAGATAGATAGATAGATATAGATAGATAGATAGATAGATAGATAGATAGATAGATAGATAGATAGATAGATAGATATACAGTCATGGAAAAAATTATTAGACCACCATTTTTTCTTCACTTTCTTGTTCATTTTAATACCTGGTACCACTAAACGTCATCATGTGACTAAAACAGACAGAAAAGAAAACACTGAATGCATAAAAGCAGTGTTTTTGGCAGTACAACGCCATAGCTATTGATGTAAAAACTTAAGTGATTTAGGTTATAATCAAGAAAACCATGGAAAATGGTAAGATATCAGCTCTTAAATAAAACTCTTATGAGCAATCTTTGTGGTTATCGTTATGTTTGTCCAAACAAATGTACCTTTAGTTGTACCAGGCATTAAAATGAACAAGAAACTAAAGAAAACAAGGGTGGTCTAAGAATTTTTTCCATGACTGGAAACTATATATATATATATATATATATATATAGATATATATATATATATATATATATATATACAGAACTGTCACGACACTTACAATGCATGCAAGTGTGCTTTTTCCTTTCTTTTTTTTCCTAAATTCATCAGCTTCACCAAAGACAGCTTGGATTTAAGGATGCACTGTCTCCATACAGAAGTTCACCACAGCTGAATTAACGCTCTCCTTTGCCAGCTAGCATGCAACACTAACTTAGACCTTTGGTGCATTGCATCAGAACCTACTTGCGACTTAAATGCAAATTGTACAATTAAAAAGGTTGCTGTTATAGTCCACCCCTAGAAGGTAACCTAAATATTTAATAAAGGCTCTGTGTGTTAGTTACTTCACATCTTAGTTCTGGTTCTGTTAAAATGACTCTCCTCTGTTTCTCCTGTTAATACAGTTCACCTGAGGTCATCTGAGCTCTGCCTGTCATTGTACCTCCTCTCTGAGTAGAAAACATTGCTAATTTTATTCATGATTTTGAAACCTGATCTTTTTTTAATCCTTGAATACATGATTGTCTTAATCATCTATGTTTTTTCTGTAACATCTTCCTGTGACTGACAACTTAGACAGCATGTTTATCTCTGCTTCACCAGCACTTTTATCTCCATTCTCACGTTCTCGCTGTACTGCTGTCCCAAAATATCTTCCGTTCTATAACTGCCGCTCACTGCTTGCGTTTATAAGTGTTGCACTTATTCATGTCGGAGGCCATGCAAAAGCGAGACATGTCAGAAAGTGTTTAACTCCTCCCACCACAGCACGTTTAAGTTGAAACTTTACCTCATAATGAAAAAATCATGCTGGGGGACCAGGCGCCACAGGCCTGTGTATGAGAAGATGTTCTGTTAACTAGAGGTGAGTAAAAGTCGGTTTTGCATAATGCATTGTCAAAATGGGATTAAGATTTTCCCAGAGATTCCCATGAAATCTTGAGTTGACAGCGTTATATCAGAAAGGGTTGTTGTACGGTTCACTACCGAGGGTGACATCGTAGCACTGTATATTCACACTGCTGGAAAAAACTCAAGTTATTTAAAGGACAGGCAGTGACGGGAGGCTGCCAGTCAGAGTAGAAGGCTTTATAGTTCACATTTACTGAGGCCGATGAAGATTTTGGAACATTTCAATTGATTGCACCAGCGTCTGGTGTGAACAGGAGGAGGGGACAATCAATGGATCTTTAATCCCCTTACAGCTCGACATGGATCAAATTTCGTAAAGTGCTGCTCCATCTTCTCACCTGGGGCGGGATAGAGAACTGCAATGGTATTCATTTTTTATTCCCGACTTTCACAAACCATATTTGTCACAGCTGGGGAGCCGCTGGCGCCAGAAGGGACTTTGTTTTGTCAGGGGGTGGTGGGCGTGGAGCACTGAAAGGATCACTTTAGGATTTTCAGTCTGTGACATGGGATTATCTGTTATTTTCTCTACAGTAACACCATCACATGAAAGGTGCCACTGTGTTGCACTGAGGGATTAAATAAGTGCAATTTTCAAATAAAATCACTGCACATTCCCAACATGCTTCACTTCAGACTGCATCATGAGTTTGTATTAAGTTGGATGTACTGTGATCCTGCTTGTTTCGCTTCATGCTTCTTGAGTCACTTCCAAGTGTGCATGATTCTCCTACTGAGCCTCAGTTCTAATCTGGTTCTTATTCATTTCATTCTTAATTTTCTTGTCACTCATTAATCCTCAGTACCTCTTTGTTACTCTGCTTTTTAGAAGTGTTATGTCAGTGGTTCTCAAACTTTTAATACTGCGTACCACCTGAGAAACTGTTCAGCTCTGACCAATTTTAAAATTTAGCCATATATGCCTTCTCAATTAGCTTTAAACACACAGAGATGTTTATTCCTTATTTTGGTTATTTATTGTTGTCTGAATTGTTACTTTACTGAATCAGACATTTACAGCTCTGTCCAACAATTCTCACATACTCATACTCTCATACAGAGCAAAAGAAACACACTCAAAAGTTGTTACAACTGCACTGCAACTGAATATGCAACAAATATTTTTTTTTTATAAGACAATTTCAATTATCTAAACCAGCCATTCCCAAACTTCGGAATACCAAGGCCCAAATTGAAATGAGAAAAATCTTAGTGGCCCACCCAAAACTTTAATTATAACTGTGATCAACATACAGGACAAGAAGCATAAGGGCTCAAAAAATAAGACGACACTTGTCATGTTAAGTTAAGATGGCAGTAGAATAACACTTAACTGGTTTGTTTTATTTCTTCTTAATGATTTTTTAAATTGTCTCATGAATATTTTACAGTAATGGAAAACATATTTAAAAAAGATCGAGGATTTAAAACACATTTGTTTAATTTTAATGACCTCTCATGGCCCACCTGCAGTACCACAACGGCCCACCAGGGGGCCGCGGCCCACACTTTGGGAATCACTGATCTAAAGAGGGTTTTCTCCGGGTACTCCGGCTTCCTCCCACAGTCCAAAGACATGCATGTCAGGTTAATTGATAATTCTAAATTGGCCGTAGGAGTGCATGTGAGTGTGAATGGTTGTGTGTCTGTATGTGTGACCCTGCGATGGACTGGCGACCTGTCCAGGGTGTACCCCTGCCTTTCGCCCGTAGACGGCTGGGATAGGCTCCAGCAGATCCCCGTGACCCTTCAAGGATAAAACGGGTATAGAAAATGGATGGATGGATGGAAAACATATTTAAAAAAGATCGAGGATTTAAGACACATTTGTTTGATTTTAATGACCTCGTTCATGGCCCACCTGGAGTACCACAATGGCCCACCAGGGGGCCGCGGCCCACACTTTGGGAATCACTGATCTAAAGCTACACATTTAGTTTGAAATGTTTTTACAGTGATGCCTTAGTTTTTGCGGTTAATGCCCCCCCCCTGCAGGGAGACACTGCAGTCACAAAAACCAAAGGCTAAACTGTGGTCTTTCTGTTTCCCTCACAGCCTCTGGTCTCCGAACTGTAGTAAATGCGTCTCGGCCAATCAGCGCACAGATTCTAGAGTGCTGGGCCGTCTGCGTTTATCTGTTGCTTACAGGAGGCTGTAAGTCATTGTTTGATGTTTCGCTGGCAGCTGCGGCCTCTCGTCTGCTGTGGGGTGGATTCTTGCAGAATTTCAGCAATCATTTCTTGTTTTTTTTTTTTATATTAATATATTTCTTAAAAAAAACTGCGAAGCACTAAAACCGCGGTACTCAAACCACGAAGTGGCAAGGGATCACTGTATAATGCATTGTATGATTCCGATTTGTTTTTAAAGTGAAAATGTGGAAAAAAATGTGGAAAGTCTTGACATTCCCGCGTACCACAGTTTGCGCACCACTGTTTTATGTAATTCCAAAAGCATACAAGTTCAAAAAAATAAATCCCACCACTAGACTGTGGGCCTCATGTACTGACTGTGCAGACGAACCAAAAAACGACACGTCATTTTTCACGTTCACGTTCAGATGCACTGAAAGTGAAACGATCGTGAGAATGTGCGGTGCTCCACACACATTTCATTAGCTATGAAGTGTGCGTGGATACGCATACGCACATTCTCAAGCCGCACATTCTCAAGCAGTACATAGTTTTCTCGGGGTTTTGTCCGTTGGAGGCACTTGTAGGCGATGCAGTGAAGTTCCAAACATGAAATGAAAAATACTTTATTAATCCCAGAAGGGAAATTCAACAAAATGAGGAACTGTTTCCTCAAGTATTTGTATCTCACCAAACGTGAAAGTCTGGTGTCAATTCAGCGCCATGTAAAATCTAAAAACTAAGTCTGAGAGTGCAATCATCATTGGCACGCCACTCCATTTTTTTTTTTGTGCCAAATATTATATTTGGCGAGTCTCCAGTTTACATGTCGTTTAATGAGTGTTGTCCACGTCTGTTTATACTCATTATTATATTAAGATTGGTCTGTTTGAGGGAGGAGACAGTGTTGTGCTTATGCACATGCGCTCAGTTTCAAGTTGATTGCGATATACTAAGAGAATGTGCGTGGATTTACCCATACGCCAGGTTTAGTACATCTGAATGGTGTGCGTACGCAAATTTCCACACAAAAATTTACAACGAAATGCACGCAAGTCTTTGTACATGAAGCCCCGGGAGCGCAGCATCGTTCTAAACGTTTCCCAGGGGCTCAGCTGTGTATGTCAGAAGAGATTGGTCTTTTTGTGCTGCCTTCTATCAGGATATGTGCAGCGCAAATAACAAAACCCAAAGTAAAATGAGGGGGAAATGACAGATAGAGCTGGATAATCATTAACCTGTCACAGTGCACAAATCAGCCTTCCCACCCAGAACTTTTTGAAATGAAAGGTTTTCAAACAAGATAAGCACATTAACTTTCAACTCATTCTGTGCAGTTTTCTCAGTGGATCTCTCTTGCGGCAGAGATAGGAGGGAGGGGGAAAAAAAAGTGTAAATCCCATTGCTCTGCTTAATCATGTAAAAATGAAGATAAGAATCCACACAAGACTGCAGTCCAGTATATTTAAGTGGCCACACTGAGGCTCATTTAAATGAATTTTGATGTTTTTAATTAATTTTATTTTATGTAGCAGTCACAGCTTGCATGTTCAGAAAGAACTGTCACTGATAATTCATGTTCACTTGCAAGTCGATTTAGATTGAGACTGATATTTTTCACAACACAGTCATTTTAATAAGGCCAGTCGAGTGTAGATAAATGGTGTGCTATATTTCTGAACAATAATCCTTCTCGCCTCAGCTATGACTCTAGGAGATGTAAACCATGTAAATCCAATTGTGGTTGTTTTTATTTGTATGAGCCTTTCCAGATAAATTGATAGTTTGAGGATGGTGTTGTTGGTCCAAGGCTAAGTCCACAATAATACGTCTTCATTGTGAAATGTAAAACATTTGCTCCAGTTTCACCTTGCATCCAGACTACATCTGCAAATTCAATCAGCTGCAGAACACATTTCAGTGCACAGCTGTTGTCTGAATGTGGATGGATCAAAATGTACACATCTGGGAACGATGACGTAGTTGCACTGATTTGCTTTGTGATTTGCTGCTTTGGGTCATACGAAGCCTTCCCCTGTTTCTTAAAGCTTTTATCATGTGACCATCGCCGGAGGGTGAGTCACAGACACACCTCAACAACGGTGTGAACAACAACGTGGAGATGCAGCAGAAAACGCTGCTTCCTTTGTTGTCCTTTCTATCAGCTGTCGTGCAGCCGAAGTCTGTATTTAATAACCCACAGGTGCAGGAGGAAAAGCATTGTTAGAGCCATCTGATATGTCCACACGAGTCAATTTTTGGGATGAACACAGACTACTGTGGACACAGCCCAAATCCTGCCTGCATGAGATTTCTCTGTGTACTCTCATTTTCTTCTGTCAGCCCTAAAACATAAATGCTAGGTTGATTGATTGATTCTAAACAGGAGTCGGTGTGAGTGCCTGCACAGGGATAGGTTTTCTAAACCAGAATAGGATGAAGTGGGTATAGGAAATGGATAGATCAGTCAGTTTAAAATTAAGATTTAAATTCTGATAGCACTGATCCTGTTAATTGTAAGAGCCCTGTCTGGCAATTTCTCTCTATGTTGGTTACCATTTGGTTTTCCTTTTGTTTGAAGGTGCGAGTATTGAAACCCACAGATCTACAGGTGATGATAAAATTATAGATATAAACAGATGGCAAATTGAAGAAAAATGTCAGGGTGTCTCGATCCTTCATTTTTACTTGATGTTATCACCTGCCTGTGGAGAAATGTGCCTTTAATGATGGGGAAGAAGAAGGAGTGATGGTTTGGGATTTGCTTAAAACAAAACCTTAAAGATATGCTTATAGCATCACAACTGCAGAATGAAAAAGCATTTGTTGTTGTTGCTGTTGTTTCTCCAGTTCTTCACAAGGATTCAAGCTTCAGAAAAATCACAGCCCATCATCACAAAGCTTAAAAACAATGTTGTTCTTCTTAGATAATGAAAAAACTCTGAATCAGCCTCATAAACCCAGTACTTATCTGTAGCTGCTTGAATACATGCGTCGTATTTGCACATCTGACTCTACCAAGTCCAACCTGAAAGAATGGCTACCACAGCAACAAAAAAAAAAAAAAAGAGAGAGAGAGAAAGAAACATTTTAATACTGTAGTTTTGTGAAGAAAAACATCATGATTTTTTTTTCTCTCCAGAGAACAAGGCCACAGACTTAGTTCCCTTATCACAAAAGCATATTAAGTAATAAGAAAAATCCCACTGAGCTCCTAGATGGATAAAAGAGCATTTCTGTGCGTTTGTTCAGACAACTATGACAAGTGTTTTGCGTTTACCTGATAACACTTTTAATAAACCACTCTCAAGTTGATTTCTTGAGTTCTTAGCTTTCTTCTCTCGGTGTTTGGATCACAATGAAAAGCCGATGCACTTGGAAATGTGCCAGACAAAATGAAAAAAAAAAGTTAACTCGAAAAATTTGTTGAGAGAAACTTTTGGAGATTAATTATTATTGCTGTCTGGTTGAACATATAAAGGCCTGTTGAAAGAATTTGTCAGTCATTTATTCTCACAATTGAATTAAAGTTTGTTTGTACAAATCATTGATATGTTTTTGTTTTTTTTCTTCTGCTTGAAAAAATCTAAAAAGCCTTTTTTCTATGATATCCTATTTGCAAAATTATCTAATAGAAACATGCAGCATGTGGGGGGGGGGGGGGGGGACCACCCGTGAATGGCAGAGCTGATGTTATTGGAGGAAATTATACAGATAGTTATTCAGGTAGTAATCAATTTTTGAAATCAAGCGCTTGTTAAGATAAAGTCCTGAGTCGTTTTTTTGTATTTTTCATCCCTCCATCCGTCACTTGAGCACAGCCAGTTCTTAAGTGTGATGAAAGTGCCAGATGTTGTTGCTGGGAGATTTGACAGAGCCTCGTCTCTTTTTCTAATACTTCCTCTGTTGTGTGCGATTGTATCCATGATCCAAGCAGCTGTTTGAAGCCCCTGAAGAGATTATGGCAGAGCTTTTGAGTCCCTCAGCACATTTCTTCTGTATCTTGCATTCTTATTTCAGTTTCAAAAGATCAATTGTGCAGATGAAGAAGTCTGTCAGTAACTCTGTTTTTCTGATGTCCTGAAAAGTTCCAACAAAGCAATCTCGATGATTTGCAGTTAGACCTTTTATCTAAAGAGTATGAACAAAAAACATCAGTATTTATCGAATTTCCTTCTGCTGGTAAGTCCGCCAATAAGACTGGAATTAAGCTTACATTCATGTTTCCCTTTACAACAAAGAAATGCCATTGATTATTGGGTATTTATTAGGGATGGGCATAATTAATCGATTAATCGATGATTGATCATTAAGAATTTGGTCGAAGACATTCATTTTCGTCGATGAACCAAATGTTTTTTTTTTTTTTTTTTTAACAATCCAAATGTAGGTTATCAGTGCACGTCCTCAAACAATAAGATGCATTTTGCTGTGCCACCGATAGAAATTTGGCAGCAGGGGGCAACATTTCACCATCATCCTACCCTGGCTTGCCTCAGTTGTTACATGCGAGCTTCTATAGGTCATCGCCTAATCATGAAGCGGTCACGGCGAAGTGTGGCGTGGGACCATTTTTGTTTAGAAAATGAGCAATTGTACTGCAATCACTGCAATGCAAATTACAAATACATTTAATCGACAACGACAATGATGTATCACTTGAACAACGCGCATCCAAGCTTTGTAAAGGACGGCAGAGACGGTTCATCATCAGCCTAGCCTAGCCTAGCCTAGCCTAGCCTCAATTTGGTGTTAGCACGGACCAGAGGGAGCTGCAGCGCACATCCAGCACACAACAAGCGCATCTTTTTAAGAAACAAAAAGCCTGTAATACTGGCGCCTTGATATAAATTGTCCTTGTTAAGTAGTCTCCTCGATATTTCTTGTTTTATTATCGTTGTTTTTTTTAAAGAAAAGAAACAGAAAATGTCACTTATTATCGACCACAAACATCCGGTTCACTGAACACATCTGGGCATGCGTGGACCATAGCAACCAGGCCAAAGGGGAAAACAAACGTCATGCCGATATCGAGAATAATTGTGATAGTTTTTAATATAAAAATGTTAATGATTAATCGATTATTAATCATTAATTCTCCCGACGACCGACGAATAAATCTCGACCAAATGCCCAGCCCTAGTATTTATTTTGGTACAATAGAATCCACTCCATTCACTTGTGTGCAGGACCTGGGTAATGTAATTTATTTTTCATCTGGACTGAACCCTCTACAGTAGCCCAAACTACTACTCATTAACTTAGATCGGTCTGCCGTTCTTGGGGGAGGAGGGACAAAAACTAGATGGAAAGATAAAACAACGACAACATGGATAAAATGAAGATAAACAAAATCAGAACAGAAAGCTTTCGGCATAGATGACTCTAAATGTAACGGGAACAGAACTTTAATCCACATGTGCTTCGCCCAGTCAGTCTGTGCATATCACCGTCACAAAACCGCATTTAAGCAGCAAAGAAGCGGTCACTTCCAGAAATGAATGTGCTGGCGACAATGTAAAATGGCCAAACATGGTTAGATGACAGGATTAGAGCATCTCATAAACAGCTTTTTGGTGTTACCCTTTTAGGTAATGTTTTAAAAAAAAAAGTTTGTCCAAGAATGGACAAACTCAATTATGAACTGGGCCTCTCTAATTTTTTTTTTTCTTTTTGACTGTGTAGTTTCTTTCTTTTTTCTTTTTTTTTTTTTTTTACCAGATTGCTTCTCCTGACCCCACACCACCAGCTGAATAAGCAATAATTGCTCAGGAAAGTTTTACGAAACATGAAAAGTACAAGACATTGATATCATATTCCCCAAGTCTCAGTCCAATTGAGTATCTCAGGGATGTGCTTGATCAACAAGTCCAGTCCTTGGAGGGCAGATCCTATAGGACCTACAGGACCTGCTATTAATGTCACCTTCAGAGTGATTGTGCTGTCCAGTCACATCAGGTGATGTGTGTGTGTGTATGATTATGTATATACACACACAAATCCTCTAAAAAAAACTTTAAAATACATTTAAAATGGCAAATAAAACCAGAAAGACCTGAAAGAAAATGGAAAAACTGCCATTCAAATGGATGGGAGAAGAGACAAAATAACAACGGCTCAGCCAGTGATCAACTCCAGGGTGATCAGGGATGTAAATTTACCTGAGAATACTGTATACAATTAGAAGACGTCTATGTCAAGACAAGCTATCCACAAGAAGACCCCCACAAAGTCCCACTGTTTAAAAAAAAAAAAAAAAAAAAAAAAAAAGAAATGCCAAGGAACATTGACTGGCCTAAAGAAACATGGAACGACTTTTTGTGGACTGATGAAAGTAAGATTGTTCTTTTTGGGTCAAGGGGCCACAGACTGTTTGTCAGACGAACCCCCCCCCCCACTGAATTTAAGCCCCAGTGGGAGCTTAAACTGAAGTGAAGCATGGTGGTGGAAGCATCCTGATATGTGGGTGTTTCTCATACTGTGGTGTCAGGCCTGTTGATCCCATTCCAGGGATCATGTGGTCATTCCAATACCTGTTCACAGGTGTCAGAAGTTGGTCGACTCCATGAACACAGATGTGAAGCAGTTCTCACAAACAGGGGTTATATATTTTAGATCAGTGAAATCATGAAGCATTTCTCAGTTCATAAAATCAAGAAAAATGCAGAAACTACTATCTTTTTCAGCAGCCTAATATGAATTTTTATTCACTTTTTCTTTCCAATTTTTTGTTTCTTCCATGGTTTTAATTTGGAGTAGAATGCTCAGTGTTCCCAATGTATTTGTGTTTATAGTAATAAAAGCTATTATAAGGATTTTGAGCTTTGCTTAGTTTTTTTTTTAAGACATACTATTATTTTGAGCACACCTGTATATAGATGTTGCAACATGTATTTGGTTGAATATCTCAGCATCACTAAATGCATGAGAATTTCATTTTCCTCAGAAGTGCACCATCGTACCATTCAAACAAAAGCTTTTATTATAACCCTTTCAGAAGCTTTGAAATCCATCCTTGAATTTAAGTTTATTTTCTGAGCCTTTGCCTTTGCCTGGGTATGCATTTGGCAGCTCTGACTTCAAATGGCTTCTGCAGTGAAACACCATGAGACTGACCTATTCTGCTCTCTAGAGATCTGTACAATTAGAAAAGTACCCAAAATAAGTAGACTAGCCTAAATGGACTAAATTTCTCCTCTGCTCCCTGGGACCGTCTGGTAAGTTGTCTGCCCAGAGTGTACAGGGTATTTTACTGACTTAGTTTGACTTTTTGATGTTGAAATAAGCACAAAGTGAATTTGTACAATAACAATACATATTTTTTTAAATCCTCAACAATCTAAACTGTATTCACAGTCTCGTTCTATTTATCTTTTCCCTCAAAATCAACATGACTGCGGTGATATCATACAACATCAGTTAATTTATTTGACCTTTAAGTGCAACATACAATAGAATTTATGGTAACGGACATAAGATCAGTCATCGGCTCAGGGCTTGATTTTAATTTCCAGTGATATTTACTTAACAAATCACAAAAGTGACGGAAATGCTGGATAGATTGCGACAAGAGTCACTGAAATGGAGTACCAGGAGCACTAACATGGAAGCGGCTGTGCAAACAGTCCTTGAGAAACTGATTGAAATGTTTCAGGCAAATTATCTTAAGGAACAACTTATTTTTTCTTTGGTATTTGTAATGAAAAACCAAAAAAAAAAAAAAAAAACTGAATTCTATCTGAAAATAGTAATCAAAAGGAAATGGAGTCTCAGATACCCACTTTAAGGCATATTGTAGTAAATGTTATGAAAAAAAGCAGGGGAGATATTCTTCTGTAAAAGAATTTGACTTTTTTAGAAAAACTTTGGGCCGGAATGTATATTTTCTTTGCCGATTGCCAAGGTGAGGCAAAGCAATTTTCAGAGTCCTGAAAAAAAAAAAGTAGAATCTCAGAGGGTTTATGCTGAGGCTGATTGGCGTTTATAAAGTATGAAGTCTTTAGTAGCAAAAGTTTCAGAGCATTTCTGGTGTTTAGAGATCAAGCAGCTACCAATGCCAGTTCTCAACAGCCTCCATTGCATGAGCACACAGTTACAGCAACCAAGGTTCAGAATTCGTTTTCTGAATCACTCTCTGACTGGTACCACACTCGGTCGCGTGGGGCATGGGAAGGGTGCATTTTTACTTTTTTTTTTTTTCCAAACACGTTTTCTTCCCTTTCTCTCCACAGCTGTCTCTACTCATACCGAGGGCGAGGACAAGATCCAAGTCCTGTTGATGGTGGAGTGCGGAAGGTATGACTTGAGGGTGATTTTGCTAATTGGTGGCATACTCATTTTTGATACAACAGCGATACGCATTAGTGCTATTGTTGTGAGCTTTGCCTTTTGTCTTGTTAGTCCAAATGCACTCCACCTACTGTAACCATCTGTGGCAATTAAAGCCTTGCTAGACTGCCTGCCCGAGTAAGAGAGAAGGAAGATGGAAACACACTGCAGCCCGCTCACAAGCTGAGAATTTTGGTCTCCTTTTTCAAGTAATACAACGAGACTTTGAGCTTACTCGGCTAATTGCTGTCTGTTTGTGCGTTTTTTGATCAGACCCCGTGGGAGGGCAGCAGTTGTTTGGAGATGTGTGTTCTGCAGAAGCGCTTTTGGATTCCTTTAATCTTATCAGTTGTTTATTTAATTAATCTGAAGTAGTTTATATGAACTTGGTTTAAGAAACGACATGTCGTAGCAGAAGAAGCCATGTCATTCTTCACTCATCATGCCCCCCCCCCCATTTCTTTTGAACAGAACAGTTTACATCCATGGCTTCAACAAGATGGACTTTTTTCCTGTGGCACTCTGCCATCACACTGGCTGCTGGCACCAACGGAAAGCGCACTCGGTGACCAACAGCTGACTAAAAATGGTATCCCTATTATAGTGGACAGCTGCATTGCTTTTGTCACACAATATGGTGAGTTGCTATTTACAGAAAAAGAAGAATTATTAAAAAAAAAAAAACTATCCATGACTAATATTTATATTTCTACTTCAGAGGCCAATTCATCATTGTTTGTACACTGTATCAAGATGAGAATTTCTGTGCTTTATAAAATTTATGATACGATGCAATGGACGGTGCCACCGTTTTTAATGTAGAAAATGCTGTTCAGCTTTTTACTGAGTTGTTACTCGGCAAGTTACAAACAAAATATAAACACAAATATTCTATATTACTTACACTGTTGCTTTGGTATTGCAAGGCCAAACCAAAAACTCTATCTAAAGCTGTTAAAATGGAACAGAAGGTCAATATACAGCTTACACAAACAATTTCATACCACTTGCAATTTAAATGGCGAATGTGCTTATGCAGTCGTTTTTAAATCCCACAACTCAAAGGGACCATAAGGTTGCTGAGCGCGGTATTACTTTATTTTGTCATAATCTTTTTCTTTGAGAAGTTGCAGAAGTCACAGAGAAGGGGAGGTTGGCCCGGTCTCTTATTGAATCACCTGTGCGCAGGTCTGTGCCAGGAGGGCGTCTACCAGAACCCTGGGGACCCCGCCAGGGTGTCTCTCCTCCTGGACGAGTTCACCCGCGATGCCCGCAATGTGAAACTGAGGGAGAAGGAGCACCAGCTCGAAGACGTGACGGACACCTTGAAGAGTTTTTTATCCCAGGCAGAAGATGCGCTCCTGACCAAGGAGCTTTATCCATACTGGGTGTCAGCCCTGGGTGTGTGAGGGGTCACAGTTCACATCACATTTTTTATTTTAAGACATTGTGAAGGAAGCAGAAGAAAACCATGCCAAATTTAAGTGATTTCAAACCTGCCTATTTTTCTATAATTCATGTCTGTCTGTCATGCAGATGAAAAAGATGAGGTGCAAAGGGCGAAGAAGTACTCTACTTTCATAGAGAGTTTATCAAAGATCAACAGGTCGACGCTAGAGGCTCTGCTACAACATCTGTACAGGTTTACATACGCACACGCTCACACTGCCCTCTCACTACGGACACATAGTTGCATTAAATGTGTACACGTGAGGCAGCGTCAAATAAAGTTGCTCCAGCTTTGTCTTCAATCTTTAACTGACGTGCTGATCGGCCAGAAATTGTACTTCGACAGAAATGCACAAAGACTCCAAAGATGCTTCACCTTGAGTAGCCTTTGGGTGTCTTTTTTGCCACCTGCCGGTTACCTGATAGCTTTTCTCTTCTCCAGGTGACCATCTCTGCTCTTTGTTGTGGTTTGGGGAAAAAAAATGATGAAACAATCTGTGGAGATGAATTTCTATATTTAGTCATAAATACTGCACAGTGGATATGGAGCCAATTTCTTCAAAAATAAAAAGTGATGAAAGCCAAAAATAAAAGTGCTAAGAAACTGTGGGTCACAAAAAGATTAAATTCCATATTGTTTGTACCACTTGTTGGCATTTCAACGGGAGGCAGATTGTGTGACTCATTGAAGCTCAGCTAATTAGCAAACATATTCCTCAAGTCTTCAGGACCCATTGGGCTATTTTTATTTATTTATTTATTTATTTTTTAATAAATCTGTGGGAGTTTTGCTTCTTTATTAATTAATCTTTTTAAATAATTTATTTGAAGTTTAGTTTCTTTATTACAGACAAAGTGTTGAGTTTTTCAACGTTCTCATCTTTGGATATTCTTCATGTGAACCGCTCCAGTAAACAGATGAATTACAGTTTAGGAACTGTACGAAACAATAAAACTGTTTTTTTTTTTTTTACAGAGTAAAAACTCACAACACGATTTGATACGGCAACATTACAGCACAATTAATTTAGTTCTTCCAGCTCTGATTAGATTAAGACCAGGCCCGCCAGGCCCTCTGGTACCTGTACCAGATACCTGCGATTAAGCTGTGAATGATATAGATTGTTTCGAGAACACCTGAGCGTCCCAGTGCTGAGTTTGGCCCCGGGCCGAACATTTTATTCAATTCTACATGCGTTTGTGCCACTGTGAGGGATAAGAGTTCAGCTGAGCAGAAGATGTGAGTGCGTTGGTGTTGGCTGTGCTGGCCTCCCCTAAACGTGTTTGTTTCTGTCATTCAGGATCCAGCAGTGTTCTCACCTCAACCACATGCCCAGTGAAAAACTGGCCTCCGTCTTCTCCTCCTGTTTGTTCCAGACTCGGGGGCAAACCCCACAAGAAATTGAGTGTGGTTCATGACCTAATCAGCAACTACATCTCGCTCTTCAAAGTGAGTAAAAAACGTTTTATTTTAATTTGTGCCATTAGATTGCATTGAGAGAGGTGAAGAACTGATTAGGAGTTCTGAGTTGCACCTGGTTACCTGACATGAGTCTTCCTCCTCTAAATGAGGTACTAATGTCACTTCTTGTATTTCCTTAAGTGTAAAAAAAAAAAAAAACACATTTACTGTCTTGGGTCTCGGTACACTGATAAATTAGTACCTGAAAGGCATGTACACACTGGATATCTTTCCTTGCCTGTTGCATATGTATTTTGTAAAATTGGCTGACGGTATTGTTTAAATGAGCCATTGCTGACTGTATCATGAAACTTTCCACTGGGGGGAAAAGGCATGTCTTAAACTTCGTGTTTGACATGCTGGGCCTACAAGTGTTGTGCAACAATGGTAGGATGAGAGGAGTGTGTGAAGAAAAGAGATTTTCATTTGAAGTTATTGAGTTGGAACAAAGGAAGAATAATTATTGACTGTCAAACAATGTTATTAATTAAAGCAACACAAAAGAACGTTTGATGTTTTTAGCTCAGAGGGTCTCCCATTAGGCGTGAAGGTTATGTTGCTTTCACGACACCGTCTGAGATTTGCTCTCATTCAGTCTCTTGCCCAGTCACTTTTGATTTCTCTTCTTTCATTACTTTCTTGAGTCTCCTTGCCATCATTTTAAGGTACTATGTGACATGGTACCTTAAAATGATTTGTAGCTGAAGCAAGTAGTTTCTTCAGGTGGTTATTGCTGATAAAATGGGGAAGAAACCAAGAGAGATACATGATGCTTCCTAAAAACAATCAAATATTCCTTCAAATGAAATTGAAATGGACACTTCAATGTGAAAAAAAACTTGATGTTGCTTTAATTGGATAAAAAATCTAAAACAATCTCTCTCTAGAAGTCATGCTACCCAAAAACATTTTAAAGTTCATGTTTGGTCCTTTTGTTTTATTGGAAACACCATAGTTTAAATAGAGATGTAATCGTCTTTTTTTTTTCTTACTTTGGTTGTCTCCAAGTCCAAAGGAAAAATAAACTAACCAAATGGACACACTGATGCACCATAAGTTCATATTCATATGCCTTCTTTTTGTGAACTGTGAACAGATATTTCAAAGGTTAGGTTGCAGAGACAGCTGGTACGTCGAAAAGGTTTTAACTTAGTATTGTTATTTGGCTACACATTAGGTTTTAATGATTCTCCCTCACTTCATGAGCCACAGTAACAAATGTGGATTGAGTTAAAAAAAAAAGAAAAAAACTAGAAAAGCACTCGGAGAGCGCAGACCTCCGCCAAGCGCAACAATTCCCCCATAAAGCAATTTACAGATTTACAGATAAAAACCGCCTTCTAGATCAAATCTGGATCAGCCTTTGAAATTTGATAGAGGTTCCCATTGTCAATCCCTGAGTCAAATTTCATGAGTTTTGGACAATAATTAATGGAGATATTGAGAGAGAAAATTTTTGGCCCTATTTACCGCAATGTTATCAAAAATTTGAAAGTGATCCAGAATCCAGGATTTCTTCCGGATCACACCCAAAATGAAATCAGTTCTTCCTTTTCACATTTCTGACAACTCCTGAAAATTTAATCAAAATCCATCCATAACATTTTGAGTTATCTTGAACACAGGCAAACAAACAGACAAACAAACACAGGCAAAAATATAACCTCCTTGGCGGAATTAAAAAAAAACAACAACAACAACAATTCCTTCAAACTTAGGTCCCCAGTGTCTTATCTAATTTAAGTCACCGTGTTTAAATTATGTCACCTTGGTGACATCTCAGAGTAAAGACCTTAGGTAGATCCTTTGAGATTCACAGGAGAGCTTATACAAGCTATACAAGCTTTAACAGGCTAAATTGTATCTTAATGTGTGAAACTAGTAAACTGCAAAGGTTTTTCAATGACACAGAAGAACAAAGTAAATGGACTTAATGGACTTGGATTAGCACCATTCTAGTTTTATTTTTTGACCACATGGAAGACTTTAAACTGTAAACCACATTCACCCATAATCCCGCGTGTTCATATGAAGCTTTATATGCATTCCACTGAGTGAGTTATTCACATAATAAACACGTCAGGATGGCATTATGAGCTCTCAGAGGCTCTGGGATCAAACCACCAACCTGCTGTACCCCCTGAACCACAGCTTGTAAAAGTTCACTAACAGAAAACTCAGTAAAAGTCACTGGAACTGGTCAACAGTGCTCTTTCCTAAGAACGTGTTCACACTAAATGAAATGCGTAGTTTGGTCAGTAGCCGTGCCCTGTAACAGCCCTGTTTCCCATCATATTAAATATCTCTATGGCTCAGTCTGCGGTGTCAGATCTGTCTTTTTATTTATCCCAGTTAGTCTATTAAAGAAACTGTAGGAAACTCGTAGCAGATGTAACAACAATCAGCGGCACTAACAGGGTACCCAGATACATCCACACTGCATATTTAAACCAAGCTGCAGGTTTGACATTATTTACACTTTCTCACTTGGCTTGTCTCAAGAGCAGAACCGTTTTTGCCAAATCTCCACAAAAGCTTCAACTTTGCTGATGCCTGCTGGGGAGGGAGGGGTGTGGGATCAGCGTTACCCCCGGAGAGCTGCTTGGCTTATGGGACTCGCAGCACAGAGCGGCTGCTAATTCCCAACGGAGCGCCCGGATCCCTCTTGTTCAGACGTTAAAAGAGTAGCATTCGCCTCAAATTGGTTCAGGACACCATCATTCGCATGACAAATAACCATTAAGCTCAACCAATCATGGCGCCGACAGCAATGAATCAGCTCACTATGACATAAGACGAGTGAGACGTCTCGCTAATTAAAGCGTCAGTTCTGTGCTGGATGTCGTCAACGGGGCCTATTATCAGGTCTAAACACACACCAGATGAGTTTGTGAGTACTTCGCAATCTTCTCTGCCATTTGTGCTCTAACAAAGAAAATTGCTCTGTGAAAATGATAATGATGTTTAAAAAAAAAAAAGTTGGAATGAGATATTTCATTTCTCACACAGAGCGTTGTGAGAGAAAAGAATATTTGATGGCGCTGAGCTGTGTTGAACACTCACAGCCAACTTTCTCTTCAGAAATATGTGTTCACTGAATGACTCACATCTACGTCGTGCATGTGATGCCTTTTGTTTTTTCGTCTTTCATTTCCGTGGCTCATATTTAAATGCTGAAGTTAATATGACTATTGTATAGTGGATTTATGATTCAGTCACGCACTTTGTGTTTCCCAAATATCTTTTAATGTGACCAGAAAGTTTGTTTGCGCTGCCTTCAAATGGTGATGTTTTTTTGTTTTGTTTTTTTTTGTGGTGCTTCCAACAGGTAAATGAAGAGCAGGTGCAACAGATGGAGAGAGAGAACAGCTTTATCACACGCTGGAATGACAAGAAAGACACGGCAGTAAGTCGCCCACATATGGAAATCACCACTCCGTGCACACACTCGCAACTAAACAATTTGCGATGCGTGTGCGTTGATTTGCCAGCATGCATCAGGGACGGAAATGTATAATTTATTTGAACAGGCTTTCTTTTTTAAATTTTTAATTCTTAACTTTTTTCTTTTTTTTGGAGAGAAAAAAAGCAGGGTGTTGTATTCAGCATGTTTTGTAAGGAACAACGGCTTTGTTACTGTTAACCTTTGTGGTCAGGTTACTCAGTGAAAAGTCAGTTGGAGGTGAAGTTATTAGTCTTGTTTTTGGTTCAATTTACAGTATGTATGAAGTCAACATTTAGACGTTTCAGAGATAATCCAGTTGGTAGCTCTTATTTAAGGGATGATATATATGAAATCATGTTTTGAGTTGTTTGATTTTACATTGATGGTCTAATTTATGGCCTTGTTGTTTGTATAAAGTACCGTATTGTCCACAAAACAGAGTGTTGTTAGCTGCAATAAAATACCAGCTACTCTTCCTGGGGTCCACACAAAATGAACAATGAACAAATGTATCCAAAAATATTATGTAGACTCATGTTAAAAAATAATAATATTATGAAATGTACATACTATATTTTTTTCTCACTACCATTAACCTGTTGCGCCCGACGAGGACGCCGGCGTCCTCATTGTGTAATAATTTTGTCTAAAAATGACTCATACACAACGATCACTTCATCTGTCATAGCTGTGTTTGGTATCATTGAACTCTGCAGAGTCTCCTCTTTGCAAAGATAATACTGTTTTTCTTCCATCTTTTATATATCTTGCACAAGAGGTGCCCAAAGACATAAAAGCCGAAAGTCGTGAAAGTCAGCACTTACCGGTTTTCGTCGGTAAAAGTCCCAGAAAACGCGGAGAAACGGTGTGAATCCGGTCCCTGTTTGTTGACAGAGGCTTAGCTTGTCTATAAACAGAAAGATGCTCACTCGAGCAATTTTTGGTTGCTGAGAACAAGCCCTGAACAAGCTTGGTTCTTCATGTACGGTTGAATTCTTATCATTTATTGAGATTTAGTGTCAATAAATGTTATTACTTATAACTAAAGCACTTTTTTGCAATTCAGTACCATATTAGAAGTGTAAAAACGTTTTGTTTGATTTCCGATCGTAGTTTTTCAAGCAGAGGAATCATCTTCCCGAAACGAAGATGGCTTTGTTTGAATTTCCGGTGACTCTCTTTGCAATGCATTTGATTGACAGCTACAAGGCAGACCTTAGATTCGTCATGTCCACCTTTTAGAGCATAGATCAACCTTTCCAATGACGTATTGCATGTGTAATTCGACTCTGTCTGAGCCGTTTTATGCCTGCGCGTAGCGGTGCGCCTCCCCAGTCCTGCCTATGCGCGTTTACGCAGAGCGCTCAGCGGTGCAAGCAGCAAAATAACTTGCGTAAAATAAGATAACTTACTTCAAGGTTAAATGGCTAAAAGTAAGTCAAAAACACGTTTTAGTGTCCAGGAAGCACTGGAGAAGATTTTTGAGGACTCTTCAGACAGTGAACATTATTCCTGCCTCCTCCCTGCTTGACCTTCATGCAATTGAGCCCTCATAACCTCAATACCTTAACTGTAACATATATTTTAAAAAGTATATATGCTCCACATGTAGTAATATATATATATGTAGTCATCAAATATATTATGAATTGGTGGTTTTTACACAGTTATGTATGTTAGTATGTGATTTATGGTAATACCAAAAACTAGTTGTAAATTTAAAAATGGCAAATTTGTGACTATTTTAACTCAAAATGATGAAAAATACCAAATGTAAAGGAAAAAGTACCTATTGTCTCAGAATATCATTTTGGTTACCATGTGTTCATTTGGAGTCTCCAAAGGCCTTTTTGGAGCTGCGCCTAGATTTTTTTAATGAAAAGACCACTGTAAAATGGTCATATGTTGTGCTATCTTCTTCAAATTTGAAACACATGTTCAGTTATAGTGTGCCTACAGCCTCATACTGTCATTTACTATTTCAGATGAATATTCAGACTATTATTCATCCTGAAAGTCATTTTTTATTTCAGGCGGAACAAAATTTTAAATTTCTTACTGACTTCAGAGTTCCATTACTCTGTCTCTGTATCACCTAGAGTGTTCCTGACAGTTTTATAAGAAACTACAGTGTCTTCTTTATGGAACACTTTAATGCATCCATGTGGACAGAACAGTTTAGAAGTTACAATCATTTTAATTTGGGTATGTCATTTTAGGCATTTTGCTAAAAAAAAAAGGGAGTCAGGGTTTATCAGGTTAAATCAGACTAAACTGTTCTTGTTTTTTAGAATTTTCAAAATAAATAATTGCTAATCGCAGATTAATGACAGCAATTTTTAAGTACTTACTGAAAAATCAGAAGTTTACATATAGTAAGACTGTTATGTCTTTAAACAATTTGGGAAAGCCCAGATGATGACATCATGACTGTGGAAGCTTCTGATAGGTTAATTGACAGCATTTGAGTTAATTGGAGGAACACCTGTGGATGTATTTATTATAAGACACATCTCCAACACACTGCACATCATGAGAAAATCATAAGCCAAAATAGCAGATAGAGAATTGTGGATGTTCACATGTCTAGTTCATCCTTGGGTACAATTTCCAGATGCCTGAAGGTGCCACTTTCATGTGTTCAGACAATTATATGCAAGTGTAAGCACCATAGGGATGTCCAGCCATCAGGAAGCAGACATGTTCTGTCTCCAAGAAACAAATGGGCTTTGGTGCAAAAATGTGTGTATCAAAGTGGAACAAAAGCAAATCACTTGGTGAAGATGCTGGCTGGAGCTGGTAAGACAGTAGTGTTCATTATCCAGAGTGAAAAGAGTCATGTACTGACATGGACTGAAAGACCACTCAGCCAGGAAGAAGCCATTACTCCAAAAACAGCGTAAAAAAGCAAAATTACAGTTTACAAATGCACACAGGGACAAAGACCTTACATTTTGAAGTTATATCTTGTGGTCTAAAAACTAAACTGTTTTGCTATAATAAACATTGTTACATTTGGATGAAAAAAGGAGAATCTCGTAAACCTGAGAACGCCATCACAGCTGTGATGCAGCAGTGGCAGCATCATGTTGTGGGAGTGTTTTCCTTGAGGCAACATATCAAGACATCAGCCAGAAAGTTAAAGCTTGGGTGTAAATGGGTCTTCGAACTGAAGAATGATCTAAAGCTTAGTGGCAAATTAGGTTCAAAGTGACTTAAGGACAATTAGGTCAATGTCTTGGAGTGGCCATCACAGAGCCTTGATCTCAATAAAGTAGAAGATTTGTCGGCAGAGGTGAAAAGGTGTATGAACAAGGCGGCCTACAAACCTGACTCAGTTCCACCGGTTCTGTCAGGAGAAATGGACCAAAATACCAGCAAACTATTGTGAGAAACGTGTGGAAGGAAACCTAAAACATTGGATACAAGTCAGACATGCTCCCAAATACAAAGGAAATGTATGTAAACTTCTGACTAAAGAAAATCTTTCTCGCATTATTCAGGCAGGAAAAGTTTAGTTTGATTTAATGTCAGACAGTGAGAATTTAAAAAAAAAAGGTTATCAGCCTTGTTATAAAATGTATGTAAACATCTGGTTTTAACTGTACATATTACATTAGTCCTCTATGTAATTTTAACTAGATGATTCTTAATAGCCTGAGGTTTACTGTAACTGTTGATTTCTAACATAATGTATTTGTAAATGAAGAAATAATGGCTTTGTTATAATAATATTAATATTAATTAATATTAATTAAAAAAAAATCATGAGAGTAGACCCGTCATCTACTCTAAATCATGAGAGACTGGTGTCCATGCTCATGTCACACTTTTACATGTTACATCTGCAGCTGTTGAGAGGCACCAGCTAAAAAGCAGAGAGAAAAAAAAAAAAACATCAATTTTTGGTTAAAAACCTTAAAGCTGTGAGCTTGAAACATTCTTTATGTTCATCCATTTTCATTGCAGAGCTGCCTTCTGGTGTATCTCTGGGTATATATATAAACGTTGGCAAAAATGTAATTTCCCACCCAAAGATTTATAAATGCTGCACTTTGAATGGTTATTTGCCCATTCCTTTTATGTAGTATTTTTCTAAATATTTTAAAAGCTGCCATAAAAAACAGTTATTCTGTTTTTTTTGTTTTTTTGTTTTTTTTTTCTTGTTTATTGGGCAACTGGAAAATTGTGAATATAGCTTCCAGCTTGTTAAAAAGGTAGAAACATGATATGAAATTAACTCTTGGCCTTTCGCCTAATTTTCTGGAGGAGCCAGTTTTAGGGGCCTTAAATGTTCAGGTCCTCAAACTGTGTAGCTGAGTGGTTTAAGCAGACGGTCGACATGCAGAGGCTGCAGTCCACCTGCACGTTCAACTCCCAGCCTGCCCTTTGCTGCATGTCTACCCCAGTCTCCCTGCCCTAGTTTACTGTTTTCACTGTAAAGAAAGGCCACTACTGTCCCCCACCCCCCCAAAAAAGAAAAAAAAACAACAACTTTATTAATCATTCTGTAGACTTTTGTCTCAAGAGATGAAATAGTCAACAAACTCATGAATAGCAGTCCTACCTCTTCTAGAACAATCCGGTGATCATCGCTGCAAAAGACTACAGATGTACTCTCTCACAACTGTCAGTGTCTGTTTTACATAGTAATGCAGTGGGGCTTTTTGTTTTTATTGATTCAGTATATTTATTCACTCACCTCACATTCTTCTCTGGTCCACAGGCTGTTTCTGTCAGTTGAAAAACCTAAACTCAGAAAAAGTCAACGCCACGTCAAGGGCTTTTGACCACTGACCAGTCATACTGGCTTCCCATGATAATGTATCTGCATAAAACTGTGAAGGTAGCATTAGAAAAGTTGATTGCGTAAATTTGGAAACAGGGGAACTGGAATCCTGAAACTGAGACAGAAGCCCCAGTCCTATAAATGCGATTTTTACATATTTTTAAATACGGGTTAAAAAGAGCTTCAATTTTAACTCAAAGGCACCAGATTATAACATGTGGTTAAAAAGTGTTTGTAAATATGCTCAGTCTCCTTCAGACCACACAACAGTGCAGACAAAGAAATAAATACAGAGCAAAACAAGATGGTTTCATATTTGTGTTTGACATTTTCACAATTACAGCTTTTTGCTCCATTGGTTGGGATGGCTGTAATTACTGTCACTTTAGGGCCACAGGAGTCACAAAGGGCCCGATGCCTCTTATTATCAGACACCAAAATGACAGAAGAAAAGTATTTGTAATTTCTAGATAACTAGGAAAAAGCAACCTTTTTGTGGTCACTTGGTTTTTCGTTTTTGAGTGGACCACTACTCCCTTTGGCCAACCAGAAATCCAGATCCAGGACCTGAAGCATCACCGTCTTTTTAGAACCTTTTCTTCCCCTGAAAAAGGGGCTAAAAGGAGCTACTTTTCTTACACTGGCTGTAATTTCCACAAGATAAATGGAATATTTTTGTGAAAGCTGAAAGTAAACACATCTTGACTTTTTTTTTTCTTTTTCATTTCAAATCCATTGTGGTGGTGTTTGAAGGCAGAATCATGAAAAACTGTCATTTTCAAAATACTTCTGGACCATTGTGTTCTATAAAAGCATTCAATATACTGAATACTGAGAAATTCATAATTTTCCAATCAATAAGCTCATTATGTTGACACAGAAGAGCGCAGTTAGATAGATTCTGCAAAGTGCTTTATTATGTGTAATGTGTAAAATGCCCAACTACACATCCCAGTTCCAGTTCCAAACATCGGCTGTGGTGGAGTTTTCACATGAGCTGTAGGTCTGCTGTCATTAGCTGGAACCAGCAGATAACCTGCTCTAACAGCAGAGCCACAGCTGTCACAAAGAGCAAGTATATAATGACCTGAATGGAGAGAAAAAAAAACTGTAGAGGATATAAGAGAATCCCAAGACGGTGTTTTTTCTTTGAATCAACATATCTTCTTCTTCATTTTCCATCATAGCATATGCAGATTTTTTTTGTGTGTCCCGAGTATATATTTTTTTACACTTCCAGCAAACTTGAAATGAATGTTTAAGGAATGCGTTTCACTTCTGGTGGAAGTGAATTATTCATCCTGAAATCCCACTTTTCCCAGCATTTCTGTGTCGCACAGATTCTCTTTATTTAGCCAGATTCTGAATTACATTAACACTACCAGGCTTCACATGCCTCCAGCTCCAACAACCTCTGGTTTCCACTATTCCCTTCATTTAGTCTTACCTACACTGGAGCAGAATTTTTTTAAAGAAAGTCTTTCAAATGAATCCCGCTTCCCATTTTTGAATTCAGCTCATTTGTTTGTTTGTTTTTTTCCCGCTTTCTAGTTTTGTCCAGCTGGGGATTTAATCTTCGATGTGTTTTTGGAAAAAAAAGCACCAGAACAATGCTGTTTAATAAAGGTAAGGTTGCGAGCGCACGTGCACAGTCCTGCTTTCTGCATGTCCTGTTTAGTAAATTGAAATAGGAGACTGAGGGAAGGTGGTTTTGGGGTGAACCGGGAGAAAAGAAGGGGGTGGATGGAACGAGAGAGGGAGAGGTTGATAGAATAGGGCTGAGACATCTGAGGTTTAACCTGATGGGATTACAGCAACTGGAATGAAACAAAGGCAAACTAATCAGAAAAAATCTGTTTAAATTGTGAGGGTAATTGTATTTTCCAAGGGTTGCTGGCTGCTGTAGGTCACAGACTCTTTCCGCAGGACGGCAGCAATGCTAGAGGGATTAGGGTTAAAGAGGAGTGCTCAGCAGTACAGTTTGACCTTACTTCTTCACTTTGTCTTTGTGGAGGAAGGCAGCAAATTTGCTTTGTTCAGTCGGTCGTGTGCTTCAAAAACATAAAAACAAACAGAACAGTTATTTTTAAGCACTGACTGTATATGTTTTGCTTGCTGTTTTTGCGGTAGGTCTCTCCTAGTATGCGATCCTTGGAGCTTGCAGAAACTGCGCTGAGTATGAGGACTGCAACATTTAAAGCAGATGACTTCTGGACCACCTTTGAAGTAATTGAAAATGGAGAGCTAGGTATGCAGGATTTTCTGGTCCCGTCAAGTCAGCTTCCTATAACACCCTTTCATCCTCATTCATTCTTCCTTCTTAGAAAGTCATGTGTGATTATCTTCACCAATTCCAATTCTGCTCAGAAGGCATTATTTAGGTCTTGCCGAGCACGGCATAATTTGGCTGATGGTTTCCGAGGGCCTGCACATTAACTCGTAGACATTGCAATATGGTTATCATGATAGAAAACCAGGAAAAAGCCTATTTCTGTTTCAGAAAATTATGCTGGTCAATCATCATGAGCAGGAAGGGGACATTTTGCAAAGCAAGATCTCTCCTTAGCACTGTGTCACCTTGACATATTGATGTAAAAAAAAAACACTTGCCTTCTTTTTTCTTTTCTTCAAACTAATCTCAGATGTTTTGGGTGGTGACAGTGTCCATGCAAAATAACATCCAAGGTTTTTTTTTTTTCTTTCTGGGATCTGTAGGTTTGGATTCAGGTTAAGAAATTTCTCATACAGACCAATAAATTATAATGTGCAATAGTCCAAATGTTTGAACTTATCTCAACCTCTATGTGAAATGTTAAATGTTAATTCTGAGGCGTTTATCTGCAACACCGTCTGCCTGTTGCAACTGAAATACAATTATTTTTTCCTATTAATTATTTTCAGTTCCTGCTGTTTCCCTGCTGGAAAGCCTGCGTGCATCCCTCCTCTATAAACGTGAACTAAGGAACTCCACTACATTGTCATGCAGTTTAATCAACAGTGAAACTTGTAAAGGGCAACGTGTTTTTCTGCACCTCAGATAATTCAGGCTTATACAGTAACACTCTTCACTAATTACCACTTTTTAGAATCCCCTTTAAAGCAATTAAAACGGCATTTTAATCATGGAGAAAAAACCTCTGTGGTCACACATGCTTCATTCTTCTAATAGGGCTGAGGAGCCAGGAAGACACTTGTTCTGTCATAACTCAGAAGCATCATTTATAAAGGCAGTGATTTCCTTGCAGTTTGTAGCCTTAATTGCCATCAGTGCTTATAAATGGTTATGTACTGAAGTGTTGACATATATCGTGGCTGTTATCATGGCTTAAAAGTCTTCTTTTGTTCTCCTAATGTTTTCTTGTAGCATCGACTTTCTTTTTTCACTAATTTATTAGAAGCTATGAGTCCCTTTCATTATAGAACTTGCTCATTATATATATTTGCATGAGTTACATCTAGAGGGTGATGTTTTTCCTGTTTTTGGTTCATTGATAAAATTTAAGGTTTCCTAGCAATGAAATCCAACGTGGCATATAGGGCTGTATCGATACACTAATCTTGCAATACGATACACAATATTTGGCTCACGATACGATATATATCGATATTCATCTTACAATAAATTTACATCATTTTCCGAAAGATTTTGATGGGACAAAGTGATTTTGGTGACATCTTGTGAGTGTTCCAATGACTTTGTTTGAATTTATTGAATTGAAAGCATCAATTACACATTATATGGCTGACAGGCAGCTTGCAAATGCTGGACAAAATGAATTAAAGATTTTGTTGAGAAAAATAGTTTCATTTATTTAAACAGTGCAAATTGTTGCTTGCAAGCTTTTACAGGTGGGACACGGGGGTTTTGAAAGGAAGAATATTGCATAGAATATCGATACCCGCGGCTGAAAAATCGATATTTGGTAAAATATTGATATATATCACAGAATCGATAAAATCGTTCAGCTCTAGTGGCATTGTAGTAAAAGTCCTTTATCTAAACTTTCCACCGTGATCCCCTGAATATCCAGTTAGCATTTCATTACTATTTATGATAGCTATATACATACATCACACCTCCTCTCATCCATGGAACCTTCTTAAAGGAACTTTCTGCAGTATCTCTGATGAACCAGTATCTGTGAACTTTCAGTTCACCGAGGATTTATTCAAGCGTCATTGGTTTGACGATATGCACTTTAATTAATCACATTTGCCATCATATGTCATAGATTACCTTCATCTTTCTTGCATGGCCAACCTAAAGAGCTGACCCACCTTCTCTTGCATTAATATGCACCGACGGCTCCCCACACTTCACACATCTGCATTTGATCACAGGAGCACCGTGAGGGAAGTCAGATTTGTTGTGACGCTGCTTTACCTCCCCGTCCCTGTGAACTGTTCATCAGTTGACTGAGAATTTACACCTTACTCTTATGTTTGTTTTTTCTTCCTTGCAAAGTTGCAAAGGACACATCGTCCTCTTCTAAAAGTGAAGGTGTGTTGAATACTGAATGTATGTGCTTGCTGACAGTTCAGCATATTTTACAAGCCAAAATAATACATCTGAGGAAGAGCAAACAGTAAAGCTATTTTGAAGGCTGTAGCGTGACAGGTTGTGCTCATAAACCTCCCCCAAAGGGGAGGGAAAGTGCGTTAATTACCCATTTTGGAGGATAGCTTCTGATAAACACCATTCTCGAGGACAATAGGCAGAAAAGGGGAGCTAATATTTGTTTGGAAATGAGGAGCTAATTCCATGGCATGGGTCTGCTGAGATTTTAGGGAGAAGATTAGCCCAGTGTTATTAATAAGTTATGCCATTGTGGCTCTTTTTACCTCCTTCGGTTATGAAAAACACGGGGGTGTAGAGATGGAAGCATCAGAGCAGGGGTGGTAGTACACAAATTATCTGCTTTTTTTGGCTGACGGCAGGCACCCTATTCGCCAATTAGGAAGAGATAATAGGTCTATTTTGCACATGAGTGTGTTTTTATAATCGGGTTCTGATATGCTGTACATAATTTAAACTGCTCTGTGATGAAAATGGGAGGATCAACAACATAATTTCGTTGTGCGGTTAACACAAATTAGTTTGGGATTTTGTGACGTGAGATAGTGAATTTCTTTCACGCAAGAGCAGTGGCTGGCAGGTGACATCTATGACCACTGACATTTTCTAACTGATTTACATTTCACAAGCCCTTTTGTTTTTTTTTTCTTCTTCAACAGAGCGTCCTTTACACCACAGTGAAAAAATCCTTGAGCAGGTGTTGGAATGGAGTACCTTGGACTGTCCCAGCTCTGCTTTTCTCATTATCAAAAAGTTTCCAGGGGCCAAAACAATTGCACATGTAAAAGGTAAAAAAAATACAAAACCATAAAAACAGTTTCCTGTTAAAGCTGATTGCATACTTTCACTGGCCTATTTATTAGGTATACCTTGCTAGAACCAGTTTGGACTCCCTTTTGCCTTTAGTCCTTTAATTCTTTGTGGCGGTGGAAACGTTCATCAGAGATGTCATCAGCAGTCATCAGTGACTGTTGAAGGAATTTCAGTAGAGTAGCCACATTGTAACTTTCAGAAGCCATTTTGAGATAATCTGAGTTCTGTCAGATTATCTCAGTGGAAGTACACTCTGGTCCGAAAGGGATGTACAGGGTCAGCAACATGCAGTTGTTGCATTTGCATTTAAACGATGCTCAACTGGCATTAAGGGGTCTAGACCAGGGGCCCCAATCCCTGGTCCCTGGCCCGGTACCGATCCATTTGGTACCGGGCCACAGAGAAAAAATAAATAACTTTCATTATCACCATTTGATTTATTATCTGAGTCTAAATGATGTTTTATTTTGAAAAAACGAGCAGATTCTCTCCATTACATCCATCTATGACTTACTCTTGACGCCTGACAAGACTTTCAGACCCGTGTCTCGGTCACGTGATACGTTTAAGCCCCTAATCTGGCGAAATGAGCAAAAACAAACAGAAAGTGTCTTTGCGCGGAGAGGATGTTACTGATCTTATGTTACATGTTAAGAGGACGCTTCTAATAAAGATGCACATGAATACACAGCGGATTAACTTTTATTATAATATTTAGAAAATACCTCAGTTTTTATGCCGATCATATAATTTTATTTTGTTGCATTTATCTGCGACACATTTTATAGACCAGTCCGTGAAAACATTGCCTCACATTAAACCGGTCCGGGGGGCTCAATAAAGGTTGGGAGCCACTGGTCTAGAGTACCCCCCCCCCCCCCCCCCCCCCCAAAAAAAAAAAAAAAAAAAAAAAGTCTCCCAGACCATTACCATTACACCAACAGCAGTGTGTTGATACAGAAAAAGATCAAGCTCCAAAACTTCATCTTCATGGAACTTTGAAAAATTGCAGTTTATTATTTGATCACTTGGATGCTGACTCCAAAACAGAGCGAATCTCCATGGACTTCTATGGTAAAATAGCCAACTGTACAGCAGTAATAAAAATATGTTTAGTCTCTAGAGTTAGATTTTTTACATCCATGACAACTATGTAAGGGGTGTTTTTTTTTTTTTATTTTGTTTCTCGTCAGGTAAATTTATGAAAAGCTACAAATTCACGGCAGTCAGCCAGTCAGTTGTATGTTCAGGCAGTGAGTGTCCCTGGGCGCTATAGAGGAGTTTCTGATCAATATCATCATCAGCTGCATTAAAAACTGGGCTTCATGCAGGTCTGTTTGCCAGAACTAAGCTCCTAAACAAAGATTACAAGTTAATTAATGGTACCAACCAGTAAAAATGATGGATGAAGGTTTTCCAACAGCACAAGATGGATTGTGTGTATATATGCCAGGGATATGACGCAGTGGGGTCCCATGAGTCCCAAAGGCCCTGAAAGATACTGCAGTCCTGACGTCATGTATCAGAATGCAAAACTCTGAACATCTGACTACAGAGAAAACACAGATGTATACATTTAAGGATTATACGCATTCAACCTTTGTATAAACTCTGGGCTTTTAAGTTAAACATGGAACCATCAGGTCATGCAATAATTCACTTGGAAATATCTACCTGCTTGTCAAGAATGGTAAACTTTGTAAATTTGATTTTGCACATTTTGACACATTTGATGTAATTAGCCCACTCCAAGCTAACAATGTAAACAATGCCAATAAATAAAATAGTAAATAAAATGTGGCATGCTGTAAAGTAGCCTTTCACGACTATTTTCCAGATATACTCTGATGTAAACACACTTTGTTGTCATTGGTTTCAATATAAGTCAAGTTCAGTATATGGATTTTATTTATATATACACTATATTGCCAAAAGTATTTGCTCATCCATCCAAATTACCAGAATCAGATGTTCCAATCACTTCCGTGGTCACAGGTGGATAAATTCTGCACAACTGGCCTCAGAGCATGGCCATGAATGCAGTGAACTGTTTCCTACAAGCTGTTGTATGAAAGAATTCAGCAACTCAGTTCCAGTGAACAGCGTGTGGAAGACTGCTGCAAAAATCCTGTGACAACTTCTGTATTAGTCAAGGTCAACCAGTTTCTAGCAAAGCAACCACAGAGAGCTTCATGACTTCCAGTGGAGGATCCATGAAAGCCAGTGGCATCCAGTGCAAGGCAATGAAGCTTGGGCAGGTTTGGCTCCATTTGGAACAGTTTGCCTTCTTCCAACATGACTGTGCACCAGTGCCCAAAAGCAAGGTCCATAAAGACATGGATGGTGAGTCTGGCCTGGATGAACCTGACTGGCCTGAACAGAGAATTCAAGCGAGAGAGAGATGAATTCCAGACATCATGAGACTCAAATGCACTTCCAAACCTGGAAAGAATGGTCAAAAATACCCATAAACACACTCCTAAACCTTGTGGACAGCCTTCCCAGAAGAGTTGAAGCTGTTCTAGCTGCAAAGGGTGGACCCACGTCATATTGATTAGGAATGGATGAACTAAAGCTCATATGTGAGTCAAGGCAGGTGGGCTAATACTTTTGGCAATATAGTGTATATAGGTAGTGTGTAGGTAAGAATTCTCAGTTTCTAGACTTCTCTAGAAATAACTAATAAATGCAAAATCAAGATTAAGCGAAAATGTCTAAAGGTAATGTGAGTTTTAACCTGATCAAACCAATCTAAAATCAATACATCAATCTATTAGAAATTGTACTGTAAGGTACTGTTGTTACTGAATCAATAGTCTTAAACTATTCTAAATGTGCATAAACATGTATATCTTTTAACTTGCCACGTTTAAAAATATGTTTTCGATGCCATGCAGCAGGCCAAAGGCAGTTTATAAAATGCGACTATCTGAAGTTCAGTGATGGATCCTCCAAACTGCTGTCGGGGCACAAATTCCAGGACAAGTACATTGCGCTGGGGGCAGAGAAGCTGCTGGTCTACAGGGATATCAAAGTAAGTTCCCTTTTTCTCCGTTTCCAGTAACGGTTACAGTTTCTGCAAGCAAACACAAATCCTTGAGGGAACAAGGAGTGACTGAGAAGGGGATGAAAATGGTTATAAAACCGCTTAAGAAAACCAAAATGCGTTAGAGCGGAGCCTACATCATTGCAGCCTAATCGACCAAAACGCACCCAGCCTCCATGACATGAAGTCGATGTGTTTCATCTCCCCGGCGACAGGTGTCGAGGTTCCAAATTTTCAAGCGGCAGAGCAAAATAAAACATGCTGATGGCAACAGACTCTTTAAGAACAAAAAAAAAGAAGAATGAAAGGAGGAATACAGTGGTTCAGAGAGGACCAGCAGGACAGAGTTCCCTAGAGGGCTTTTCTTCTCAGCACATTCCTGCAGTTGAAACATGGGATTCGGAAAAGGGCTGTGAAGAACTGTTAATAATTGATGGAGGTGCAGTCATTCTGGCTGAAGGGTGGGGGGGTGTAGGTAGGAGGCAAAATAGGAGGGGCTGCTGTGTGTTGGAGGGGTGGGGGTGTTTTCTGTGAAAGCTTTTCTGAGCATGCAGTTGCACAAGAATGTGGCTAATTACTGCATAAATTCAAGGGAAATTAGAAGTGTTACTGGAATTTAATTGATATTTCTTGGCCTCTGCAATTATTGCCACGTCTGTATTTAGTGGAAATTATGCTGGATGAAACGGAGAACGGGTGGTGGGTTGTGATGTGTAGGTGTCAGAAGCAAGTTATAACTTTGATTGCGTTTTCTTTGTTCCTTTTTCCTCTTTGTTCTTCATCAGATGGAGAATGAGGCTTGCTGTTAATGATTCATACTGATTGTCATGTTGTGGTTCAGTGAAACGGCACAGTTAGTTAGTTGGCAGTTTACTTATTTATTTTACTTTCCCGCACCCGGAATAATTCTACTGTTTTCATTTTGCTTTCTTGCAGAGCACTAAAGCAGAGAAAGAAATCCAGCTGAAGTGCGTGAAATGCTACTTGGGCCTGAAGAAAAAGCTCAAGCCTCCAACCAAGTAAACTGCACTCATCTGCATATTAAGATTCAAGCTCGAATCGATTTACTGAAACAACCCAAACTGCAGCCGCAGCTGCATCCGTTGAATCACATGTATTTTTTCTTTTTTCCTTTTTTTTTTTTTTTTACTTATACTGTCGAAAATAAATCAGTACAGATGCAACACTGTTATTTTGACAGCAGTGTAATTAACACCTGATCCCACAATCCTTTTCTTCTTCTGCTGAAAAAAAAACATGCACACCTTTTGACAGTTGCTGCACATGAAAGTTTGCATAAGTTGTTAGACTGATTTATGAGGATAAATAGGTCTATTTTGACAAAATTACAGCTGTAAATAAACGCTGAGCACTTTAATGTGAAAATAGCTTCAGTTATTTAAAAATGAAAGCTGTGCTCCATTTACAGCCATTAAAACAACATTGGCACATATTTCACATTGGCTTTCCCAGATGTTACATCACATACACAACTGCTATCAGTCAGCAAGTAGAAACCAGTTTTAGGGGTCATTGTTGTCATTTTCATTCCCTCCCCACCAATTTTATGGAGGGAAAAGTCAAACCAGTTTTGCAGTGAAAAATCTGTTTACTGTGTGGAATGTAAATAAGAGAATGAAAGCATTTTCAGTTCATCTAAAACCTTTCATACATTTCGGTGAAAATAGTCAAAAGAAATGTCGTGCCGCATGCTGAAGCTGATGTTTTCTTCCTAAAACTGTGAAGGGCTTGAAAAAAAACGTAAATTGTAGTGTGGGAAGACTATATTGCAAATAGCTTAGTTTAGGAAAAAGTGTATTGATATAAAATTGTGATGAATGCGCCTAGTTTCTGCATCTGCAGCTGATACTTGACGTCATTAAACGCAGAGCATCCAGAGCGCCTCCATAGATAATCTGGTGGAGCCTGCAGCCGCAACCTGCAGCCATTTTCTGATACTCCGCTGTTGCTAGGAACAGGAAGAAGACATACCAAAGCAAAATTCATCGCTGGGAATCGCTGCATGTTCCCAGGATCATGTCTGAAAATCTCAGAATCCAGAAAATCTAAACTCATACACACAACAAATTCAGTTTGGCCACTTATTTTTCAAAAAAGAATCTCATTTCTCACTTTCAACATGTCACATGTTCTCTTTGCATCTTTCAATACATATAGAGTTTGAATGATTTGCAGTGTCCCTGGATATAGAGGCTTGTGGTCCCGAATATGGCGACTCCAACGGTAGAACAGCTAGAACATGCTGTATGTTCATATTGAATCAGTCCTTCTGTCAATGAAGATGATCGTCTGATCATTTAGCAGTAATCGCTTATTTTTGAGCAAAGTTTTCAACAGTGCTCATGCGTGCAACTGTCTCTATGTCAGATCTTTGTCCCCAACAATATATCACATTTTCTCTTCCCTGAAAAATGCCTTGAGCTAAGGGGGATACCAAAGCAACTCCTGACCCCGTCTTATTTTTCACCGTAATGAAATTGATTAAATGTAATTGCGCTTTAACAAGTACAAATTATTCAACTCTGCCACAGCAAATAGAACACATTGCTGCCGCGGTTTTATTTTAATGATCTTCTGTTATTGTAATTTATGACACACGCCAAAACCGCCGCACTCCTTGTTGGTCAAGCAAAGGGGAAGTTTTCGAGAAGCCGCAGCCTATATTTCACATTACCGAATTCTAATTCCTCATAATTTTCCCCGTGTCGGGATTTCGAGTCGGGGGGGAAGTGTGAAAAATGAGTCCGGCGAGCGACTGTCTGCATTCGGCGGGAGAAAAACTGGATAAGTGGGAAGGGCTGGGAGATGGAGAGAGTGAGAGGGAAAGAGGGGCAGAAGGAAAGGATGATGCAGCGTGGTATCATAGATGTGCTGTTGAGTGGGCTGTGGGAGAGGTGATATGGTGAATAAAGGAATAAAAGGAGTGCTGAGCAGAATGGAGAGAGTCGTAGCGCGAGGGTTAGGAGAGGCAGCGCTTCAGTACCTCATTAGGCAGAGGTCTATCTGTGAGCGGCCTGCTGCGGGCGTTGGATCGGCTGCCTTAACTCACAGAAGTGATGCTCCAGGCTGCGCTCCTCCACCCCACCCACTCCTCTGCTGTTTTTCAGCTGCAGCTGTGAGGGTTTTCAGAGAGGACGAAGGTGGTCTTTTCACCTTTTACAGCTTGAGTGCAGGTTAATTCACACTGAGACGCACATAGATGCAAATGTTTATACCGTAAGAAGCATAGAGAACTTGCTTTATTTAGCTTGCAGCATCGTATAATCCACTATGGTTTACTCGTGGTTAACTCGTGGTTTATTGTACCTGTAACAGGAGCAGCAAATATTCTCAATAGTCAAACTGCATTTCATACATTCAGCATCTTGTATTTCTGCCCTCAGATTGTTTTTTTTAAAGCTTAAACACACAGCATGTGCTCTGTGTGTTGTTTGGCTCAGAGCACATTCATGTCAGCTCATACATAAACATATGAGATGTATCTGCATCAATTATTTCACTGGTAACCACCAAGCATTTTAAAGAAACCACAATTTTTTTTTTTTTTTTTTTTGCTCTTTGCATGTTTCTGCAAAGTTTTTGACCTTTTGTTACATTTGCAGCACATTCAACTAGTTTGTATAATCATTGATTAGAAGTGGAATTCTTGCAATGTATTATAAACACGTTCATTTTTTTGTCTTTAGATTTAAAAAAGCCGTGCCAGGACTGAGCATGTGTAGGTTTGTGGAACCACACATTTCCATATCTGACACACGTCTTTCTTCTTTTTACAGCTGGGGATTCACAGTCTATACTGATAAACACCAGTGGTGAGTACCATGTAGATGTTTTTCAGTTCAATAATTCAGGGATGTGAATTCTACTCTTTCCACTTAAAATGTCTCTAAAAGGGAGAGAATCGAGTGGGACAGAGTTACAAAGTTTAAGTTTTTTTTAATGACCTAAATGGGTTTATAATGGGAAAATCAGTGCAGTTGAACTATATTAATGATGGTCACATCATGAGAGGGTGCTCCTGGTCAACGCTTAGAAACTGATATTATACACCGATCAACCACATCGTTTAAAACCACTGAGAGAGAAATTGTCATTAAACGTCTTGCTACATTGATGTGCTGGAACAGTCTGGGTTTTGACATTCGTGGAGATGTAATGTTGACATAGTGGTGGATCTAGGATCTTTGTAAGGGGCCCATCAAGGGGCCACATTGCTCACAGAGAGGCCAAGTATTTGTCCAACATCCATGCACACAACGGGACCCATTCATGAAACGTGAACAGAACAGATTTGTGCGTAAACTATGAGCTGAGCGAAATTTACACACGTCGGCATTAATGAAAATGTGAGTAGCTACAACGAAACTCTACTCCACGTGCAGCACTTGTGTAAATGAGGAGTTCACGTATATATATTGTTTTGGACTTTACAACATTGGTGCCTAATGTGGACTGTACTACTTTTAAACCACATGGCTTTAATTTCAATTCAATTTTATTTGTATAGTGTGTTACAATGTCAATTGTCTCTAGGTGCTTTACAGAGGCCCAGAGCATGACCCCCGAGCAAATATCATGAACTAAAATTATAATATTAAATCCAAATCAAGGATAATGGCAAGTAAAAAACTCCCACAGAGGGAGAAAAAAACCTTTAAGCCTATAAGTGGCAAGGAAGAAACCTTGAGCAGGACCTGGCTCATATGGGGGGACCTTCCTGCTGAAGGCCAGCATGGTAATACATTTGAAATATAACACATTTCTGTTAATTGATTGGCATTTTACATATTTAAGCTTCAGATTGTGTGTCTTGAAGTAGCGGTGGGTTGATTAAATGGACTTGATCTGCTGACAGACGCCTACGCAGTGACTGTTACAGAGCGCACCGACGGTGTCACGGATTCCTGACAGAAGTTTCTCAGATAATAGAAAAGCTGCTGTCGTCTGCAGCAGAGACTTTTGCTGATATATAAATGCAATTTTTTTTCTTCTTTTCATCTTTCTCTTTTTTTTTTCTCCATCCATAATCATATCAAACTGCTTTCACTTCCCGTCTTGAAGACTTCATTGCACAGAAGAAAGGGCTTTAAATATTTGCATTAACTCCTGCTCACAGGAGCAGAAGAGCCGTGGTATGTTTTGTCCCACCTCAGGACCCACCGGGAGATATCAAAAGCAGAGCACTTGCCAGCACTGTGTCCTCTACTTAATTCATTAGATTACGAATTAGATACGAAAGATTTCGATATCACGTGAATCAGGTCGCAGGCTGCACCTTTCCACCTCCTTATATGGTGGTCCTCGGGTGGGGTTGATGCTAACTGTTGAGCTTCATGAGCGTCCTCCTGGCCTGAGATTCATTGATAGTCACTAACGTATACGCGTTCTTACAGAGATTTACAAAGAGGTCCAGCGTAAACAGACAAAATATATTCAGACACGCAGCACAGCACACGAGCACATTGATTTGAATTACATTTAAGAGAAACATGAAAATGTTAAGACTCAGAGCTAAACACAAGTACGGTACTTTTAACTCATAGGTACTTGCTTATTAATTTCATGTTTGTTAGACTTGACTTGAGTGACAGTAAATGTCCTTTCATTTCACATTAATGACAACCAGCCTACCAACAAACTCTATAAAACATCAACTGTCATCAGTGGGGACTGGAAGTCAAATGTCAGCTAGTCTTGTGCCCTGCTTTTGTAGGATTGGCATGTAAAACCTTCTCCTGTAAGCTTAATTAACAATGGACATCAGTGCTACTGTTTGGACATGCAGCGCTTCAGACGTGCACCCATAGCAGCTCTGATGACTGTGGTTTCTCCATGAACACATTTGATTTTTATCTCCCTTTTCAGTTTCTGGGGCCTCATTTATAAACGTTGCACATCTACAAAAGAAGGACCTGAAAGTTGAGCGTGTCACTTTTCACGCAAAAATTGTGATCTATAAAAAGAGACGGGAGCATGTGCGCTCCTGTACACAAATTCTGATCCTTGCACACGTACGTTTTGGAGACTGGGGAAACTGGGACAGATAGTGAGGTGGTGAATTGAAGCCACGTTCATCTCAGTCATTTTATTTTATATCAGAATTGTAGGTCCGTTATTTGTGACTCAAACATGGTTCTGACAAATTTAGAGCCATGGTGGCCTGACTCAACTCATGACTCGTTTGTTCCTGATGCAGAGCAGCGCAGAGAACAGACATGGACAGTGTTGCAAGATGGGAAATGTTGAAGTATTGTACCAGCAGCTTAGAATGATCACATTTTGAGGAAAATTGTCATACATGCGTAATGTGCATTCAGACCTGGTTCAGGACCATCTGCATCAATAACGTATTATCTCAGACCGCACATGATGTAGCTTATAAAGCAGTTTTACTATTAAAAAAAATCTGACCAATGAACAGTTACGAGCATTTACAGGAGATATCGGACCGTTTACTGCAGATCCAGAGTCAGTTTTTAATCTGATTCCAAATCAGACTGATAGTGAATCATAGTGGCGAGGAAAGCCTTTATCACTCGCTCATTGGGAAATGATCGTACCTTTGAGGATTTTTTTTCAATTATTGACATCACGGAGGTCAAAATTATCGTGCAAATACAATATTGATCGTACATCTGGCAACACTGGACAGGCAGGTGCTGCGTGTGCTGGCTGGCAGGCTGATTTACGTGCAAAAACATTCATGAGGTACATAAATTGACCATTTATGGTAGAATGGTGGTGTGTGGAGGGCAGGATATGAGTCAAATCCACTATTTCAGCTTTTGCAAGCACTGTAACTTTTAGTAAGGATCCTATGCACAGTTTTATAACTGAATAGCCTGCTCTTTATCGCTGTCCAGTTAATTTTCATGGATCACTTCTATAACTTGTGAGAAACTCATATTATATACAGCTGCAAAGTGTAAACAAAATTATTAAATATAGGTTTAATTAATTGATGAATAATTTCTTACATTATTCTGTGTCTAATATCACTAGAAAAAAAGGGGTATTAATTTTCATTATCTGTGGTATTAAATATATTAAAAGTCTTGCATTTATTTTGCTTAGTGTGACAGGTGGAAGCTGCAAATTCAACTGTATTAATTAAAATGAATGAGAGTAAAAAAAAAAACAAAATTGGAGCTGTTAGAATAAATGTAAATTTAGAAACCAAGTTATAAATTATCAAGTAGTGTGATTAATTTAAAGCCAGTTTGATTAAAACAGTTGTAATATCATAGAATTATTTTTCACAATTAGATTTCTTATCCATCCGTCATTTAACATTTTAGGAAGTATGAAAGTAAAATAAATAAATTGAAGTAATGAGATCGCTTACACATTAACCATTGAAGTGTTGAAACTAGTGCTGTCAAAGTCGATGCTTTCTGTAATACAATCACAGGGTATCGAGGTAAAAAATATCCCATCATCAATGCGAGTGGATGTGTAATTAGAATCCTGATCCACAGTTCACTGCAGCCAATGCTGGAAATACACCACCGAGTGCTTTTAGTCTCCAGAGTACAAATCAGGAAGAACACAGCTCTCTATAGTTTTTAAGACAAACATGCAAGGCCAGGTTTATTTTTATAGCACAATTTATAGTAGCGTGACGGTTTCTGGCACAACTTCACCTACTTCCAAGGTGCACAGCGAGGGGAAAAGTCTGAAGAAATCTCGACTCCATTAACACTAGTAATATCTGACAGATGCATTTAGGCTTGTGGGCCTTCATCAGGATCCACATGAAATTGTGGATTATTGTTTACCCATAAGAAATAAAGAAAGACCACGAGTTTAAGTTGACCAACTAACAGTCTATGATGTCACAGGCAAGCTAAACGGAAAACTACCACCAAGGCCAACTGTATGCTACCATTTTTTTTTAATCTCCTTTTATTTATGAAGTTTTATCCTTAAAATGAATATACCTCAAGAACCTGTATATTAGCTTTCCTTTCTACAGCGGTACAGTACGAGACCATAACAGCACTAAAGAGAGTGCTGCAAGAACCCAACTAGGTGGCAGGTACTACTTAAGCCATCATCCTCGATTATTACTTGCAGCCCTAATCAGTGCTTCAGAGGCGTACTTTACTCCGGCAGATTCACATAATTATAGTTAATGGCAGAGACTCCACCTCTCGTCAAGTCTATTTACAGTAATCACTGAAGTTTCCCCTCGGAGCAGACCAACGTCCAGTTCTGTGACTCACCACAGCCGGTCACCTGGATAAAATGGGTGGAAATCAATGAGTGTTGTGACCCGGCTTTCCCTCCACAGGCACTTCTGCTGCGACAGGAGGGAGACGCAGGTCAGCTGGGTGACGGACATCATCTCCGTGAAGGTAAGGTGACGTGCAGCAGGGAAGCTGGAGCAGAAGTGATGGATTCTCTTAGAAAAAAGCTGATGAAGCCGTTAATTGCCTGAGATACTGTGGGTTGGGGAGTGAAGGAGAAGTGTCGTGTTTGTCATTTTCAAAAACCCTGCTGTGGAGTTGCAGATCACAGAATATGAGTGAATGTGGTCAAACATTCGTATTTGGAGGAAAATTAAACTCTTCACCTTGATTACAGACAGAACGAATCATCTTTTACAATCCACACCTTAGAATAAAGATGTAAAATGGTGTTTTCCACAATCATCTGTCTATTGCTTCTCTGATAGGTAAAATGCAATACATTAACAGGGAATGAAGTGTTAAGTTTTTAAGGTCACTCAACAATAACATTAATCACTTTATGTGGAAAAGCTGTAAGAATAAGGTCAAGGCAACTGTAACAATCACATTGCAGTACTTAGCCCCCAGACAGAGTGCTGTGTTGTCGCTGTCAGGAGCTGACACAGCACATATGACATAAATAATGCAAGGCAAAGCAAACACTGGGAGAGCAGCTACAGATCTGTCATATTCTAGAGCAACTTTTTCAGTCTCACATTCATTTCTCATATCCTCTTTGTGAAACAGCATCTTGTTTCCTCATTAGAGTAAATACATGAGCCTGTTTTTTTTTTTTTTTTGCTCATTTTGAAATAAATGAATAAAGCTGAACATCTTACTCATCCTAAACACCATGATCAAACTACGATCTCTCTGCTCTGTATTGTATGCTCAGCACATTTCAGCAGTATTAGCACTCTCCCTGGCTTCCTTTATGGGAAGCGTCTCCAGCACAGCGTTGTATATCACAGGTGCTTACTGTAAAAGCCTTTTAGTGCCTTAGTTTGGGCTAACAAGTAAAAGGGGCATCGCTGTCAGAGAGCGATTGATCTAAAAGGAGGGGTAATTTTGGTTTAAGTGTTTCAAAGTGTTTATTTCAGCAGACTTTTTTATGCTCTTTGGAGAGGCTCTTGCTACTGCAAAAGCTAAATCGGTTTCAGACTGGAGCTCCCTAGAAATATTAGGATTCTCCTCCCAAATCCTCTAAATATCAGGATTGTTGGCTTCCAGCAGAGAGCCTTGTGGGAAGGACGCAGGACTTGAGCGAAGGGCAGGAAGATGGTGTAGACAGCAAAGTAGACGGCGAGCCCTTCACTGCCTTTGATTTCCCTTACCTGTTAGCAAGCATGGTGCTCCCACAGTTTCCATAGCAACTTGCAATGGAGAATCTCACTCTGAAGCAAGGTGTAATTGATGGAGGTGGTGTTGGTGAGGAGGCGGGGGGGGGGTGTAAAGGTCCAAGGACAGGTCCTTGCAGCGACGAAATAAAGATTTGTTAAGGACGGGCAGTTCTGTAGCTCTGGGGTTCACAGTGATTTTATAAGGGGACATTGAAAGTAAAAGTTTAGAAGGGGATCAGAGTGCAGTTGGACTGCTGTAGCATAGCAGGAAATCATAATTTTGACTCTTTAAAAAAAATGTTTCTTTTAACCTGCCAACAATCTAACACAGTAGTCCTTTTAGAGTTATGAACAGTATTTATGTCATCCAAATCTGCTGTGTGTTAATTTTTGTCTAGTTTCTTCGGGGGCTGAGTAATAAAAGGTTTGTACTCATATTTGGGTTTATAATACTGGCAGGTACATAAATCTTCCAAATTGGGACCCATACTGAGCCAGAACTCTGTGGTCAGCATGCAACTACAAAACAGACTACAAAGTGATAAAACGAGATACATTTTATGAGCAAGTAAAGTTATTTGTTTCCACAACCGACAGCCTCAGTATGCTACTAAAGGTGCCTGACAGTGTTTTGAGAAGGATCTCTGCTGCGGAAGGAACGTTTTGTTCTTCTGGTCTTAGTGGCATCATCCCCTCGAGGGCCATGATGTGTGATGTTTTAAGTCATGCAAAGTTAAATTCAATCTGACTCTTTGAAGTCATGTGAAAAGAGAACAAACACCCACCTTCAGTTTATAAGTGTCAGGAACTAATAAATAATCCAGTGGTTCTTGCCAGCTCCTCAAATTAGGTTGGTACAGCCTTACATGATCAGCACACAACATATTTCACCGTGCCATTTTTAATTTACCAAAAACTAAGCCAAAAATGCAGAAGCAGTGTGTGGAAAAATTGAGTACACCCCTACTGCTTCTTCATGAGGTTAGGTAAACCACAGGTGTTGCTAATCTAATCGATCATAAACAAGTGTTACCTACCTTATAAATGCAGATTTTTTTTTTGCCAGTTGATATAATGCCAAAGAGGAAAGACACTGGCACTGCTCTTAGAGAAGCAATTTTTGCTGCTCATCAATTTGCGAAGGCTATTTCCAAACAATTTGCAGACTGTTATTCTGCATTAACAAATTTTATTCAAAAGTGGGAAAACAATTTCCATTCTTTTCAGGAGTGGACATTTCAGCAATTTCACCCCAAGGGCAGGTGATACAATAGCTCAAAAATTGAAAAAAAAAAAAAAAAAACAAGAGCTACTTCTCAGACTTTTCAGGCCTCAGCAAGCATAAGGTTTTCAACAGTGTAATTAGAAAAATGATTGTACAATGATTGGTTTGTTTGCAAGGGTTCAAAAAAGCATCTTCTCTAAAAATAACATGTCAGCTCTGCTTTGGTTTGTAAAGCTGCATAAGAACAAACCATGAAAATGGTGAACTGTGGACAGACAAAACCAACTGACGATAATGTGCAAGCAGAACATGCAGCAGAAATAAAACTCACATGACAATTTGAGCCCTAATGACACTTTAATGACAATATAAACCCCTCATTCCAACTCTCAGACGCAGCGGTGGAGGGATCATGATTTAGACTCATTGCCCTTGCGGTTCGTCGACGTCAACTGCAAGCACATTGGTCTGCGAGGCAAAAAAGTGTTTACAGATTTTTGTGCCCACCTTGAGGACATCCCGGTCCCTTCAGTGGTGTGATTGAAAGCTTAAAGGCAGAACTTTGTGAAAAACTGAACTGTTGTTGTTTTATGGGTGTCTTCAGTACGGGTCAAACCTCCATTTAAAGACCATCAACTCAAAAGAAACAGCAGAGCCCAACACCTCCAGAGGGGGAGCTGTGAAGGAAGGCATCAAGGTTCTGGAGCAGAACCACAGGTTAAGCAAACAGGTGAGGAAATCAGTGGTTGGTCTTTAGTTTTCTTTCATATTTCTTATTTATTACCATTGTAGGTTTTAAAATAAAATGTTGATTGATCATTGTTATTTATCCTATATTAAAAAATAAAGCTTGGTACTTGCTTTCAAGGGCATTTCTGTTATCATACTATTTGAAAATTAAGACTTTCTCTCTATAAAATGAAATATTTTACCTTGACCTCCCCTGAGAGGGATAATAATGAATTATTCCAATCTGAATCATTATCGCTTTGAGACTGAAGCATGATTTGAATAAATTTAAGCTTTACCATGGGATTTTAAGGTTTGCTGATGTTTTGAATTCAGTTAAATCCAAATATGCTCTCTGTCTTCCATGTATGCCGACAGCTCACAGACAGAAGGAGTTCTTATCAAGATCTGGACTGGAGTACCAACAAGGGTGCTGGTGTCCACCTCAAAGTCAAAACGATGCCCAACTTGTCAAAGTTCAGTGACCTGCCCAAGACCCCCGAAATCCCACTCAGAAGAACCTCTGTGGATGTTTGCCTCCCGCCTCGACACATTTCCCAGTCTCCATCCAGACACCTGCAGCCCATGCCGTTGCCCCTACCTCCTCAGAGTGGGTGTAAAGCTCTGGGGAAAAAAACAGTAATAGGTGGGGAGGGTAATATGCCAGCCAACCTTATGAAAGAACTGAACACTGTGCTGAGTAAGACTGGCCGCAAAAGCAATGAATGATAGGAGGAGAAATGAAGAGGAGGGTTCAACAGAAAGGCCGCACAGTGTAGATGGAGACAAAGCCATTTCCTTTCATTAAGGAATGCACGTATTTTCCAGCAGTGTTTTTGAGCTCTAGTATTTAAGAAGACATGGATGCACAGGGGGTGTGGAAAACAGGCGTGGGATATGGTAGGGGTCAGGTGGACCTCAGCTGGACATGCGCTGACCCAAGCACTACACAGTGTGATTCATATTGTGCACTTTCTAAGAGCACAATATAAACCTGGAGAGTGTTAGAGGATCTTCAGCTATCAAACTAAGTTAGCAGAAATGTTACAAAGTGCCTGCTTCATGTTTTTATTCTTCCTGTTTTTTTTTTTGTTTTTGGAGGGCCTGGTTCAAAGACATTTTAAAGGTATTTTAATGTAACATTAATGCAGTTAAGGTAATCTTTTCTAAAACATTTCCCTTTAAAACTTTTATTGCATATTGTTCCAAATATAGTTGTATATGCAGAGTAAATAGTATTGCCAAAATTTTGAGTAGCGCTCAGGATTTAAATACTCCCGGGTGTGTTCGTGTACATGGAATCTAAAAATAGCCTCACAGAGCCATCATTTGGGTTATGGACACAAGACTGCAATATTAGCTGGAACGGGGGAATTTTAAGTGTTAAGTGTTACTATTTATTTTTAATAAAGTGAATTTTTTTAACATTTGTTAATATGTAACCTTTAACCGTACATCTGCTAGTTGTGTTTTTATAAGCTCACGATTGAGTGGCATACCATTTTAAATTTTAAACTAGCTGCCCCAAATGTAATTTTAATGTACAGCATGAATATATTAATAAACACTGGAAAATGCTTTGACATGCTGTTTTAGAGAACAATTTAATCTTTAATGATAACTTCTTTCCATTTGGTCAACGATTTTGAACATGTTGCACCTTCACTTTAAGTGTTTTCCTAATTTTTTTCATCTACATTATGGTAAATTCCATTATCTTGTTCCTGGGAAATTTCCAATACAAATGTCTGAGAAAATTCAGAGACAAATAAACGAAGAATAATGGGACTGAAGCACGAGTTTGGACCATAAATGTGATTACAGTTACAGTGTTGAGGTAAGTTTGCAACCAGAAATAGAGTGCAGCATATTAGCCGCTGAATAGCACAGGTGTAATTTTAGTTTGAGGCAACTGCAACACTAAGGTTACAGTTGTGTGAAAGTCATCAGAAAGTTGTTTCAATCTGACAAGTGAAATAAACTTCATTCTGTTCGGATCTGCTCCGCTGTTCTTGCAGCTCACTAAAGATCAGAAGTTCCTGTCTTTACAAATGTTTGCAAATCATCTCTCAACAAGCCCAATGCATTTTGTAAACCGGATCTGTGGCCATCGATGGTGAAAACTGACCTTTTATTAAAGGTAGGGATAAGTGATTTCTGGATGACCTCATATAGGATATTTGAAGCAAAATATCAACAAAAGACAGAGCGAGCTCTTCCCTCTGGGATCATAATTTGGGCCCATGTTACATCTAGTGGTTCAATTAACATTAAACTGCATGCAACACGTTGATCCAAAAATGCATTAGAATATACTGAGGACATACACGGGGAAAGTTTTTTTTTTTTTTTCAGAGACCCTTGACCATAAATGTCATTTAAAATCTGTGGGTTTACCTCCAAAGGCTAGTGAATACAAAATGGCACAGGCCTTTTGCAGAAAGAATGAAGAAATGGTCCCAACAGAAGAACTGAGAGTTCTTATCTACAACAGAAGTATATACAAGCTGTAATTGACCAAAGAAGGTGCCAAAACCTTTGCAACTATCCGTGGGTTCAGCTAGGTTGGTGTCAGTTTAGACATGACAAAGTATGTGATTTAGTGGTTGTAGGTAGACATGAGTCCAACCTCCACTTTAATAGCAACAACAGTAAATGTGCCCTTAACACCAAAGTGGATGGTGATTAAGAAGAAAGGTTTCATGTTTGTTCATAGTTTTAATTTTGTTTGATCTCATTGATCCTGAAAGCTTTCTGCACCTTTTTCTGCTGGTCCAGTGTTTTGTCATACTGCATTGTGCATTCGATTCTTCACTCTCTGGGCTTCACACATGCTTTTGCCTGGACTCTGCTGACTTAGTTTATTTCTGTAAGCGTAATTAATTTCTTTTTCGTCTACCTTCTTCCCTGTTTGCCTCCCTCTTGCCTTCTATTCAGGCTTCCTTTGGAACTCACACATAAGTGTTTAGTCCAAGCAGGCTATAAATCAGTAAATGTAGAAAGATTGCTGATTCACAGTCGCTTTTTTTCCCTGTGTGTGTTGATGACCCTCAGAAATACTTCCACATGTACATTTTCTGCCACCCCATGGATTTCAGCATAAATTGCTCTGCCTTTGTGGTGTGTAATTTAAAAATGCATTAGATGGGGGTGATTAGATGCGTAGAATTTGTTACTTTGAAAAGAGCAGTCTTAAAACTTCCAAGCTGCACCGAATGCCGCGTTTCTCTCACTTGTGATACCGCTGCACCTCTAGTGCAGAGCAAATTAACAATTTCTGTCTTTGCCAAAAGCTCTGGTGGCTAAAAATTACCCCTCCTGCATTTCTGTGCGATTCCAGGTGGTGGGAGCAGTGAAGCTGGTGGAGGTGCCAGCAGTGTCTGAGAGCAAGGGGAGATTTCTTTCTACTTAAATTGGCAGCTTTTTTTTTTTTTTTTTTTTTTCAGAAAGAAAAGTACAGCTACCTCCAGATCTAAGTAGTAAGGCAATTAAGCGAAGAACGTAAGAAGCTTCATATTATGATAGGGCTCTGGTGTTTAAAAAAAGAACAGGACCATCATTGTTATTTACTGATTATTACAGACGTTACTTTCAGGTGGGATTTATTTTTTGGTTCAGCTCCCAAAAGCTTTTTATCTTGGGTTTATTTCTATTTTAATGATGCATCTGCTCTCCTCCATGTTGATAAAATTGAGTAATTTTCCACCAGGTGAATCTGCTCAGTATATACAGGGAGTTTGCAATTCTTTGGACAGATTACTTTCACTGACCATATTTGCAGGATTTAAGATGTAGATTTCTGCAACCTAAGCCAAAAGATGGATTTCAAGGTGAAAAGACTCCATCCGTCCTTGTCTTATTAATATGTAGTTATATCGCCATTTTAAAATAAATTACACCAAAACCTGTTTTATCTCGAGTGAAATGCAAGAATAAACTCGATGTCTCAAGTCACACGCCTTTCTTGAATAATGTATAGGGGTAGAAAAATGCACATGTAGGCAATTGTCACAGGTTCCCCCATGAAAAATTCATATTTATTTTCATTATGCCTCATACGCCAGCTGCTTGTCCTTTGTTTCGTGTCCTTATATTCTAATCATTGTGCTGGTGCATTATTGCATTCAGAGTCTGAACATTTCCCTTTATGGTTCTGGTTCCGAGGTAAAAATGTGTGATTCCTATCCTTATTTATGTTAATTATATGGCTCTTTATTCCACTAGAGGAGATGAATATGATCCTATTTAAATGGCCTGTTTGGAGCTACTCCATTCCAACCAGGCCTGCACTTGCAGATATACATTAGGCAGTGTAGCACATTGATCCTGTGTGATATTACATTATATGTGCTTCTTTCTCATTTTTTCAGCATTTAGTTCCTGTTTTGATTTAAAATTCACACTCAAAATCCACTGCAACATCACTCTCCACTTTATTTGTACTGGCATGACACTATCTTCACAATCCTGTGTCCTTCCTTGGACTGTTGTCTGAATGTATATTTACCTCTCCTGTCCTTCAGGTCTGTATAACCCAGCATTTTTTTTTTCATTCCTCTGAGACGTATGCTGTCCAAAGGTCACCATATGGTGGAAGAGAGTTCAGCGGAAAAGTCCTGCAAAGTCATGGGCATTTTTTAATGTGCTGACTTTGACCATATCGCTATGTTACAGGGAAGCAGCGTGAGTGACTGCACTGTAGAATCAGTGAAGGTACTGTATTTAAAAACACTTTTGAGGTTGAATATTCCACATGTATTGTTGTTTTTTTACATACAAAGAGTGCTCCCATTTTATTGGAACCACATTTGCAAAAGTTAATACATGCCCTCTTTTAATCCTGAGATTTCTTCTTTTGCATATGAAAACTTAAAACTTATCTGGTCCTCGTGGGTTTTTGGGTGTCAGACAAACAATGCTCATGCCATTATTTATATAGCAAAAAAGAAAAAAAAAAACATGTTGGCCATGCTTGTCAGTCCAGTTTTTGCAGCAATAACTTAAAGTGGTCATTTTCTGCATGTCTTTCAGCCTCATACATCACTGTAGAGGATCTTTGGCCCATTCGTGTTTCCAACATTGATTTAGTTCATTGAAGATGGACATAAACTTGTACACAGTTCACTAACACAGCATTAGGTTTTTCTAAACCTGTTTGAACAGTCTCAACCAAACTATTTTATAAAACAACCAAAAAACACCTTGGTTCTGTTGTTTTTCAACCATTCTGTAGATCTAGTGCGCTTTGGATCACTTCCCTGTTGCACGATCTGTTGCTAACCAAAATAAAGCTATCAGACATGTTAGCTGGAAATGTCTACAAGACATTTCCATATTCAGTCCTCCACTGCCATTCTTGACAGTGGCTGTGAGATCTTTTTGCTAAAATGCTGTGTTTGGTTTTCAACAAACATGGCACAAACATGGCACTGGGAGTTAAAGGCAAACAATTTCACTTTCCGTCACATCTGTCCATAAAGACATTGTTCTAGAAGTATTGTGGTTTGCTGGCCTGTGCATCCTGGGAAGACTGGGCATTTGTCTTACCTGCTTTTCACTTGTGAATGAACCCCAGACTGTTTGTAAATGGTTTTCAAACCATTTACAGACTGATGTGTAGCAAAAACTGCTTCTCTAAAGCCATTGCTTATGTCTCTCCTATTTGGCTCTGCGTTAAACGCGTTCCTGAAGGCTCCAGACCAGCAAGCTACCAAAAATGTCTGCCTTCTTAAATCTCGTGGAAACACAAGGGGGTTTGGTAGTACTGCCCAGTTTTTTTTTTTTCCCTTCTTTATTTTTTGTTAAATAAATGATAATACAGAGGGGGAACGTAACAACTCTTGTCTAATACTGAGACTGACTGCAATGACGAGCTACTAATGCATGACTGAACACAGTATAACATGACACCACAGCTCTGAAGTGCAGAGTTGTGAAACTTAAAATGTTCAATTATCGTTTAGGCTGTCTAATCGGTGTTTATAGATCTCTGTGGTTGTTGAGGCGGTGCTTAATTTTCTGTCCATTCTCGGTGACTAAAAATCCCTTTTGAAACGAGCACTAATAGTTGCCTCACTTCACAAATTTTGGACTAATTCAACTGTTTCTGTGGCCATTAATCATTTTGCAGTGACCTTACATCTCAGCAGAACACTGCAGACGTGTATCTGAAAGTAGCGTCAACAACACGGTGGAGTGAAGTTGTTCTGGTGGTCTGGAGTGACCCCTCAAACCCCAGTATGGCTAGTGTATTTGTTTTGTTTTTCTTGCTTTTTTTTCTCTTTTATCTTACTTCCCACCTGTTTTGTAGCTCCAAAACATCATGAGAAAAACACAGATGTAAATTATTTGTTGCCACAAGGTAGCAGGTGTCATTGTTACCATGGAAACGTGGCTCTTCGTTTAGTTAGCATGGGAATAGGGTGATGCATTGTTCAAGATTTAACCAAGAATGTGCCTCTACTTGCAAAAGAAGTTCAAGTAAGTCTCAGAAAGGAGAGAAAACTTCTACTTTTGCTGCAAAATTTGTACTCGGCATCGCAGGTAATCATTTAGATATATTTTCCATACTATTGATTTTAATACAAGTACAAGGCCTCTTGGAAGCCTTTTCCCTTTTTCTTTCTTTTCAGAAAATCCAAAAATTTACAAAAGAACAGAGCTTCACTTCATACACTCCAAAATGGGTCCAGTAAATATCGGAATAACTGTCTGCCAGCACTTTGTGGGGAGTTTTATGTGCAGGAGAAGCTTGAAGGAACATTTACTTCCAGAGGCATATCACTAGCGTATGTCACGTTGTTTCCACAGCAACCTAAGCAGTAGATTGGTTAAGTCTGGGCATGCAGATCTGGTAAGTTGAAAATTACAAAGTGTGCAGTTTATCTTAACGGTCATTTAGGAGATATGGATCTGCTTTCCCTGCATTATCATAGCCTTTTTGTTTCTGTGTGTGCGTCAGACAGTGCATGTAGAAGTGTACAGTAATAGACTACCTGAACTGCATGCAGCTTTCTCAGAGACTGCGATGACAGCTAGATAGATAAAGAGAAAGGGGGGGGGGGATTTGATAGTAAAGGAGCAACTGATGCGCTGCTGGAAGAGAGAAAAGATGACAAGTCATTTCAAAAGAGCAGACATGAACCCTCTGATTGGGCGTGAGATGCTTCTCAATGAAACCCGAGGCCCTTCGCGATTGAAAAACAAGCCGTGCAGGGCTTATTTCGATGCAGTTTTGAAATGCGGAGCTTATTGATCAGCCTTCGGCCTTGTAGAAGTGTCCGCTGAGGCCACAGTCTGATCTCTCATTCTCTTTCCATCTTTGGCGTTCTCTCACTTTGTCTCTCAGTGAAAATTATAAACATCAAGGGCAGGATTGATGAAGTGCAGATGAGTGGCAGGCCTCAACATGACTCTAATACCACTTGAGACATTGATTTTTATCGGCCAAAAAGCTTTAGCTACTCTTAAGGCTGCTTTTTGAACAAATGTGAAATTAAAATGTATTCCTTGCAGTTTATGACTTAGATGTGTTTTAGAGGCAGAAACTAAAAGAGAGTGAAGAAACCGCTCTGACTTAAACACACCAGATGTCCATAAGAGTAGTTTGCAGAAATGAAGGAATCCTCTTTGCTTGATCCCAGGCCTCTGCAAATGAGACAAACGGTACTGTTAACGCTGACATACTGCAGCTGTATAACGTGCACGTCGAGCCATGGCCCTGGTGATTTACTTTTCCAGAAAGGGTAAGCCTTATATTAATGGGGCCGTCCATTTTAGCAGCTATAAATAGCTCACTGGATGAAGTCGTCCCACTGCTGGCTGCCTTTTTTTTTTTTGCACTGATCCACACATTCCGCCCTCTAATCTCAATTCTATTAATGTCTCGGGTGATATTTACGACTCATATGACCCTATTTAAAATCGCTGGCATTTCAACTGAAGCCAGTCAAAAGGAGCGTGTCACCGCAGAGCTAATAAAAAAAGGGAATGTTAAACATTCCAATTAAACCTTGTGGGAGAATAAAGCTGTGGATCATTTTTGGATTTGTCTCCATCATTAAAATTATAGAAATGTTGCCAGATGGAGGATGAAACCTCAGCGATAACACTGCTTGTTTTGGTAGTGGCCTTACTGTCTTATAATCAAAGCATTTTCCCATTTTGTTTTGCATATTTGACTAAAGGCAGGCGAGTTATCTGGAGCCAAAAACACATGCTGCCAATGGCAATGAAGTAATTGCATATAACCTCCAGTTTTTAGAGACAAAGTTGCCAAAACAAAACAAAAAAACCAAAGTAATAATTGGAGGTAAGGATCAAGCACATTCACAGGCAGATGTGCGGAGCAGTAAAAGGGAAAGAAATTCAGACATCCTATGCTGCACATGTACTGGACGATTCTGAGAGGTTTTTAAACGACTTACAAGACTTCCTCTTATCTTAAGACTTTAGAGTCAGATCTGTAAGTCACAGACTTATGATTGGGATCTTGGGTGGGTGACTGTAGCTCAGTTGGTAGACTGGGTCATCCAGTCACTATAAAGTTGGCGGTTTGATCCCGACTCCAACTGACCACATGTGTCCTTGGGCAAGACACTGAACCCTAACTTGCCCCCAGTGGGTCTGGCAGCGCCTTGCATGGTAGCAGCCACCCACTGGTGTGCAAATGGGTGAATGAGAGGTCTCTTTAAAGGCCACACCTTGACGGTGTAGAGAAAGCGCTATATAAGTGCAGTCCATGTACCATTTGTGGGATCACTATTTACTCCACACTACCAAAGTCAGATTTCTTGGTGATATAAAATGCTCCTATCTGGTTGCTGACAAACTGCATCATGGTATGACACAGTTAGGAGACAAGACGAAAGACATGCCCTAACTCAAGCAAGACTCTTCATGGTTTTATTCTGATTGTAAAAGTTTGTCTGCAGCAATTGTGAGGTCAGCATTAGAAGCCAGCAGAGACCTCAGCTTTGCCAAAATGATGCATGGATGTGGGTTATGATGAGCCTGCACTGGCAATCGGCTGCATTGGTGGTGAACCCCAACAACCTGCTCAGATGGCCATGAACAAACTAAGGCTAGACACCATCATGATGATGATGATGATGGAGTTTGAGAGACTTTTTTGCTGAACCATGCCAATAGGATTTATACTGGACATGTGGCGATACCAAGTCAGGTGCAGTTATTTGTGGTTTGCTGGGGTTCAGATAAGTTGATTCCTGCATTACTTTAAGAAAAAGTTAAATTCTCCCAAGTTTTCTATGAGAAATGAACTGACAGAATCCAACTTTTAATGTTGGACACCGCTGGGTGTCAAACTGCCATTCAAATAGACTTTCACTGCTACGGTGCATAAAATTTGCTATTCAGAGGTATATTTTTCTGACACTTTCATTCTCTCTGAGTCATTTGAATTCAAAAGTAAATTTCTCACTTTCAACACTTTTCAACATACTTCACTATATGAATATTTAAGTTTTCTGTGGGTGCTGACATAGTTACTTTCTGTTCTTTTGTGTGCATGTGTGTGTGTTTTAAACTTGATACATTTGTTTTAATAAGAAAAAAACAGCCATAAAAGAGAATATAATGACAGATGATGGACATAAAAACAGTTTGTGCAGTTTGGGCTTCTGAACTTAAAAGGGGCACCTTGAAGTCTCACATGCTTTATCATACAAGTCACACAGGACAAAGTTGGTTGTTTTCACAACGTATTTTCAGAGCTATTTAAAGTGATATGAACACATTTAAATTATAAGGATCTATCACTCCTGTATTGACTGCACATATGTACATATTTATAACTCATAAGAGAAAACAAAAGGACAAACAGATCCAACATCTTATCCAATTGTTTGAATTTTTTTATGTATATTGCAAAATTGTTAATATTCTCACTTTAGAATAGTGGAATAAAATGCTAAATAAAAGTAAATTGCTATACACAGCCAAATCATAATTGTGCCCCATCAGGTGAACACTGTTTGCCAAAGTTTGCAGGCTTCAAATTCTGAAAATTAAAGCACCTATTACTAAAACCCCATAAGTCACATAAGTCACAAGTGTGACTTATGGGGTTTTAGTAATCGGTGCTTCAATTGTTTAGCTGCTGGTGAAGTTTTATTCTGGTTACTTCTACTTTCAAGCCCAACTAATATCTTTGGTGAATTATTCCTTGGTGGTTCCACAGTATCCCTATCAAATATTTAGTCTGGTATCCACTGTGGCCTTGTGTCCCTCATGCTTATAGGTGGAATCAAACAGCACTCCACCACCTGAACGATGGGAACCTTCAGTTCTGCCTATGAGCCCTTTTGACTTTTGATTGGCTCAACACTGGGAAGTAATTGAATCCCGAATAAATTCAGAGATGATGAGCAGATGAATGCAGAACCTGGGGGGGTGATTTCCAAAATAAACACTAGGGTGCTTTTAATGGAGATTTCTGCTCAGTCTGAGAAAAAACATTTGTATAAACTCTTAGGCAACTCTGAAAGTAAAACCTACTGCAAACACAACACTTACCAGGCCTAGACATTAGCAATTTGCGTGATAAAGTGCAGAAGGATTCAGCACGTCTGGAGCTTTACTCCAGTCGTAGATTTCTCTGCCTCTGCTGTGGACTGTTGGACATTCATTTTTAAAGTTTGTCTATTGCAAGTCTCCTAAATTTATGCAAGTATTAAGATAAAAAATAAAAAATTAAATAAATCCTTGAGTTTATACAGATATGCTGCCTCTCCACTGTACCCACTGCTGTAGAAGAAAATGATTTTAATTTTGATAAAATCTCAGTTAGAACCAGAGACTGAAAGTCTGTTTATGTGGAGCTTTTGCACTTTGTGAAGGTGCAGTATCTTTAGAGAAAAGGAGGAAGCTTTGATTCGACCAGGTTTGGTCTGCAAGCCCTGCGGTCAATTTCATTTAGTAATCTACTCTAGAGGTGGAATAAGAAGCAAGGCCAAGCTGACCTCTTCACACTGTTGTCCAATGGGCTGCTTGATCAGTGTCAAGGGAACACATGCAACATAAACAGAAGAGAAACAAAGTGAATTATGAATAACTAAGAAGAATGTGACCATTAGAAATCATACAACTGCCTATCGGAGGATTTATCACAGCAAGAGGAAAATTCCCCGATTAAGAAAAGAATGGTTCGATCTTGAAACCCTGGAAGCCAGAGTCCATGAATTGGCTTTCAGTTCATGTGGCGGGACCTTGACCATCCTATTAAAACAGGCAGCCAACTCCCTGGAGTGACCAGCAGCACACCACATGAGACAGTCAGCAATTTCATGTACACCATGGTAGCCCAAGGCTCTCCAAAACCCCATCCCAAGGACACAGATATAGATTGGACACCACTGATTTGAAGTGGGAGACTAGCGCAATTTATTGCCTCATTCTGAGTCCATTATTTATTCATCCCCTTCTAATCTGGACTGTCCATTCAAAATAACCTTCATGTCAAGATTGTTTGGATCTAAATGAAGTTATCAGCACAAAGTTCGTTTCCCGAACAAAGAGATGTGGAAGGGACCTAAACAGTTGCCTTGTTAGATATGCATACGGGTCTCTCTGGAGTGGTGGGGTGCTTGTCCTCTGAGGCTTAGATGTCCTTGGTTGATAGGCAGTTTTGATATCTGACACATTGTCAACTGTATATACATTCTAAGCCATCTAAGAAGTTCGTCCATCGTGTGATTGTTCCCCTGTAAGTAGCAGGGTAGTGTTAGAAATAATGTATTTAATTCCTCACCATTTTTTTAAATTGATTTTTTTTTTCTAACTGCTCCTGTCATTTCAAATTTATAATGTTTAAGAGAACAGACTTTTAAATACAATAGTAACTTCATGCAAAATAAAACCCTTTTGTTTAACCAGACTGATCAGACTGAATTGGAAGATGGACCAAATCACAAAATAAAGACATAAAACTCAACTTTTTTCAGGGCTGTTACAATAGCCAGATAGCTAACTGTGAGCATTTTGCAGGTACTAGTTTTCTTTATTCTTGGTCGACAGCTTGATAAAACCAATACCCTCCCCTAAAAGACTAACTTCTTTCACGAAATACACAATCATATTTTAGTTTTCCATCATTATATTATACAATTTTAGTTACAGTCAGTCTTTTAAATCACTGTGCTGATGATTATTTTGACCCAATATCTATAGGAACCCAAAGACAGATATGTTTGTGAAAACACCATAAAGTGTACAAGAAGTACTGGACAAACCCAGTGATGTGATTTATAGGTTTTCTGAACAGCACTGTTAAATATTTAAAATGGTTAAATGGGAGGAATGAGGAAGGGTTAAAGCCAGCTGGAATATGTCCTCTTTAGTTGAAACATTGTAAGCTGGCTGGCTGAATTCATGCTAACCAATGATGCTCGTTAATATTACTTTACATTGATTCTGTTCAAACCTGTCCAATCATCCTTCATTTTTACACATGGATTGGCCACCACAGAGTCCAGACCGTTAACCCCATTGAGAATCTTTGGAGATGTTCTGGAGAAGGCTGAGCAGCGGTCAGACTCTACCATCATCAATGGAAGATCTTGGTGAAAAATTAATGCAACACTGGATGGAAATAAATCTTGTGACATTGCAGAAGCTTATTGAAACAATACGACAGCGAATGGGTGATGTAATCGATGCTAAAGGCGGTCCAACGAAATATAAGTGAACTTTTTTTCTTTTTTTGGCCCAGGCAGCATATTTTCATGTTAATATTCTGTTGGTGCAAATGTTACCAAACAAAAGACTGACCCATTCTTCACTTACATTTTTTTTTTTTTCTGTAAAATTCCTGAACAGGCAAACTCTGCGGGCACTGTTGGGCTTATGTTGATGTCAAAGCAATAGACCTTGCCACAATTACACACAATAGCCACATTTGAAAAATTTTAGCTAACAGTGAGGGTTTTGCATTTATCGATTGTCATCTTTTTCATTTTATTTTGGCAGAATAAATTACCCACTGTTCTTCTCAGCAATGAAAAGTTGAACACAGTGAAGACTTTTGCTACTTCGTTGTCTTAGTGTATATTTCATTGGATTTTATTCAATCCAACAAGCTTGTTCTCTCTGGGTATTGGAGGCCTTTCATTATTTCTACTGTTTTTTTCACTGTCAACTCTGCGCTTCATTTAACCTTATGAACTACAATGTTTCCAGCACATCAACACGTTCATGGTATATCTAGCCTCAAAGCTTTACTCAGAATATTGGATCTTTACATCACAAGATGCGACTACCAAGAGAAATCACAGTAACCCATCTCATAATTGATGTTAAGCTTCTTCATATTAAAATGATTGGAAAAAATATCCAATTTTGCATTTTTATTTGATAAGGCTGTGAACTCAAAGTACATATCACATTACACACACACACACACACATCTCTTTGAATCTTTCCGAAGCTCGGCTGTCCCCCTCCTCCCCCGATGGTGAGATAATGACCCTCATTGGTGTGTGAGATTTCTGATTAGGAGAACAGCAACAATGACTGCTAATTACCACCAGAAAGACAAAACTGCACTGATGGAAGTTTCTGTCCACCCTGTGGTGCCATGTAGGGATGTGCATGCGTGCATGCGTGTGTGTGTGTGCACTGTGCCTGTGTTAGAGCACACAGCTTTGTTTGTTGTTGCTTTCCCACGTTAGAACATAGGAAAGATCTAGACAGACCGATAGTGTACTTTATTGTGAGACGGATTGGGAAGAAGTAAAGAGATGGAAGGGATGGTTAAGGATGAAGGCAGTGATGATTAAGCAGTTGCTCAACATATTAAGCTGTTTTTCAACCCACCACCTACCTTGACGAAAATATGATCTGATTATACCTTAATTATATTCAACATAATGGTCACTGTGCCAGGGAATCATGACGTCAACTTACCGGTATTTCATGCCTGAATGGCGCTTTGGACTCACTGCAATCTTCATCCCAGACAGTAGGTGTCACTGTTAAGAAAATGACACTGATTTACCACAGGAATAGAGTTAGAAGGAGTTGTACGGAAAGTGTACATTCTACGGTGTGAATATATACTCAAGCATTCATTGCATTGTTAGTACATAGCATGTAGCTGCTCTAACTGGCTTCCACTGCTGCCATTTAGAGATATGATATGCTAAATGTTCCTGAAAGTGCCACATCATCCGAGTATTGCTTGCATACCACAGATAGTACAGTTGCTGGCATTCTCCACACTGTGCAGTACTTTATGGTCAAAATCAGAACACTGTCGTAATGTGGTTTGTGGTTTGGGAAAGAGCCATAGCTATACATTTTTAGTTATACTTTTGTAATATTTGCAGTAACACTGGCCTTTTTGGTTTGATGTGGTCACTCTAATGTTGTATAGACTGTCTCGAATACTCTTCCTTTCACCTTTTCTGCATTTGAAATGTGCAAGAAATTTGCAATATGTACCTGTTATTTAAAAAGAAGAAAAATGTGAAGGGTATACTGCAAGTTTTTTTTTAATTAAAAAATGATTAAAATTAAATTACAAAAAAAAGACTGTAATGCCATTTTTTGCAATTTCAAAATTTTTTTTTACAGGAAGTGGAAAAGGAAGGTATAAATGGCCATAACAGGTTTTACATATCGGAACATGATTAAAAAAAAAAAAAAAAAAAAAAGAGTCATTTCATTCTCATCAGGTTTTAAAATGATAAAAATGCAACCTTAGATGAACAACATGACATGACACATTGATCCATTTCATTCATTTGTTTTGACAAAACCAAAGCAAAATACAAAGGTGGTCTGTAACAAAAAAAAAAAAATTAAGCACAAGTAATTTAGGAACCAGCAGAATCACATTTAGCAGCAACATTTTCAGGTAATCATTTTCTGTGAGACACTATCAGTCTCTCACATCGTTGGAAAAATTTTGCTTCACTTTATATTTATATTTTTGCTTCAATTCACTGAGGTTCCCAGTCATTCATTCATGCACTCCATTTCTATTGCTGCATTTATTTTGACAAAAGTGGCTTAAAAAAAAAAAAATAAATAAATTCTTTGTAATTTTTTCAAATTCCAAGGACCAAACTTTTTTGACTCAGTTACTAGCGTCTTAATAATATAATATGTTACATCATACAGTACTCAGTCCACACCATTTCCTCCTTCCATAGGGTGTGGCTCTTTTGAAAGAGGTTTTGCAGCTTTGTGCTACCTACCTAATGCTACAGCTCTACCATACTGACTGCAAGGCCAGGAATCAAACCACCGACTTTCCAACTGGCACACACCTCCTAAGCTCCAACTGCCTCAACATGTCACAGTTTGTTGTGTAGGGGAATCAAATGCAAGAGACTGGGGGGCAAAAAGAAAATGAAGTTCAACAAACTCTCAGCTAAAAAAAAAAACAACTCAGTTTCTTAACTCAGGGTTTGACTCTGAGTTTTCAGTCCCAAAATGGGATTTAGAATTGTTTCTGTCGACTCTGAGAGTGTTGACTATAAAAAAGACATCATCAGTGGAGCTCTGTTACTGTGATTCACAGTGGTAATGCCAAATAAACAGAAGAGATCCTCCTTTTCTTCACTGAATTAGAGCTTTTATTGGAATCACATGGTAAATTTGAGTATATATTTCTGCATAAAAGAACATGGTTGCAGCTGTGAAAGAAAGATAATGTGGGAGTAATTGCACAATGAGTGAATGCATCATTTAAATATTTAATTGCCGATATATTATGGCACAAGTGGTGGAATGGAGTTATGTAATACCTAAGATTGACTTTTATGCAAATAAAAACTTGCTGGTGGGTAAAAAAAAAAAAAAAACTTTTTAAAAAGTATAAAAACATTGTTGAGACAGGTAACTCAAACATAAAGAGACTGTTGTGCTCACTTTAATAGCATTTTGGACTTGGATAGGAAAAATCATTCCAGGAGCTCTGATGGGAATATGGGTGTCGATACATCCAATCACATCAGGGAATCCTGCAGAAAAACCTGGAGAAGCAATGCTATTAAAAAGTCATTTCAAATCATTAATGAGAAAGTATGGGCATGCAATAGGTGATATTTTGTGATGAAAGGGAAAATAAATTCAAGTATATATATCATGTATCAGTGCAGGAAAGTGGTATACAGTTGAAAGCAGAAGTTAACATACTTTGACATTAATTTAGCATTAACATTTCCTGTTTTAGGTCAGTCAAAATAATTTTCTTTTCTAAATGCCAGAATAATGAGAGATTTTTTAAATATCTTTTTTAAATTGCTTTCTTCAAAGTCAGAAGTTTACATACATTTCCTTAGTATTTAGTATCATTGCCTTAAACTGTCTGACTTGGGTCGAATGTTTTAGGTTTCCTTCCACACGTTTCTCACAATAGTTTACTGGAATTTTGGTCCATTTCTCCTGACAGAACCGGTGGAACCGAGTCAGGTTTGTAGGCTGCCTTGCTCACACATGCCTTTTCAGCTCCACCCACAAGTTTACTCCAGTATTGAGATCAGGGCTTTGTTATGGCCTCTCCAAAACACTGACTCTGTTGTTGTTAAGCCATTTTGTAACTAACTTGATGGTATGTTTAAAGTCATTGTCCAACTGAAAAAAAAATTGTCATGTTTCTTAAATATTTCTATATAATGTTCTTTCCTCACGAACCCCGCCCCACATCCGGCCACCTCCATACCTCACAGTTGGGATGGTGTTCTCAGGACTTGCAGACTTCCCCCTTTTTCCTCCAAATGTAACTTTGGTCATTATGGCCAAACAGTTCCATTTTTAGTTTCATCAGACCACAGGACATGTCTCCAAAAACTGTAATCTGGCTTTTTTTTTTTTTTTTTTTTTTTTTTTGTGGAGTAATGTCTTCTTCCTGGCTGAATGGTCTATCAGTCCATGTCGGTCCAGGACTCGTGTCACTGTGGATAATGACACTGTTGTGCCAGCATCTTCACAAGATGTTTTACTTTCGTTCTGGGGTTGATGCACACATTTTGCAACAAAGCGCATTTATTAATGGGACACAGAACATGTCAGCTTATTGAAGACTGGAGAATTGGAACCACGTTTCTATGATCTGGGTCTGTGATGACACAGAACCTCGCAAATCTGAATTATATTTTAGACTGAAGACAAGGTGTCAGAGTAGTAGTTTTTTTTTTAAACAGGGTTTGAGGAGTTAGTCACATAAAACACCCAAAATACATGACACAAACATAAAAATGTATCTCATATAAAAACCCTCCTGAACCCAGTATCTTCTGAATTTATGTGCTCCAGCCTTCCCCAGCGTTTCTTTCCTTCACACCGGTTTTATTGGCTTTGCTGAGGCTCCTGTTGTTCTGACTGAGGTCACTTTGGCCTCCAGTGCAATGTCTACCAATGAATATTTGATTCACCCTGATTACCCATTGATTTGTTTCAATATGGTATGCATAATAAAGCACAACTCGACCGCATCAAAAATGCGTCCTGACAGTTCTCGTAAAGAGGTGGCGTGCTCCTACAGGTGGGCCCTTCAGTTGTACGGGACGCTCGCCCATCTGGCTGTCTTTTCATCTTTCCTCGCTCTTCTGTTAGTTCTGTTTTCACCTTACCACTTTTAATTGATCTCCCGTTTTCTTAACCAAGCTGCAAAACAAGTATCTGATGGAGATGCCCTGGGGGGGAATTGGATTAGACACAAGAGTAATGGTTATAGACGGAGCTGCCACCCAACACAGATCCATGTTATCGGACTCAAGCTGTTAAGTATGCATTAGTGTGGTGGTTCTCAGGCTTTTTGGCTGTCTTTAAAGCTTAACACTTTCTGCTACGTATTCTACAGCAGGGTAAAACAGCATTAAGCAATGTTGTAAAAACATTTCTTTGTAGTGTTTTAAATGGGTTTAATGTTAACTGAGTAAGTCTGCCGGTATTAAAAGTCTTTTTGGTCAATAGAGTGTAAGAAACATAAATATGATGGCAGATTACTTTGGAGAGTGTTGGAAAATGAAGGCTAATTAAAAGTACTTCAGAGAGTTGGGGCCACTCTGACTGTATTTGTTCCCTTATAGACTGCGTGATGTGGTCATTAGTGTTTATGTCCATCCCTCTTAAATGTATGTAAAAAAAAAAAAAAAACCCAACTGTTCATTTATTTATTTGATTCCCAGAAGGAGAAAAAAAAATCTTTTTTTCTCCTTTTTTTTTTAGAACGCCAATCTACAGGGGTTGGACAATGAAACTGAAACCCCTGGTTTTAGAGCACCATCATTTATTAGTATGATGTAGGGCCAACTTTTTCAGCCAATACAGCGTCAATTTGTCTTGGGAATGACATATACAAGTCCTGCACAGTGGTCAGAGGGATTTGAAGCCATTCTTCCTGCAGGACAGTGACGTGTCCTGACTCGCTCCTCCAAAACACCCCAAAGTGGCTCAATAATATTCAGATCTGGTGACTGCAGGCCAAGAGAGATGTTCAACTTCACTTTCATGTTCATCAAACCAATCTTTTACTATTGTGTATTGGTGCATTGTCATCCTGATACACGGCACCACCTTCAGGATACAATGTTTGAACCATTGGATGCACATGGTCCTCTAGAATGATTCGGTAGTCTCTGGCAGTGATGCGCCCATCCAGCACAAGTATTGGACCAAGGGAATGCCATGATATGGCAGCCCAAACCATCAATGATCCACCCCCATGCTGCACTCTGGGCATGCATCAGTCTGGGTGGCACGCTTCTTTGGGGCTTCTAACTCTCCTGGATGTGGGGAAAACAGTAAAGATGGACTCATCAGAGAACAATACATGTTTCACATTGTCCACAGTCCAAGATTCTCACTCCTTGTACCATTGAAACCAATGTTTGGCATTGGCACGAGTGACCAAAGGTTTGGCTATAGCAGCCTGGCCGTGAATACTGACCCTGTGGAGCTCCTGATGGACAGTTCTGGTCTGTCTGAACATCCCTTTCAGACAGCTTCCTCTTGAGTCCACAGTTAATCCTGTTGGATGTGGTTCGTCCTTCTTGGTGGTATGCTGACATTACCCTGGATACCGTGGCTCTTGATACATCACAAAGACTTGCTGTCTTCATCACAGATCCGCCAGCAATTGTCCTCTTTTGAACTCTGATATGTCACCCATGATGTTGTGTGAACTGCAATATTTTGAGCAAAACTGTGCTCTTACCCTGATAACTGAACCTTCACACTCTGCTCTTACTGGTGCTGTGTGGAATTAATGAAGATTGGACACCTGGCTGGTCCAATTTAGCCATGAAACCTCCCACACTAAAATGACAGGTGTTTCAGTTCCATTGTCCAACCTCTCTAGTCATTTCAGTGTTGGTGAATGTTTTTGGGTTGTTCTCAATCTCTTGTTTGTGAGCAGGGATGCAGATGATGTGAAGCTGCGTAGAGGTCAGGGGCCTGTTTCAGAGAGCGGGTTTTATGTAAACTCTGAGTATGTTGAAATAGAAATTAGGGAAACTTTTTAATAGCCAACTGCTTTCAACTTTTGGAAGTAGAGAAATTTTCCTGATGTGATTGCATGTACATATTGATCGCACCCATATTTCCACTGAAGCTCCGTGAATGATTTTATTTTCTTTGTTAAGGTGAAATGTTATTTGAAGTGAGAACAACCAAGTCCTTTACGTGTTTTTACACCCCGTTTTCAGCTGCTTCAAAGTTCTTTTTTCCTCTTTCTCCACCAGCGGTATTTCACCCACATGACAAGTCCATCTTCGGTAGAGCATTCACTCACTCTGCAGTTTCTTCCAAGCAAACCGTCTCCTTCACTGCTGCAACCATGTTACTTTTCTGAAGAGAGATGTGCTCAATTTACCATGCGAGTCCAACAGAAGCTCTAATTCATCGCAGAAAAGTATGAGGATCTCTTCTGTTTATTTGCCCTTGTCAAGGTGAATCACGGTAACGGAGCTCCAGTGATGGTGTCTTTTTATGGTTGCCGTAAATCAGAGTCAGCACACTCAAAAGTTGACAGAACCAACCCGAAAGGCCGGATTTGAAACCAGAAATGACTGTTATTTATTTATTTATGTTTAGGTTTTATTGGTCTTTTTTTGCTCACTGTGTGTTTGGGTAAAGTACATAAAGTTTTAATATTCCATATTTTGAATTTTATTGTTACAACGAACAACTGTTTGTTCAGTTAAAAGTAATGTTAGTACTTGCGTTCCTACCAAGAGAAGTGTATCCTGGTATTATTACCTGCACCAGGAGGACTTCTGTTAAGTATAGACATGCATCTTCTTGCCAAAAATAGTTCCACATAAGGACTGATAAACTGGAGTCAACTCTGATATGACTTTTCAAAGACAGAGAACCCTACAAGCTGCTACAGGTCTCCAGTTTGGGTTTGAATCCATTTGTTGTGGTCTGACCTACAGTTGCTGCAGTGGTTAGTCCAGATGTAGCACGGATCATTATTTGTTTGCTTAATTCCTTAGGAATTGTGTCGCTGCACCTTTAAAAAAAAAAAAAAAAAAAAAAAAAAATCTGAAAGCTCATGTCCTGCTGAAATCAAGTTGTCTTCTTTTAAAATAAAGCAGTTTGAACCTACTGAAGTTGAAACCATTTCATGCAGATTAATTTTTTAAGCTTGCCCTTTTATTCTGAAACTCTCCATCTTCTAAATCATCTTCTGTCCTCTCAGATTAGCCCCGCGACCTCTACCATACCCCTCGAGAGCGAGAGCTGCAGCTTTGACTATGCAGTACCCTACACATAGCTTCAAAACCAAACACAAAAGCTCACCAACCTTTTCTCTTCTCCAACCGTCCACATGTCCTTGGATTAATCCATTTTCTCTCTCTAATGAGCCTCTTTTTTGCTTAATTAACACTCGCTGGAACCCTTTTGTGGGGGGCTCGTATCCAGGTCATGAAAAAACTACGGACTGAAACTGGTTTCTTTGCATTCTGAGGACTGTTTAGTTCCTCAGTATTCGTCCTGGCTTATTGGGAGCATCGTCTGCGAGCGTGTGGGCGTGCAAGAGGTTTCCTAATGAATAGAAAAATGCTAATAGTGGTAAAACAGTGATTTCTCCAGCTGATTGGGTATAATGGATGGTTCTCAGAGCTCCTTCATAATTGATGAGGATGTCTCATGGATGCCCAACCGCCGTTGCACGCTGATTTAGGTGCGTGCACGGTCATGCATGTACATATGTTGATGCGGAGTATCCTGGAGGCGGGGCCTGAAACGCTGCAGAAGTCTGCTTCTGTTATTTCTGCAGCGGTTCCTGTCAATTCCTATTAACAGAAGCACGCTCCACCACCTCCATAATGCATGACTGCACATTGTGGGGAAGAATAGTGTCAGATTCCCTCATCAAATTGAAAGAAAACAAAGGCGCAATCTAATTGTTTGCAAAAGGAGAATGAGATGATTAAATCTCATTGTTTTTAATTTCATTCTGCAGAATGAAAAGAGACAGGAGAAAGGGAGCACAAGGGCCCATCGCGGTGCAGGAATCCGCATAAAGTCGAAAGTTTTTCAAAGGTTGCACGTGAGTTGTGCGTGACTTTGGAGGTAAACAATAACAGGTAATTTAAACAGCAGCATCTGATTAAATAGTCGAACTGTGCAGAACATATTTGTTTTAATTGGAGGAGGTGTTCACGTGTCTCCTCTTGCTCCGAAGCTTCAGAGATATTTCAGTAATATTGTTCACTAATTTAGGGGGTGAAAACATTAACGTGAGGAGCAGAGGGGCGAAGAGAGAAAATAAAACAAGGGTTTTTTTTGTTGTTGTTGCTTTTATTGGGGTAAGTAAATTCTGAGATGACAACTCGAGGAGCTGAGTGCACTTTTACAGTCTGCTGTGGAACTTTGTGTTTGCACTCGGTCTGGCTGTACAGCTTTGTCTGCTCATCTAAATGAGTATTTGGGAAAGAAAAAGAAGAAGAAAACAAGTGTCTCCACTGCAGCACACCTGCAAGGTCCTGGAGAGCTACCACGAAAACCTGCAGATTACCTCGGGGCCCCGCAGGGCCTCCCATCACTCCCACACAAAACCTCGCAGTTAAATACATCGTGCTCACTGGCTCTTTATTTTTCTTGTTTTTATACTCTCTCGCTTTCTTCTCCTTTTTTCTCATTTTTGCATCATCAAACTCTCTTGGCACCTTCAGCACGATCACATTTTTCACTCTTGTCTTCAATCCATGTTTTTTTTTTTCCTTTTAAACTTTTTCAGAGGCATTGCACCGATTGGCGTTCAGCTTCTGGCATTCACAGCTTTCTTAAGCATTGACATATATATATATAAATGGGTTATATTGGTTTGAGAATAGGGATGAATACATATCAGGGCTGGATTAAAAATCTGTTTTCACAACTCTGGAATTTAGGGTGATCTATTTCTCTGTGTACTTTTTTGGTAAATATGGAAATATATCTGTTAAAATCAGAAATTTCAGCAACTGTATCAACAATGAGCCACACCGCATTAGAATATTTAGAAAAAATACATTTTTAATATCAAAATACATTGTGTCAAAAGCCTATAAAGATATGGACTGTAAAATTCCTTATATTTTAGAAGAAAATTACTGCTACTAATCTGCTTCTAAATCATTATCAAATAACAGTTACAGGCCTTGTAGTTTGTTTTCATGCCCTCCTAGAAACTTTACGATGACACGGTTGATTTTTCATAAGTTATCAGATGTCGCCAACCAATGTAGGAGGTCTGGGGTCCAAATCCCAGTTGCGTCAGGAAGGGCATCCGCCGTAAAAGCTGTAAAACCAAACCAATCACGCGGATCACTCCGCTGTGGCGACCCCCGAACACAGAGCAGCTGAGATGGAGGTTTTGTCAGAAAACCGTTACATCAGTCATCGATGTAAAACTTTGCAGCACCCAAAGGACATACTGCAGGCTAAGAGATGGAGAAATGAAGCCTCATATGATGATCTGAAAATGAGAATTGAGCTTTGTGCGTTAAGCCATTGCTTAACGCATCCCAACGATGCTTAACATCTCACGATGTTGAGTTTTAAATTTCTTCTTCAGCAAGGCAGGTCGGATATTAGCTGATTATTTTAGTTTGTTCTTGTAAACAGGGAAACTCGGCCAGTAGGTCCCTTCTCAAGCACAACTTGTTCCGCCTCTGTGGGGCCTGTATTCTGGCCCTCTGTGCTATATGAGCTCCATAGAGGTGGGACGATGCAAAGTTTCGTTCCACCTCTGTTCAGTTGGAGGGCAGTGACGGAGGCGGAACAGGGGGCCATGTGACATAACAGGGACATCAGGGTGGCTGCAAGCTCCATGCTGTGGATGAAATCAGTCTGCACATTATAGGGGACATGGGACACCGGGACATGGCACTGTTGTCAGAACGCCTGGCCAAATGACAAGTTAAAGACACTGCAACCTGAGGGAGCTGCCACCTGCTGAAGCTCTTTTCTAAAAGAAAGGTGTGTTTTTATACCACAATCTCTCTGTGAACATGGGTAATAAATGAAGATGACTGACGTGAGAGTTCATCATGTTGTGCGTCTGTGGTCGAGCTATCCTGCACAAATGGCTCATGAGATGAACCAGTTTCTGTCAAGAAGCTACTTACGCTATTCAAGCTGACTGTGCGGCATGACTGTTACAGAGTGTTAAGAAAAAGCTCCCCACAAAATAACACAAAACTGGCTTCTAGCTAAACAGAAAATGCTAACTTGCTCATTAGATGAGGGAAGAATAAAGGTCATTGAGCGAATATTCATGGGAAAAAAAGAAGGACCAAGCACGGTTTTGTACATTCCCTTTTATTCTAAACGGTCGGCTGTGGTGATATTGCTGAATGAAAATTGTGCTTAGCAAGCAGTGCACATTGGTGAGACAATCACTGGGTCAGCTGTAGCTTTGTGTTTATTAATCGCTGCTTTTTAAAGAAAAGCACTTGGACAAAAGCTGCACAGCGGAGAGACAACAGCAGCTATAAAACCGCTCTGAAACAGACTCTACTAACGGATGAAAGTCATGTGGACAATGCATCTTTATTTTTTAAGCATCAAAGGATTAAATCTGAGTGGAAATTTGGCAAAAATGATTATTAAATCTTTATTAAAAAAAATAAGTTAGACCTAAAATAACACCATTCTGTGAAAGAAACAATTTCACTCAGTTTCCACCAAACACTTGTGCAAACTCAAGAATTGAAGAGGCTGCTGGTGCTCCAAAACCTTTTCTCATAAAAAAAGAAGAAAATAGGAAAATGTCAGTGTTCCTTTTCTTTGGTCTTCTCTGGGAATCTACTGTGCCGTAAAAGATGTTATAAGTGTAACTGGTCAGAATTTCATGAGATGCAATTTAAGCAGAGCCACGAGGGTTTATGAGTAAGTAGCGAAAAGGAGATGGGGCCTAAAATATACATAAAATAAAATGTCAGAAAAATGACAGAACCAAAAAAGTTTCGGGAAATGATGTGAAATTGGAGCTGGAATGGGAAATAAAGTAACATTTTATTTTCTTCCCTCTTTCTGACAATGCATCTGTTCTGGGCTCTGACTTCCAGACAGATATCAGATTTGTTTCCAAGTGCTGAAATCCCTTCATGTTCCACTACTTCCAGTTAAACTGAATCTGGCCTCCTCCTTTCTCTGCAGATAATGAAGAGTGAGACTGTGTCATGTTTTAAAATGATGAGATCCAAATGTGCATGTTTGCGTTGGAGACGCCCGTGAAAAACCTTTCATGACTTCATCACGTCTGTGGAAGACAACTTCTCATACTGCTCCTGTGTAATCGCTCTGAATGTCGTGGACATTCATACACACTTTAGCAATCAGAATCACAGGGTTTCTCTTCAGTTGTGATGACTCTGGCGGGGTGTCATTTGGAAAACATACTGACACAAATTTATGCTAATCATCAAATCGCAGCCAAAGTTCTTCTCCATTAAAAATTTTATCTCACTGCCAGATTTCTGCCTGGCTGGACTAACCTCCTCTGATTTCAAAACAACAAAAATAAAACATCTGACTTCAAGTTTTTAATCAAAGTAAGACTTTGGGCCAATTCCAATTCCTTTCTTAACCCTCAATCTCAACCCTTGCCCTTAACCCTCAGTCTTTGGCCCTCAATCTTGGTCCTCCAAAGTAAGTGTAAGGGCTATCTTGTGACTTAGAAATGGGACACCCCTTAAAAGTAGTTACGTCTTAAGACTGTGGGGGGGCGGCCTTACGCCAAAGAAAACGACAATGACGAAGAAGAAGGAGAAGAAGACATAGAAGAAGAATAAGATAATATAAATATATGTAACGAAGAGAGTAAGATAGTTTCGTAACATTTATATCTTTATTAACTACGAAAATACGTTAATTTGTAGCTAGCTTTTTTCGGCGCCATCCTTTTGAAGCCGTATTGACAAAAATATGCAATGCCTTCTGGGTAGCCCTTACTTCCAAGGGTGGTGCCGGAGAATCTCAATATTTAGGGCGATACAGCCCTCAAACTTGTCCCTCAACTTGACTTTCTAAGAATCGGGACAACACTTGCACTTCACGGGAGCGCGCATTTTTGAGATTGAGGGTTGAGATTGAGGGTTAAGGGAGGAATTGGAATTCACCCTTTCTCTCATTTAAAAAAAAGAAAATCTCGTATCATTTAGATTGCCACAAACATATGGCATTCATATCTTAAAATTAATTTAATGTGCAATTAATTGAACCATGCTGCAGTTCGAACATAAGCGGGATCAAATTTAGACCAGGAGCACCGTGCACAGCTCACGTAAGAATACATGAATGTCATCTGCAAACAAGTAAGCAATTATGCAAATGACTGACGAGAGTTTCAGTATCCTATATCCTATAATTCCAGTTGAGGCCGCAAAAGGCCGTAAGTCGGATGTGCACCTTGTGTGCAGTCCGGTCTGAATGTGACACTGTTGTATTCAGTTTCCTTGTCTGTACACACTGCGGCTGTATCTTGTTTGCTGTACAGTACTGCTGTGGTTGATCATGTGGAACCCAGACTGGAGCGCCGGCCGTGTTGTGCGTGCTGTCGTCTCAGATGTGCACAGAACATTGAGAAGTCGCAGATCACTAACCCTGGGGGATATGGAGTTTGTGTGGGAGAGCAGGGAGAGTTGTTTGGTGTGTGTGAGAGAGAGAGAGAGAGAGAGAGCAGGAGACCGAGAGAAAGAGACACATACTTTAAAAGGGGCTAGCTGTTATTTCACTGCTCACATAATTTTCTACCACGTCCTTCTGTCGTGCTGTCACCAGCCCTCTCTTGGCACTATTGCTTGACCAAGGTATGTTACAGGACACTTTTGCATGAGCAGAGTCACCTAAACACATGATTTTACCGATTAAAGCCTTTAACAGAACGGCTGCAATCACATGCTAACACATATCGATCTTGCGAGACTCACCTTGTGCCTTGTGGCGTTTGTAGCTCTCGTTGTTACAATTTATTTCAAACTTGTACCAGATTCAAAATGACATCCTGTCCCTTTCAAATGTTCTGCACTGTGGTACAATAAGATTAAGGTTAATTAGGAAACTTGTTTAAGTTATTAAAGCACTTGACCCTGAAATTTTACCCTCATAAATCTTGCTTGGAGCCATATCAGTTGTAGACACTTTCTATCCCGTGGAGCTCGTGAGCTACAACAACAAGAGCTTCATCTAAACCAGTGATTTTCCACAGTGTTTTTCCAAGACAAAGACGTCAGAAAATCCACTTTTTAAATGCCACCCAAACAGCGTTCTATCGGTCTACGTTTTATTAACTATCGAATAAGTGCTGCATGTGAATGAGGGAAAGAAACGAGGTTTAGAGGAGTTGGAAACATGGCCCATTTTCTATGTACCACACCATGTGCAGTGTGACCATCCAAACTAAAAAAAAAAAAAGAAAAAAATAGTATCTTCATCCATGGTGTTTGCGAAAGGAGACACAAGATAAACCAGGTATAACTGGTATAACAAGTAAATCAAAGTAATTTCTTCAAAATTAGGAATTCTACATCGTCTATAAGTAATATAACACAAACACCAAAGAGTCTCAAATGCAGAGTAACCAAAAACTAACAAAAGCAAAGTCCCAAAAGAAAGGAGAATCAAAGTTAGCACGGTAAAGATAGTGAAATGAAAAGAACTCATTAAAACTCTGCAGCACACAAACTCAACTGTATAATACACAAAAGGTCACAAGAATACAGTAGATGAAAACACTATAGTGAACAGTTTCAGTATACAGCGAACAGACCCAGTTGGTTGGATGAATGGAAGGAAGCCACACCGATGATTTCCATTAGCGGTATCTTCAGGTCCCAGTAGGAAGACGGGATGAAAATTCAAGGTCTGCACACAGCAGCATTTACTTTTCGGACTGCCCCAGACTCGAGACAAGACTGTTGACACACCATGGAAGAAAGACAGCGCAGACTGATGGCTGTGACAGTGGATGACCAAACAAGCATGTAGTTCTTTGACTTTTGTCATGTTAAAGCTCTAATTTGTCGTTGCAGTCCTCTTCATCACTGTACGTTATATTTAGATATATATAGGAGTATATTACATGTCTTTTTCTAATCATGTTACTTTTTTATTTTTACCTGTCCATGAGCACATCCGCCACCGTGTTCCTAAAGGCAGCTATAAGTGTGCAATCCTAATTTTATTTTTAAAGTTCTCAGAAAAAAACAGTTGCAAATCAGCTATTTGACCATTTGCAAACGGGTTATGTGAACGCTACCAACAATCTCCTCATGACCTCAGATAACATATTTGTTTCTACGCTTGTGCTCTTAAATCCCAGGGATGTATTTGATACAACCAATGGCTTGACTTCCTGACATTATTAATGTTACTTTTTGAGGCTGCAATCATATTAGAAATAGTCTTATTAAGTAATAATGGATTATTTTTGTTTTACTGTAACCGCGGGCTGCGTTGTTGAATCCAAACTCTGTCTTGTTCTCGTACCATTTTTTTCTTTGCAGAAATGTTGGTTTAAACTCAGATTATATATATATATTATATAGACACACACTGCTATTTCTTCGCTGTCTTCAAGTTGGTTAGAACAATTGCAGGAATGTCGTTAAAAACGACTGATGCTAAAACAGAAGCCATTGCTATGTCTACGCTTTGTACAGGAAGTAAACAAAAGGAAGCTCTGCACTGCGAGCTGCAGCACTGCAGAGAAAGAACCCACACTGCCATCTATTGGTTGGTGGTTTAGTTACAGAGCAACATAAACGATAAGACACAAGTATAAACGCAGGAGCCTTCAGTGTGCAGAGCTTCTTCAGCTACTTTGAAGTAAGAACTAATCATCATCAGTAACACAAAAAAAAATTACCCATCTGTCTCCAGCTGTCCATGTGCACAAACAGTAAAAACAGTAAAAACCAGGCAGTGATGAGTTCTACATGGCTGCGGATACAAGATATGACTAATCACTTTTACACGCCAGTAGTCTATTCCCGACCAAGCAAGCCTATCACGGCATAATCAGGAGAAACGGAGAAAGCAACGGGAAACTCCTGTCACCAGATATTCGGGTGGAACCTTCTATTTGCATAACTGTGTGTCAGATAAGGGGGAACTATTATAGCGTGGCGCAGACATAACCCGCGGGCATGCAGACAGCAAGGCATTATGGGGACTGATTGGGGATGGTGTGTGTGGTGATTCCAATAAAGATGGAGAGCAGATGCAGAGGATTGAGAAGTTGCGGGGGGAAAAGTGTGTCAGACTTTTCATGCAGAGACGCTGAAAAATGTTTCTGGATGTGGTTTTATAGGCGGTGAATAATGAGCAGTTTACGACATCAGGAGGAAAACACCCAGAGAAGACACAGCGGGGTATGCATACAGTTGATAGTATTGTATTGAAAACTTTGCAAGCCTTATAATCATAATCCCCTTAACTCGATGCTGTTATGTTTGGTGAGTGTTTTAATGCTGAAAAGCTGATCTTCGCTTTAAGTCCCCAAACTGCTTTAATTTTTTTCTTTTTTTTTTTTTAAAGTTCTGCAGCAGCTAACTTTTTTCTTTCTTTCGCAGCAAGCAATTGTCGCAGAAAATTATCAACATGGGCAGCTTTCAGCGTGTCACCTCCTCTCTCAGTATGCAAGCGCATGATTCTGTCTAGACAATGGTGGACAGCTGCCTCCCAGCACAAAAACGTCCCGTCCCTTTCATCTTGAGGACCCAAACTAATAGATACGTATGTCCAGCTTATCAATCAGGCAGGAGGAGCAGGAAATCAATGTGCAAAAGAAAACCATTTAAAAAGGAATCTGACACGTTCATGTAATCAAAGCTGAGTGGATTTCCCTTGCGTGTCCACTACGATGTCCCAGGGACACGGCTGTGTGACAGCTGGGTTTTTTTGATAGGCATCCAAAGCTGCCACTAACATGGACATTTCATTCACCAGAGCAAAGCGTTGGCATTTTACAGTTCCAGAAACCTTATGAGACACACACAGATAACCTATACTGTCAGTGTGTTTATGCTCTGGCATTTTATTTTGGAGGCTAAATTTACTGAACCCATGTGACTCCCCATGTGTGGCCAATGCATTTTAGCCAAATCCCATTTCCTCCCTTTAGCCCTCAAGCTTTGCTTGTTCATGTTAGGAGCAGTGGTTTCTCTTTTGGATGGGGGGGGGCACTGAGGCTCTATCCCTCCAAACACATAATGTAGCGGGATGTGAAAAGCAAATACAGCATAGGCATGTTGAGGTTTAACTTGGTTGTCTGGAAAGGGAAAATTTTCATATCAAAGTGAAGTGATAATTTTTTTTTTTATTACTTTCCCCAGTGAACGATTCCACCTCCCTCCACCCCCATGCATCTTGTAAGCTCAGTTAATATACGAGTTATTTTACTGAATGGGGGCCAGTTGTGCCCCCCCACCCCCACCCACCCCCAGGCATTATATATGAATAATATGCATGTAACATTTTCAGTAAAATACATTTTATTGTTAAGCAAAGTATCAAGTCCTGACCACATTTGTGCAATAACATATTTGACATAAATTATTTATTCACATAAATAATATTCACAAAACACCTAAAATACTTTAAATTACCTAAAATACATTCAATGCCCATTCCACACATTTTACTGCAAAATTTATAATTTAATTTTTAATGAAAAGATTCACACTATTTTGGTTAAGATGCACAGGTTTTCACTCAGTGCTGTTACCAACACCCCCTCTGAAAAATTTCAAACATTCCTAAAGTCACATGTTCCACAAGAAAGTTGCAGAATTCAGATCTTCTGAAGGTCATGGGAAAGCCACAAGTAACTTCTCCCTTTTTGTTTATATATATTTTTGTATATTTCATGATTTTTGAAAACTAACAAGGTCAATCTCAACTTATCCTCAAGTTTTTATGATGAAAGCCATATCACTATATTTTATACACTTGCTAATATTATACTAAAAACTCAGTCCTGTTACATCCACTGCATTAGCCTTGACATGGTCCCATTTTGGTAACAGGACTGAGAAAATTGCAATTGTCTTCTGCTTAGCTCTCTTTCAAAGGTTGCCTGAGGTTGGACAATACGCAATTTAGATTTAGTGTTGAAAAAAAGTTGAAAAATTAAGTTTCATTTTGAGTCAAATGGCACAGATTTGGGAGAATGATTCATACACAGTTTAATATAAACTGATCCTCCTGTGTTTCTGGAGGTTTCCGCTCAGGGCTGCTTTCTGGGAGTGACGGAAAGATCCTGCTTCTCTCTCCTCAAACCCAATCTTTTCTCAATCCATCCTCAATGTTTTTTAAACTTCTTCTCCAAGTTTGCGTCCCCCCAGCCCAGATGAATGCACAACACAGCTCCTATTACGGGCTCCAAACATGGCATTTGAGACACATCAGCACAAAGGCGGAGAGCAAACAATAATTAATGAGACAAAACTTCTCTGTTTTGTTGACAACAAAGCGAGCGGATGAAAGGGCAGACGGAAACATCTGGAAAGTCAGATGAGGGCTTTTCCACCGGGACAGGAGATGAAAACCCTTCTGCCTTCCGGGCAAATTAACAAATGCTTTAAAAGAAAAGAACACAGCTATCAAGAAACACCTTTTTTTTTAATTTTTATTGAGAAGGGGGCTTTTTCGACAGGGTCCCTCTTCTGTGTTGAAGACTATCAAAAAGAATTTCTGAACAATATTTGAGAACTGTCTATATATAGAGAAGGGAATGACTCCACAGACACAGACAGTAATCAGATAATTAGGAAAGCAAATTGAAATAGACAGATACACTCTTCCTGCTGGAGGCCATGTTTAAATTCTGCTTTTTCCACCCTCCTCCCGCATCTCTTAATCTTTCTACTCTGTTGACGGCTCTCATGTCCCTCTACACCTTCAGCTACATCAGAGCAATCAATATCGAGGTACTTTTTCACAGCACATCCTCTCTTTGACAGGTTAATGCATCGGGGTCTGCATGGATTATTTGTGTCCAAGAAAAGATAATATGGTGATTTGGTTATACTGTACGTGTCTCAGATTGACTGTGAGGTTACTTCCTCTATGTTCGACAAAGTCATGGGGTCAAAACTCACTGCTCTGTCTCTGGCTGTTGTACGGTGTATTCTTGCTTCCCCCTCTAAGCTCGCTAAAGGAGACCCTGTTCACTATACTGGTCTTCTTCTTGAGATGCCTATAATGATCTCTTCTAGCTGTAACTTTTTGTCCAGACAAAGCCCTGCTAAGTTTCAGACAGCTCTAGATTTGGATATACAGTCATCACTTTCCACTTCGTGGTTTGAGTACCGCGGTTTTAGTGCTTCACGGATTTTTTTCAGAAATATAATTTAAAAAATTTTAGAAAATCACGGACACATCACAGGAGGTCGTGGCGTTCTCTCACAGTGAAGAGGAGCATTCGAGTAATGGTGTGGCCTTATGGGTAATGTAGTGTGTGTGTCATGGGAGGGCAGAAGAAAACGGGGTTAGATGAAAAGTGTAGTGAGCATAAACAGCAGCCCAGCGTGTATATTTACATTCTCTGTTAACCGACAGGAGCCCAACAATACAACCTGTGTGATGTTACAAGTTCCTGCAGTGCCAGAATAAAGTGCTAAAGTTCCATGCAGAGAAAACCAGACTTTTTGTTTTGTTGTTGTTATCATGTTAGCCGCTAATTACAAATAGCACAATAGCAGCAGTTTCTTTACTACGGTTCAGAGACCAGAGGCTGTGAAGGTAAGAAAGAAAAAGAAACAGAAAGACCACAGTTGAGCCTTTGTCTTGTTTCGCTGCAGTGTCTCGCTACTTTTTGGGGGTTTTTAAACATATTTTAAAAACATTATTGAGCCTCGGGGGGGCTCCGGCTCCAGTTCACGGATTTTGATTGTCCCAGGGGGGCGCAGGTCCCCAATTACCACGAAAACCAAGGGATAACTGTATGATTAATGTGTTTTGTTTTTTTTTTTTTTTTGTGGTGTTTTTTGGTGGTTTCACAATCATCAACATCAAAACGGAGGTTGAGACAATGCTGAGCGTTCTAGGCTCATCATGACACTACTGTCATCATTAGAATGCATTTCAGGGGGGAAAAAAAACACGCACACACTCAACAATAAGAGAATTTTTATTAAAGCCCAAAACAATCTCTCCTTTACTTCACATACTTTCAACACAGCGCGTGCGTCATAAACGTGTATTCTATTTACCGCTCCTATGTTGACATTTGAGAGTTGACCTTTGAAATCAAACGGTCGCGTAGGCAGGGACCAGGGATGGCATTAATGAGGGAATTTTGGCGCACAGTGTCGATTTAAAAGTCCATTAACTTTGCAGTGCTCTCTGCATACCAACTCTGCTCTCTGTTTTTCCCCCAGCCTACCGCAGCTAATTGCCATTCTGGGTAGAGACGGCAATAAAAGTTCCCGTTTTGCCATGCACAGAGGTTTCGTGTTGCACCTCGTGGTGTATGAGCCAATATGAGATTTTCCTCCAAATAAATAAGATAAAAAGAGAAGCGGGTCTACGGGGCAACTGATACTGCGTGCTGAGTGGAATAGTTGGTAGCAGATGTTATCGAGAATATCCCCTCAGTGCAATTGCAATTTCGGCTCTTGAAATCTCAACATATCATCGGTGGAGTGGGACGGAGCAGTTACAGAGAGAGATATATCCACAAACAAAAAATAATGATAAATTGATTTTCTGCTCTTTGTTATGAGGGAGTTTAAAGTTTTCGCTTAGAGGATGGAATAGCAGAAGGAGAGATCTTCTGTGAGACTGAAGAGGATCATTGTTTAATGTGTTATTTCTCAAAACACTATGAAACTAACTAAATGATTATAACTCTTGGAGAAAAGACTAGTAATTTCTATTTTCAAGTGGATAAGGCAGAAGAGTCACAGCTGAGGAGAGTGCTCTGGTCTTATAACAGCATCATTTATTCACACGCATTCCTAATTTCTTCTGATGTACTTTATTCAGCTGTTTTGTTTTGTATGTTTTCTAAATCCCTTGTTTTCCTCTCCAAACGCAGTACTGAATTAAAATGTTACATAACACAAACAATAACTGGAAGGAAAGTGGATCTGAGGAAAAAAGAAATTCAGTTACATAAGTAACAAAGTTATTTGCGAAAAAACAGAAGCTGGAGTCAATCCATGTATCTGGTCAAGTGGAAGAAGTCCATACCCCCCCCCCTTTCTTTTTAATTCCCTGTTTTTTAAAACGTAAACATCTGTTCATTGCAAAACTTTGCATTAGTTAAATACAGCCCAAGACGAACAACAACAAAAGTTGTCTTCTTGTCTTCTGCTCATTTCGGTTTTTAGGCATTAGCTTATTCACAGCCCTTCTACAGTCCTGCAGCTGCATTTCAACTATGTTGATGTCTAGATGTATTTTTTTTTTTTTTTCAGCCATTCTGGTGTTTATCTGGCCAGTGTGCTACAGATTATTATCCTGTTGCAGCTTTAGGTGCTGAACAGGCGTCCTCACATGACCTGCACGGTCCTGTGAAACGATCCCAAATCATCATCATACCTACATCGACATGTTTGAAAGTGTGTATGAGGTGTTTCTGCTGAAATGCTGATTGCTTTTTGCCAAACATGGCGATAGGCATTAGGACCAAACAACTCCAGTTTGGTCTCATCTGTCCACAGGACTTTGTTGATGCACTATCGTCAGGAGTCCATGTTCTTTTAAACAGAAGAAGCTTTCTCCCTGTCTGTTCGGTCTTCTCTTAATTGTGCTGTCATGGACTTTAACATTTAATTTGACGCCTGAAGACTCAGATTTTTATGTATTTCTCTGGGCTTTTCACATATTGACTTCGGGTTAAAGTTGCTGGCATGTCCACTCCTGAAAAGTTTGGCAACTGACTTAAATGCCTTCCAGACTGATGTGCAGCAATTACAACAACTGCTTGGCCATGATCGCTGCAAAAAGTCTGTAACTATTGAATGTTGTGTGAACACACGCCTGACTGCTCCAGACCAGCAAGCTTCTAAACTGTTTCCTTTTATAGAGGTCTGAACACCTGCTGATGATCAGTTCATCAACAGCTGATGATCAGCACTTGGCTGCAACTTACCCTTTCAAATCCTCAAATCCTCAAAGTTAACGCATTAATAATGCGTTAATAACGCGTTAATAACGCGTTAATAACGTGTTAACGCAAATTCTGTTTAACACCACTAATTTTTTTAACGCAAGATTAACGCACACACGTTTCTGTAAATGATGGATAAACAGAACATTGAAAACATGCGATTAATATGCAATTAATTGCAAGTTAACTATGAAAATCTTTCAATTAATTGCGATTAAAAAATTTAAATGACTGACAGCCCTAATATATATAGATACATACATACACCACAAAGTGGTATCTAATATGTATACACATGATGTGTGTAAAGGACAGGGGAAAAAAACCTGAAAATTATCTTATCATTCCGCATGTCAATCTGACTTGATTTTGCCTTAATGTGAGGTTCACCCTTGTTCAGATTGTGTAAAAACCCTAATAGCATGAATACTATAATGATCTAGTTGAGTTTCTTCTAAGTACAGTGACAGAATGAGGCTCTCTGAGGTGAAGGTCATCCATAAAGACTGAGTAAGTATAATCAGTGGTATTAGCTGCTGGTGGCGCTGAAAAGGCCGGCCCATTTTTTTTTTTCCCGTTCCCATTGTTTACATGTGTGCGCTTGTGTTAGTGCTCATCTAAGACTTCTTCCAGATTCTCCTGTCTTTGTTTGCCCCGAGGGCTCCCCTTCATTTCTCCTTCACTGAGAGGAAGTCATGTGTATAGATGCAGCCCCCCCCCCTTTTCCCACAACAAGACACCGAACACAAAGAGCACACATTGCCTTCCACCGCCACGCACTCAGCTTTATTATATGTCAAACCGAGCTGCGGTGATGAAAGCCTGCAAACACTCCTCGGTGAAGATATGACGTGTATTGTTTCTAGGAATTTACTTTGAGGAGATAAGAGTCTTGTCATTCTGACTTTTCCTTTTCTTGTGCAGAATGCCCTGAATGTCCTGAGGGAGACTATTGTGGCAATGTTTTGTGACAGTCTCATAAACATCTGTATAATACTCAGTAACTAAGCAAAGCTATTTTGCTGGAAGGCAATGACAGCTGGAAATTGTTCAGTATAAGTAACAGTAGGTTTTGTACAGAACTGTATTCTGTCAAGATTTTGGGTATCTTTCTCATCAGCAGCAGATGGTTGTGAATCCACATGGTGTCTGAGCGCTACACCCTGCTCTACCAAATTGAATCAACCACTTCCAAACAACATTGCAATACCCCGTTTGTGTTTTGGAGCTGATAGGATTCACAAGAGATAATAGACCTAGAGGGGACCTTTGAGACAGAGAGGATGTGGAACATAAAGAAACAAGCACACAAAAGAGGCTGAGCCGATCAACACAGGCCCGCCATCGAGGCTGAGGATGCTGCATAGTGTACAGAGTCTATGACTGCGAGCCAAGTCTGCAGCAGCAAAAATGCCTGTATTTGGGTCTTTTTTTCCTCCATAAATGAAGTTTGGTTTCACCATGTTAAAGCCTCTCCCTCAATTTCTCTCAATGTAAAACATAAGGAATGATAAGAGAAAGAAGTAATTAGGCTGTTGCTGGGAGATTTTCTTTTTTCTGTGGTGGTGTTTCTTCCTTCCGAGCCCATCTGCTACCACGAGCAAAAGTTTCTTTCAGATGAATTAGCCTTTTGAATCAAAGTGGGTACTGAATAAACATCCCTGACAAAGTCCTTCTCTAAAAAAAATACAGAAGGCAGTCTCAGAACTGTTTTGTTTTCGCTTTAGTAAGAAAGTTTCTCGCAGAAAAATAGAGTGCTGCACCTAATGTTGGCTGAATATTGAGTGAGCTGCTATAGAAGCCATGTTAGCTTTAGTAGAATGATTCATGATTGATGAGTATTTGAACCAGAAGAGCCAAAGTTGCCTAAAGGGGAGCTCAGCTATTTTTAATCTGTATTCACTTGCTGTTTGGTTAGGCTTGGCATTTGTTTTACCTTAGAAAAAGAACATAGTTTAAGGCTGACCTGAGCACAAAGATGACAATATGACAAAGTGAATGGCTTGACTGTAAAACCTTAGACATTTACAAGAAGCAGGGATATGACCCTTGAAAAGCAATGGTGATTGTTTGCACTGCCCCAGTTCTGAAGAAGCTTGGATGCTGCATCAAAGGAAAAGAGAAAAAAAAGTCAAACCAGAGTGCAATAATTTGGAAATCTCAAAGAAAATATGTTAAACTTTTAAAAGTGAGATAATATCTGATTTTAAAGCCACTTTGTGTAACAAAATCATCCCTGACCACATGGGGGTAGCATATCACAATGTCATCATGGTATAAAACACAACAAAAAATGCCTCTAGTGGAACAAAGTGGCATTACAAGATGTGCATCAACACTCATTAGCATAGTGTTGTCAGTGACTTGTGGTCAGAAACGTAACCGCTACAGAGAGTGGTTTTAAAAAATAAAAGTTGGCACAGAGAGATGTTTTTACCACTGTATGGCATTCCCTCTTCTTTTAGTAACACACATTAATAACATTTTTTTTAGGTTTTTTTGTCATATATTTAATTTTGTGTTGCACCAAATCTTTTCATCTGTTGACAAGTTGGGATGCCTCATCATCTGGCTGCTCATTTAGAAAACTATACGTAGGACCTCTTAGTAAAGGTTTCCGGGCATCTCCAAGCAATAAATCACACCCCACCTGGAACTTTGCACAGGTGGATTTGCCTCATATCCCGCGCTCTACACACTCACATTATACCATAAATGGTCAATGCAAAGTACCTCATGAATGTTTTTTTGCACATAAATCTGCCAGCACACGCAGTGTCTGCAGTCTGTCACGTTTGAGTCACAAATAACTTGTTCATTGATCCTATGCACATTTTTTTAGTGCACAAACTAATTTATTTTCACCTGGCAGCCCTTATAGAAATGTAAATAAGTGGCAGGCATTATTATTATATTATGTGCCCAGGGATGGAACTAAAGCTAGAATTAACTGTATGATATCAAACCCAAAAAGAAGCTTGAGGCAGACGATTCAACATTATATATAGTTAATTGTATCAAACACATACCTCTTGGCCAATTTCCGCTGGAAAGAGTTGGTGCCAGAGTGCGTGGTCCCCACCTGTACATGCACCGGGATGGCACGGTTCCAGCTGCTCGGCCTGTTTAACTCTGGACCCAGCACATAGATCCACAGGCACTGCTCTAGGGAATCTAAATTAGCATATTAGCCAGTCGTCATCATGGGCCAGGAAGTCTTTGTGGTCCTTTAACTCTGTCTCCGAAATTATTGAGAACTGTAATCCTCGACGTGTGCCGGTGCATCGATGTGCAGCTTTACACGTGAGCGCTGCCGCACTTTTCATATGTTTACTCAGCAATTTGACTGACACACCTTGTCACAATTAATGCATCAGTCAGCGCTGTCCACCGTGCTGGGATATAATCTGGAGATGGAAGCATGATATATGAACATACTGTGCTGAGTGCTTATGGAGTAGTAATGGTTCACTGCAGGAACACGTCTATAATACTGCAGGCTTGGCTGTTTCTGATCACACTGCCTCCCCATCTCCCCTCTCATCTCCAAGACGTACATGCACATCTGCGTACAGGTGCGCACATTTTTTTGCATTTTTTTTTTTTTTTTTTATAGATCACAATTTCTGTATTAAAAGTGATGTGCTCAACCTTCAGGCCCTGATTTGTGCATACAAGATGTTTCTAAATGAGGCTTCTGGATTTGTGCAGTATGAAGCCATGATTTAGTAATGGGAGCAGTATGCGGCTTAAACTTGTCTTGCTGAAACACACAAGACTTTCTCTGAAAGAGATGCTATCTGGATAAGAGAATAATCTTGCTCTTAAACCTATATACTGTATACCTTTCATAACCGATATTTCCTTTCCAGATGTCCAAACTTCCCTCTTCAAAAGCCACTCATGTACCCCCATACCATCAGAGAAACCGATTTTGAACTGAACACTGATGCGCTGGATGTCCAGAGGTTAGGATGGTTTCAAAGAATTTAAAATTTCGATTTTTCTCTTTAGTCAGTTTTACACGTTGCCTCACTCCGTTTAAAATGAGCTTTGGCCCAGAGAAGATTGGGACATTTCTGGATCATATTCACATATAGCTTCTTCTTTGCATGGCAGAGCTAATGAGATATTCAAAGTGCGTGCAATTTCATGATTAGGATCATTGTTCTGAAATCGTTTTACAGTTTGCAGATGGAGTTTTTCACAGATTGGCAAATCTCTGCCCATTTTTACTTATGAGAGACTCTGCCTCTCTAAGATGCTTTTTTTTTTATACACAATCATGTCACTGACCTGCTTCCAATTAACTTAATTAGCTGCAAGATGTTTCTCCAGGTGTTGCCTTTTAGTACCACTTATTTTTACAGCTTTTTTCTTGCCCATGTCTTTTTTCTGAGTGTTGCCAGCCGTCGAATTCAAAATGGGCTAACATTTTTCATGACATGTAAAAACGTCCTTCAACATTAAAATTGATTGAAATGTTCTACTGTGAGCGAAATATTGGTTTCATGAGACTGAGGTATGACATTATTAACCAGCACCCCAACTTTTTCAGAAATTATGTTTGTATTTCTGTTAAATCAAACTGATAAATTCCCTCACTAACTACACTTTAGTTGTTGAGAACTAGTTATTAAGGAATGCAGTTAAGGTAAAGAATCTCAATCAATTGGCATCTGATAAAATTAACCAAACAAAGTGAGTAAATGCTTGACAAAAGCAAAGCAGTATTTGGCCAACATACCAGAGATGCACTTTACAGTAGCCAAGCTGTGAACAATTAGAAAGCTAATGATAATGGGGAAAAAAAATCAAGGGTATGAATTAAAAATTTAAAGGTTGATGCTGGATAATTGTCCGCTGAGCTGTTCTATTGACGCTCAAATCTCCCGCAAATCTACGAAGCTGATTGACTAAGATTCTTTCAAACCTCTGCGGACACAAAGTGGCAGAGTCAGATTATTTATGGAGTTGACTTAATGGATGTGTACTTTTATTGGTTCCCATCACATCCTTTAAATTTGATATCAGGCTGTCTGGAGTATTGGATTCAAAAACTGCAAGAGGAAAGAAAGGGTTGATGCGTGGAAGAGGGTGTTAAGACCGAAAAGGGAAGAGGTTAAGGAATAAATTGCAGCCATATGCAAATGGAAAAATGTAAGAGAGGAGAAAGAGACTGAGTAATGGGCGGAAACCCCTTGATAACTGATAAAAACATGGAGAGGCTTCTAGTGTCATTGGGAACCAATTTAAGCCCCACATATCCATTAATCCCCTTTGGTGCGAAAACCAAACCATAGCCTCCTCCGTCTTCCTGACTACCAGTTGTGTCTTTTCCTCAGTTTTCCTGTTGACTGATGGGGTGCATGATACATTGAGCCAAGAGGGCCCAGATAACGGCTTTCATATCAAGTAGTTCCATTATTGAGATGCAGAGAGGTATCAGGATCGCTGGCGTTCTTGTCAGCGTTTGTCACTGTTGCAGACTCACAGCACAATGATGAGAAGAGAGCAAAAGAGGAATGAAAGGGTAGGCTGAGAAGGACAAAGGGGAGGAAAAAAGGAGATGGATGCTTAGTAAATGAACGTGCCTTCACAGATTCTTTTATTTATTCATTTTTACCTTGTTTCGGGTAATGCAAATGCACTGTACACAACTCCCAATAGCATCTTAATGCAACAAAAACTGAGCAAGAAACAAGCAAACACCTGGCTAAGAAGTATAAGCACACAGATGCTAATGAGAATGTGACATAGAATAGCTAATTAAAGGAATATTCTGGAGTTAATTCAATCCAGGATCTTTTAATAGGTGGTAATGAGCGTAAACTTTATTAGAAAGCAAAACAACATGAATCGAGGCAGCTTTGAGTTGAGGCACAATATTCTGTATGTTTTTAAGAACTGCCTATCATGATCCTGTTCTATGGAGGCGATAGTCAGGAACTTACTTCCTCATTCTGCATCTACTGACGATAGTATCTACAACATTTGGTGGTCAACTGGTAAAAATGTTCGATGGCAGTGACCTGAAGGCGATGTTCAGTCAGTACAAACAATCCTTTTTTGTATACTTTCTGTACACTCACAAATTAAAATAACCTTGGCTTGTCTGTAGGGATCTTCTCCACTCAATGACTTAAGTAGAACGACATATGGAATCAGTCTTGTCAATGGCTACTTGGTCTCCGAGCAAACATAACAGCCATTTTGCTGCAAATGTGTACTTCGTTTTAACTCAAAACTGCTTTGATTCATGTCATTATGCTCCCTAACAAAAGTTAATCTAGATCAGTGGTTCTCAAACTTTTAATACTGCGTACCACCTGAGAAACTGTTCAGCTCTGAGTACCAACATGATGACTTAATTTTAAAATATAGCCATATATGCCTTCTCAATTAGCTTTAAATTCCAAGGAGAGATGTTTATTCCTTATTGTGGTTATTCATTGTTAACTGAATTTCGTTTGAAACATATTTATAATGCATTGTATGTTTCCAATTTAATATATAAAAAAAAGTGAAAATGTGGAATGTCCTGACATTCCCCCGCGTATCCCAATTTACGCACCACTGATGTAGGTCATTACAATCGTATGACAGACCAAGGGTTGATTGAACTCCAAAATATTAATTAAACTCAATTAACTTTATAAAACTTAAACTTGCTTGGCACTCTATGAACCACACAGGTTGACGAGAACAGCAGAGAAAACAAGCAGTTTCAGTAGATAGATCACATCAAACTCTGATGTTTGGTCAGTAGTCTAAGGGCGATGTAGCATGTTCACAAGATGTCTAACGATCAACAAAATGGGCAAAGACAAAATTGTTCTCTGGTTGCTTGCCAATGAGTAAAATCAAAGCCAGAATTTACCTTTCCTTTCTCCATCACTGTGGAGCCCACCAAAGAGTAAAAAAAACAGTCCAAGATGTTGTCTTCCTCTTCGTCTGGCCACATCCTCTTTGGTTTCTCCTGCACCTGTGCCATGATGAATGTACCAAGAACAGTGAGCCAGCTGACAGTCGTCGAGCAGAGTTGTTGATGTTGGTGTGTTATGTGTTGCCATTACATGATGTATGGGCCAAAGAGTTAGATAGTACAATTCCTGACCAACCGGCCATGTCATGTTAGTAACAGGGGTCCAGTCGACCCTTAATATAAGTCAATAAAAAGTCCGCTTTTGAAACTATAATCTTACGAGGAAAAGTTATGCGGTGTTGCTTTAAGACTTGTTTCAGACTGAGGTGAAGAGACGTCTCATGTCTTATGTGCTTCTTCACTGAGGTGGGTGGGTGGCAGGATCGAGAAGAGGATAAATATCATATTCCGTCATAAAATGAAAAATCTGTGTCTTGAATTATTTATTCATGGAGGAACAGTAAGAGCCACATAAAGGGAGTTTGAGGAGTGAAGGGAGAGGGGGAGAATCTCTCTACAGTAACAGGAACCAAATTCATTTGTCATCTGATGCGATGGAAATGATTTTACTTGCAGAGAACGCGTCTGACCTTTGTTTTACATGTCCCCTTAGTCTATGCCAGAACATTTATCAACGCGAACCAGGAGTTCTGAGCTAAAAATGGAGACGTTCAAACATGGAACGTATATCTCCGGAGATGCTTACATTTGCAAGAATTTAGACTAAACAAATGTGACGAGGGTGCCTTTGTTCGCGCTGAGCTTCCAGGTGCTTGACATTAAAATCAAGTCTGAAATTTTCTCTTAAAAACTTTTCTGCCACTGTTGATGAGTATGGAGCGTCATGGGAAAAAAAGTATAGATCATCCAGCAATGCATTGTGGATCTAATGGCAGCTTTGTCCTGTGAGAAGGCTCATTTCAAGGGGATTAGCCGCGCGCAGACATGATCCGCCTTCTGCAACCCTTTGATGCCTAATGATGGGCAGGCGTTCGGATTGATCTGGCACTGTGTGGGCCAGATGAAAGAGGGGGTTTAGACAAGGTTCTGCTGCTTTCCTCTAGAGGTCCCTCCTCTCTCTCCACCCATCCATCCACGTATCCGCTGTGGATCTACCTTTCACTCTTGATGTCTAAATGCTGCGCTGGTGTTTCTCTGCTCCGAGGTTCCTCTCTTCGTTGCCTTGCCTCACCTATCCACTCAGTCAAACACAAATTTCATTTAAACCCATTTATAAACTCCAGTTTTGTTGGGGATCTTTTTATTTCCCCCCTCCCTTTTTTTAAATTTATTTTTTTACAAATTGCTCATCTCCCTTTCAGAACCCTCAGCTTACTCTTGCTTCATCCCTCCTTCCCTTCTGCCCTGTCTCAATTGTTCTTCCAGCCTAATTTAAATAAAATATCGCAGGAATTTCCCTATTCAATTAACCGCTCAGGTCATGTTCAAGCTCTTGGTCCCTGTGCTTACTTGAGCTCCTCTCGCCCTCCGCCGTGCTCTTGATCATCAGCTCTCTGCAGGGAATTATATGCTTCTAATCCATCAATTAAAGATATCAGTGCATCGCTTCTCTGCCCCATTAGGGGCTGTGTCATCGTATGACTAAGTATATAACCCCTCTTCTCGCCTGGGCCCTAACTAATATCAAATCCAATCTGATCCTCACTGCTCTCTGCCTTCAGCTTTTCACCTCTGCAAGGAAAGTGGAGAATGGTTCCAAAGATTCGTCATGGACGTTAAAGTTTCTGAAAGATGAAACCAGATATAGCTTTGCCAAAAGTGGTTTAAAGAACTACACGGGAAGATTTCAAAAGCAATTAATGCCCAACCTGCCTTTTCTTTAAGCTTTCAAATTAAGAAGAATCTCTTTGGGATCATATCTGGATGAATAAACACTCATCTTGACCCACTTGTTCGTGGAGAGCAAAATAAATCACATGCGAGTTCATGCGGAGATCAATTTTAAAAAGCCATAACAGGAAACCGCACACGAAGAGGACACTTTGCCCTTTTGGGTAAAAATTCAAGATTAATGCTAAAAGTTCTGGAAAAAAAAAAAAAAAGTTATTTGCTTCAGATGTTAAGTGCTGTTCATTTGTTGGGCACATGAATGATAGCAATTACCAGTGCAGATGTCTGTTCTACATCCCCGATGATTGCAAGATCACACAGTTGGAAATAATGAGGTCTTGTTTACTAGAGATTACAGGAAAAAAGGCTTTGATTCCTGCAAAAGTTGCCCTTGCTGAGTTTCCACGCTGCAGCCAAAGGTGAAACAGCGTAAATGGGCTTGTAAAACACTGCAGATAATAAGAAAGCATCACCCGGGCTGAGGAAGAAGAAGATAGTAAGGCATGGGATTCATCTGACTGAACAAAGAACCATTTCTTGTGTTATGGTTGTAAAAGATTAATGTGCTGCTGAGTTGAAATAAAATTTATCGAATGTAGTGCGATCCACCACTGGTGCATCACTGCACGACCACTCGAATCACACAATCAAACACTCAGCTGTCTGCCATCAAAAAAAAAAAAAAAAAAATCTAAAACACATAAACTCACCCATGGGAACGAAACACAAAGTGTTCTGTTCGCTCCGGAGAAGGGGCCATCAATATTTCAGAACCTAAGCCCGGCCGGTGGGTGAGCATGCCAGGCTGGCAGACTGTGTGCTAATTGAAAGGGAAAGGGGTACACTGATTGCATGAGGCCATTTCTTTGAAGTGGGCCTCCTCCATTTTAAATGTTTAACAAGCGCCTGTCTGGGTCTTTCCGGCCCAAAAGTCGATGCTGCCTCTCAATGAGAGCAGAAACACCTCGGCGACTACTCAGCCTCGTGGTATCAGCAGATACAACCTCATTCATGGCCTTCTATCCACAAAGGGAAGTGAGGATATGTAGTGGAAGAAATGATTCATTGTATTGCATCTATAGGGACAGATTAGATTAGGCTAATGACAAGTCAGCAGGGGGGATGGTGGGAAGGGATGGATGGCACTTTCTTTTCTGGAAGCTGGACTAAGTAGTGCAGCACCTCTGGGTAAAATCCAGGGGTCATAAATACTATATAGAATAAAACAATGGCAATAAACTTAAAATAGGCTAACACGAAGTGTAGAAAGATTTGGAGGGGATTTGATTTCACGTTACGGTCAGTTTCCAACATCAGCAGTAAATATGTGCAGAACGCAATGAGCTCAGGAGAAGAACCATTCTGCTTTAATGGGATCATTCAGTTCATGACTCCATAGTGTAGCCAGACAACATATATATATCTCTTAGTGCTTACGCATTGTCACATAATGAACATTTCCACTGAAGTGGTTTCCTAATGGTGGTCTTGAGCTTCTTATCAAAAAAATAAAATAAAATATTGTGTGATTTCATATGATACAGTACAATATGCAATAACGTTCAATATAATATCAGTACACTCGGCTTTTTGAGGAGAGTCATTGACTTGTAGTTTTCAGTAAAACTATGAATGACTGTTCTCTATATATGAATCTAATCAGATTCTGGTTTTTGTAGATCGACAGTCTGTGTGTGAAGCAAAAAAAAAAAAAAAAAAAACAACCTGTATCCATTGGTCCAAATGAAATCTTGAAGCCACTGGTCTATCGCTTGAAACAATCTTGGCCCTGATTTCCATTATCTGGATACGTTGTGGCTACCTCTGAGGGCACACAACATTTACTATTGCTCTCAGAGGCTGAGACAGCAGACTATATCTCTTGGATTCCCAGAGGTCCTCCACTTACACGTCAGATACCCTCCACTCTCCTGCCGCACACTGGTGAGCTAAACTCCAAGAGTCTCTACATATCTACCCACATACCCTACATACGGGGGTCATGCTCTGGGTCTCTGTAAAGCGCCTAGAGACAATTGTCATTGTAACAGACGCTATATAAATAAAATTGAATTGAATTGAATTGAATATCTCTTGCTTGGAGTCCCACGTTGTTTTAATTTGCTTTTCATTCACTACATTTATATGCAGTTTAGCTCAGCTACAGTTGATCTTGACTTTTTTTTTTTTATTATTATTTTTGTCCCAATGTATATATGCATGTAATGTAGAATCAATTTACCCAGAAAGCATGCCAAACTCCACCATGATAGGTGGCGATACTTCTTCTGTCAGCTTGTTAGTATTCGGACTTTCCAATTGACTTCTTCCTCCGATTACTTTTGGGAACTGGAACATGTGCAGAACATGTAGGCCAGATTCAGTTCAACTGAACGTTTACACGAGCAATCAGCTGGACTTCTGACTGCATTATCTGGGTGTGTTCTTCCAGTTGGTTTAGTTCCATTTCCATCAGACTAAGCTGTTTACATGCAATTTAAAGCTGCAGTTTCAGTCAGATTAAAAATGAGTCATGTTAAAATATGTACTTTTACAGTGGAAATAAATGCATTTACAGCCTTGTAGAAAAAAAAGGTTTTTTGGTCTCCATATCTATATTTCACATCCATGACAAAAAATATTTGACAAGTGAGTTTTTATGTACTTCATCAGTTAAAATTGAAATGAAATCACCAATTTCAGCATATATAGGGTTCATCATTTTTTTGAGTGATGAGAGAGCAACCTTTGCTATCCAGGCCGAGCTGGAAGAGCCCAGGCTAGACAATTCAAGGCAAGGCTGCTGCTGCAAGCTGCTTCTGCCACGCCACCGATCTCATTTAGCATCTGGACTAGCGATTGTGGCCACAGTGGCTCAGGGAGAGCTAGGTGAGAGCTCTGGTTGTCCCAGTTTTGGCTTTGCTAGTTTTCGTTTCAGGTGTCCTTTTGGTAGCAACATCTAAAATGAAGATGGATTGATCTGACTGAACATAAGGTAATGTTAGTTAGCATCATAGGGTAGCATGAGCTAAGCTTGAAATAGCTAGCTTGTGATAAGTGAGGTAAAGTAGGCATGTCCCAATTGATTGCCAGACCTTCTTCATTCTGCAACATTTACCCTATTTCTGGATTAACCAGGGCTGCTTGTCAGCTCCTGACAAGTTGGGCATCCCCTATAGATCTGACAAATGGTCCTAAAAGTAACTCTTCATAAACCTTTGGGTTACATCACAGAGGAGTTGTCCAGGTCATTTATTACAGTCTATTTTTAAAATACATGTTTAAAAGACTGAGAATTATATTGTCCTGGACTGTGGAGTTAAACTGTTAAACAGTTTGCCATTGATTTTCTGGTTAGTAGTAATCGACTTACACATTGTGGATTAACTTTGTGAATAGCCAAGATTGCACCGCTAGTGTTAGAGAGGTGTGCACCAGCTGAGAGAACCAGTGTTTACCACAGTAAATGGACACATGAAGCATGGATTTTTTGCTGACCCATAGTAATAGAGAGCTGAAGAATACCACTGACGCCTGCTTCATTTTTCACCTAACTTTTTCCAAAGGTGGAGTGCACCTGCGCCACTGTGCATTGTCGCTTGACTGACTTACTCCCTCCCCCGTCAGCATGCTCACTATGGAGGTGAAATGTTTGCAGGACACACTCATACTCAAAGAAATACAAGTTGCAAGGTTTGACAGTGTTGACAACTTAGTCCTCAGCTGGAAGACGGTTAAATGTTATGTTCAGGATTTGACAAGTGTTGTTTGGTTAAAACAAAGTCTCCTCTTTTTGCCTTGTTACTGGGCTGACCTAACATTGTCAGTCGCCATCCTCTGCAGAAACTTCCACTGTCTCAAGAACACTGCTCATGAGGTACGGTAGCTTAATATACTTTATATTTACTTGGTTGTTTTCTAACTTTTACCAATAAGCTTTACAGCCCATTTTTTTCATAAATGCTCTGAGGTGTCTTCCTTAGAGGTACCTTATTTTCCCGGCTTTGGATGTGAAGGTTTTAAGAAAAAGTGTCTTAACATTTCTCAAGCCCACAAGCAGTGTGTATATAGTACACGCAAACCCGCAGACATACACCTCTGTGAAAGTGGTGGCAAATCTGTAAGGAGGTAATTCTTGCAGTCATTCCGGCTGTAAGCAACTCCACTCCACTCTTTTTTCTTGAAACTTCCAACTTGCTGAGCTGCAGAAAGATACAGCATTAACTACCTGTCTGAGTCCAATCACAGAACTGGAAACTGTCCATCTTCTTCCTTTTCCCCTCCCTTTAACCCTTCAATCCTTTTCTTTTCCACTCAATAATATTTTGCCTTTTTCCTCCAGTGTTCCCCGGTTTCCATCATCCAATATAGACTTTATCATATTATTTTATTACTGCTTTCAGTTTTCAGTTCTCTCCCATTCCTACCTGCCTTGCAGAGATCTCCGTTGTCGCAGGCAGGGCAGGGAGAATAAAAAGTGTTTGTCACTGAGGAACATTCAGTCCTGACAAACAAGATGCAAGCTAGGTGAATTAGGTATTTTGGAAGGGGAGAAACAGTCAGGTGAGAAGGGTAGCATGCACCCCCCCCTCCCCCCGCACCAACACTGGTAGCCGGCTGAATTTCCAGAAACTGTAGAGTGTACTCTTTAGAGGCTCTTTTTGAAGTTGAGCCCGAGGATTACCATGGTTGCTTCCTCAGCAGCGGCAAACCTGTGTCTGATTCCTGAGACTGCAGCAGAGGCAGGAGGGGGGGGGGAGGAGGCAGGGTGCTGAGAGAAGATGAGAGGAGCAAAGTTAGAGCCCCTGGGAAATGGCAAAAACATGCATCTGAAAGCAACCACTGTGCGATGACAAAGGGAAGAGAAAGTTACAGAGAAAAGAGGGCGTGGGTGTGCATGTGCTTCCACGTTTCTCCAAAGAGAACGTTCATGAGTAACTAATTAGTGACAAGCTTGTTCATTATGCATCACCCGTCAACGGCAGCTGCAGATGAGCATGTTTCTGTCCAGTGCTCCTTTACATGCGAAATGCTTTAACATCACAGCCTTGCAACATGTAAAATGTGCGGCTTCACACAGACAAATCTCGAATATATGACATTTTCTAGAGAATCACAGGCCTTAGGCTGCATGTATAACAAAAAAAAAAAAAGAAAAAATATTTCTGATCAGTCACATCCCTGTTATGTTTTGCAAAAATTATGTGAGCTTCAAAGTCGTGGTATTTCTTTATTTCGTCAAAGAAGGAGTCACAACATTTTATTAGCTTGTTGCGGCTGACAATTTGTATTTTCACACCTTTCATTAACAATTATAAGATATACAACCTAGATCAGTGATTCCCAAGGTGTGGGCCGCGGCCCCCTGGTGGGCCGTCGTGGGACTGCAGGTGGGCCGTGAGAGGTCATTAAAATTAAACAAATGTGTTTTAAATCCTCAATCTTTTTTAAATATTCATTACATGATTTTAAAAAAAAACATTAAGAAGTAATAAAAACAAACCAGTAAAGTGTTGGTCTACTGTCATTTTAACTTAATATGACAAGTGTCACCTTATTTGTTTACCCCTTACATTAATATCGGATCATGGCTCCCTGTCCTGTTTGTTGATCACAGTTGTGATTAAAGGTTTTGGTGGGCTGCAGAGATTTTTCACATTTCAAATTGGGCCTTGGTATCCTGAAGTTTGAGAATGGCTACCCTAGATAAACTAAGACCTGTTCAGTCCTCAGAATATCAAATACAGTTGTTACCAGATAAATTGCCCAGTAAATTGAAAGGTTACATGATTTCACTGCTCACTGGCAGCTCAGGAGAACTTGACAAATGTTACAAATAGCACCAGTTACAAGTTTTGAAAAAATAAATAAATAAAAAATAAAAGCAAATGATGCATGTGCTCAATAGAGCACTTTGTGTTCCAGTATGCCATATACTGATTGACAGATCTTCCAGGCTTGCCCTACTAATTTGCAAGGCCATGTTGAGACTGCAGATGAACAGAATAGAAAAAAATAAAATAATAGAAAATCTTCTGCTCTGCAGCCAAATCTCTAAAAGATACGGACTCAACTGAAGAAAATTGGGGGGGAAACCTCTCCTGGATCCTCAACTGAGAATTCAGTGTCAGGTTTTTGAAAGTATCCAAGATCTCCAATTGTTTAGCATGGCGGTGGGTCAATCGTGGTTTGGGATTTTGTTGCATGTAATGGCATAGGGAACATTGTACTGGTAGAGGACATTATTAATATACCACATGTTCTTATTTATTCTTCTTCTACGTACTTTATATACAGAAAGCAGAGGGTTTTTCTGGAGCAGAATAGGGGCTCAGCATTTTGCCTCATGACTCTTAAAAGCATGAAGGAACCGGGGATCAAACTACAGATATGCTTACTGAAAAATGACCACTCTTCACTGAGCCACGGTCAGCCTGTAGTGATGAATGGTGCTTAGGCGTATGCCTCGGCGCTGTTATATTGGAAAATGTAAAAGTTGTAAATAAAACGTCATAAAAAAATGTACCCATGCTTAAATTATTTAAAAACTATTCCATGCCGTCTAGTTTTAATAAACAGGATGCTGTCGCAGCAAGCCTGCCTTTCGCAGCAAACAGATCACATGGTAATGCAATGATTAAACGGGTATTTTTGTATAGAGAAGGGGAGGCTGGAGGAGGTTGGGTTCAACGTGCAGCAGGAATCCTAAAGGAAAGGTGGAGGACATGTTTCTGAGATGACTGAAGTTGACTACATGCTGCTTGCTACAGCGTCCACAGACATGACACAAAAGAAAATGTAATGTGCAGGAGTCCATGTGTGACAGGGTGTAGAGAAGCCAAGGGAAAGGGGCAATGGGGGGGTGCTTGTATAGAATAGCTATGAATTGGGAGGAGGCGAGGAGGCGTCAGGAAAAAGAGAAGCGAGAGTTTTTTTGCTTATTGTGCTCTCCCAGATAACATCAGTTGATTTTATTAGGAGACGTCTGCTAATATCTGTTCTGTCACCTTCATTTACATTCCTCACTGCATCTGCAACATGGCAGCAGAGCTAATGAATTCAACTGCGAATGAAAGACTGAGAGGTGGCGTGGAACGAGAGAAAGAGAGAGAGAGAGAGTGTCATCCTCCGAGAAGAGCATATTGCATACTGAAGCAACTCCTCCAGCCGCTGACTTGGAAATGAGTCACAGTACTCTGCTCGACTAATAAAATCTACAGCATGTGTTATACTGTTTCTCCTTGTTTAACACCAAGGCAGAATGTGCTGGGTCATAACAATGAGGTGGTAAAGATGTTTTAAATATACTTCCCCAGTGGAGCTCAGTGTTTAGTTCCTTTACACGCCACCAGAGGGGGGTAATGGTACACTGAAGACACGTCTCATTCCAGGAAGACAGAGGAAAGCACTATTTGAATTTAAATAAAAGAACAAACATCTGCCCTTTGTCTTCTTCAAGCCTCTGCACTTATGACTTACAATGTTTCACTTAGTGGCATTTATTAGACTTGTTTGTTTTGCCTGCATTAGTTGCTCTTTTGACATTGAGCTTGACTGAGAGGGTTTATTAGTCATTAAGCCAGAAAGATATGGAGAGAAGGAGCAATGTTTTTTTTTTTTTTTTTTTTTTTTTTTTCCCTCCTCAATTTAAGGCTTTTGAGAGGTGAGCCGGAGCACAGTTAATCCACCAGAAATCCCGCCTTATATCCAGGCTGCACCAAACCCTCTTGCTGACTTTTCTCTTAGTGGGCTAAGAATGCGGCATGTTTGTGTGGAAAAAGTGTGCATGAAGGAGTTCTTGGTCCTAGCATCATCAACATACGAGACAGCTTCAAGCAAACCTGCATGATAATGCACTAGCGGTGACATTCTCCTTATGGATTCTACGTTTCTTCTGTTGAATGGGGGGGAGTGAAGAAGAAAATTTAGAACAGGGCTATTTTGTCTAATCAAAATACACCATTTAGACTGTCTTGCTGATTTAAACAAATACAATGATGCCAGAACAGCTGGCTGCCAATATGATTGATCATTTATCCCACCGTCTCTGATGAGTTGCAATAACTGCTGAGTAAATATTCCCATGAATTTCCTTTGGTGCTTCGATGCGCATAGCTGATTACAGCCTCTGCATTCAACACATCTTCTGTTTTGATTTTGGTCAGCTGAGATATGTTAGAACCACGAGCAGGATAGGCCCATGTCACGTGTCAATGGAAATTAATGGGCAAGACTACAGTTTATGTATAAAATTTAGTCCAAGCACAGTTCTGCACTCTTCAACATGCAGGTGCAATTTAGACCTGCATGCACACACACACATACACAAAACCTCTTCATGGCTTCCATGGCAACCCCACAGTAAGCTATTGACAGTTTAATTTTTACCCCACGGCAACCACACATGTAGAAAAACAAAACTGCAACTCATACAACTTTTGCAGCTTTGGTATGCAAAGCTTTTTTGAGGCCTCGCTCACAAGTTCACTCTGAGCAGCATGATGGCTGATATCCTGATTGAAAAATTCTGGACTTCATATTTGACCATGACAGTGATCAGGAGGACAGAGGCCAAGGAAGTAGGGGTGCAAGATAACTATCGGAGCCGATAACAGGAAATAATGACATCATTCCGATAAGTCCGATATCACGACGAATAGCCCCGATAACATATATATTTTTGTCAACACGGCAGTGCCTCGCCCCTCTGAGTCTTAAATGACCAGCAGTGAATGTTATGTTCAAGTAACGTCGGCATAATCAGAAAAACGATTTCTCAATCAGGAAAACTCAAGAATACCCCCTCATGCCAGAAAACAACTTAAGTCGGTCATAATTTTAGTAGTTGCTAACTTGATATTCACAGTGTTTCCCCTCATGTTACACATAAAAAAAGAAAAAAATAGAAAAGGCTGAAAGAATGACTAGCAAACGAGGGAACTTCAGAATTTACGTTACACCTTGAATGCAGCCTGGAGCACAGCGTACTGATCACAACAAACATGGCGGCGATGGCCAAACTATCTTCAGAAGAAGATAGTTTGGTGGTTATTTGTGACGAATGCTCCAAGCGAATTCTACGAGGAGGCAAGCACAAGCTTTGATACGTCAAACCTGATCAGCCACCTACAACATAATCGCTTCCATGGAGTTTTGAAATCGCGCTAACACGAGCTAATGCTAACGCGCGCAAGCCAGCAGCAGTCTATCTTCCCCTCCCCTCATCTCTCTCATCTAAAGCTTCCATGAGATTAAAAAAAAAGATTAAAAAAATCACTGAACCTCATTTACTTTAATTAAAGGTATTAATTTAAATGGAACCACAAGTCAAAATCCTTTAAATGTAAATCCTTTTCAGTTTGTAATTCTGATGCATGTATTTCCATCAGTTCAAGGAGCCTTTATTTTTTTATATCAGCAAGTAACGCACCTATTTAAGTTGATGTGAGATATCAAATAGGTTTTTTGATAGCTTTAAGAAAATGTTTTAAGAGGCTTGCCAGTAATTTTTCAATGGAAAAAATAAATATTGTTCATTTGAAGAGTCCAAACTATTTTGGATTTTGTTTCATCGTATTGATGTAATGATCTTAGGTATGTGTGTGTGTTATCGGTTATCAGTATCGGTATCGGTTTTAAAAAACATTTATCGTGCATCCCTACAAGTAAGTATCAGAGGTTGAGGATAACGACTCTGACATTGATGAGGACGAGGACCCAGCTGAAGTGGTGGTCTCCTTTCGGTCCAGAAAAAGACATTTTTCCACGATGTCATCCCCAACTTAGAGAAGAGGCAGAGAGGGAGATTAATCTAAAAAAAAAAAAAAAAAAAAAAAAAAAAACACAAGGAGGAACCATTTTTTGACAAACTTGGCAGAAGAACGGCAGAGCTCCTCATTCAAGGGCACTGAAATCTTCCACGAATCCCATCCTCTTCTGCATTTGTGAGAAACGTGCACACAACAGCAACAACATCCATGCCAACCACAGAAATGAGGAGGCAAAAGAAAGAAGTGCTAACTGTGAAGTAAAAAAAAAAACAAGCTTTGTGTGCCACAAATGTGGTGTATGCACATCTGCAGAGACCATCAAATTACCTCAGTAAATTACTGTCTTTTCAGAGCTACATGACTAAATTGTAATTGGTTTCATACGGTGAGTGGTTCAAGTATTACTTTTGTAATTTAGTTCTGTTTTCCACTGCCCTTTGGGCTTTTTACAATAAATAAAGTCATACTGGTCAGTTTTGACCAAAATGCAAAATTTTTTTTTGTTTTTTTTGTTTTTCGGCCCGAGTTTAGAAGTATTTAACTAGTTTACTTTGACTTAAAAAAAAAAAAAAGAAAAAGTGACTTTCGTATACATTTAAGTGATGCACTCTGTGATAAATAGTACAATAGGTTTCATCTTAGTATTTGTTATAGTCAAAATAATAACATGAGGTCAGATAAATAAAACCAACATGACATAAACATCAGATATAAGCTCAAAACTTGTAATGTTTAAAGGAGATAAAACTGATAAAAAGATCTAATGCCACATATAGTAATAATGTATGTATTATTATGGAATTTGTAATAAATGATGCTGACCAAAAGTGACCAGAAACACTACAAGTGTTAGTGTGTACAAGTTGATTAGGATGCAGTAGCCCTGATGGTTGCTAGGCAGGTTGTCAGGTCCGTTGCTCAGCAAAGTCAGTGCTGTTTCCACATTGCTATTGCTAAAAAACTACATCTATCCCACGGCATTCGTGTGAAATAGCCCTGAAAGCTCCACACAACGAAACTGCCACTGCATCTGCTTTTGGAATACTGCTCACACCTGCTGATGATCACTTAATCAAGTGCATTTAATTAGAAGCACCTGGCTGTCAGCAAAAAGACAGGCATCAGCAACTACGTTGGAGAAGGAATTGTTGCTGATCACCAATCTGGGAAGGTTCATAGGGGTGAGAAAAATTATTTACAAGACGAAAACAAGACAGTTGCCAATATTCCCAAGAGGGGACTTCCCAGCAATTTCACCCCAAGGTCAGGTGGTGCAATTCTCTTGAATTATATTGCACACTGCATCTCATGCCCCAGATGCTGACTATGAATAAACCACTTCTTGGAGAAGGAGGAAAAAAAACCTGAAACAATATATAGCTTTAGACAAAGAAGACCAAAGTGGAAGGTACCTGGTCATAGGAAGCATATGAGGAAACATATTAGGAGAAAGACCTCATAAAAACTATTAATGTATGGGAAGGATGATGGGGAATTTAAGCTTATTGTGGGCACAATGCAGTGACTTAAAGTCCTTGATACAAGTCTTCTAAAGTCAAATGAGGGCATCCAACAGCTGAAAACCACAAATAATCAAGATGTTGCACTGACCCAGTGTTCAGACACCAACCTGATGGAGTTGTGCATAAATTAATACCTGCAAATCCCAATCAACTAAAAGCAACAACGCAAAGAAAAGTGAATCGAAACTGAGTGATAATCTCATACTGTAACTTTGGTTTTGTAAACTATTGAATCACATTGCGTGTTTATTCACGCGCCCATAGCGTTAGCTTAATTTTTGTACAATCACGTCATCTGCTTTTGTTCATCTTAAGTTGTACTTGCCCACTTTCAAGACCTTCTGAGACTGTAGTTTTGTCAGAGCTGCAATGGGAACAGTCTGAAGCCACTTGTTCCAGCTCCAGAACCTGGACTGGGTGGACTGGTGGCTGCAGTGATTTACACGGACAGGTCAAATTAAGGGCCAGTTTGAGTGACCACTCATGTTTACCAAGCTGATACCTTAACTAGAGATTGTTTTTTTTTCATGACGGAGGCAAAAGAAACACAGCTGGATTTGTTGGGAATTCATTGGGGAGAGGGGTAGGAGAGAGAGAAGAAAATGTCTTAGAAATATTGTGACTCACTGGGCATGAGAATCTATGGTTGTGATTGGAAATGAGCAGCAGGTGGGTCTGGTGTGCACCTGGATCCACTTCTGTAATTAATCAGCGAGTGAAGAAGGGAAAGGGGAATGAGGAAAAAAACAGGCCAGGCTAGGAGAGCCCAGATGGAGTGACCGTGGCAAAGCCTCTAATTGAATCAGTGGCTGCTATTTTTATAGAATTAGCTGACATTGAAGAAATTATATGAATCACCTGGCCTTTTCCTCGAACACAACTTTTAATGAAAAAAAAGTTAAAACAGGGTAAAGTTTTCAAAATAAATTGTCAACTCAGTCTGTTCTATAAAAGCACACTGTTAAAAAGTGAAAAGGGTAAAAAGTCGTTATTAAAAGTTTAGTCAATGAAATTAAATTCACTTCTCTTATACTGTCAGCCTTCTGCAGACTTGGACAGGAGTTAAGTATCCTTTCAGCCCCAAAACATATCATTTTAATACACATAGAATTAGTTTATGAGCAAACGGCAGAGAATGTAATTGTCAAAAGCAGTTACGCACAGGTCATGAATAGCACATTGAATTTCTTTAAACTCTTAAGAAAATGTGTCTTCCATGAGAACAAACTTTTTTCTTCTGCTGAGACTGCATCCAATCTGTCACCGGTCTCAGTCAGTCACGTGACTGACAGCTGCCCTTGGTCGTCCTTTTGGAAGGATGAGAAATGTAAACAAACGGAAGGGCACGGAGCAAACGAGAGGACAGATATCGCTTCTTAATGTTACACTTTGCCTGTAGGGATACTGAGCAGGACAGGGGACAAACTCAATCAACATTCCAAGGACCGATATTTAGCCACACTGTCCACTGTTAACAGCATAGAGCCATTTAAATCACACACACTTCATCCTATTTACAGCATATGCAATGCATATTATATATATATATATATATATATATATATATATATATATATATACACATACATACAGTGGAGGAAATAAGTATTTGATCCCCCGCTGATTTTGACAGTTGTCATACTAAGAAATAAATGAACAGTCTCAGACTTCTATGGCAGCTTTATTTTAACAGTTATAGAAAGAATATTGAAAAAAAATTGAGAAAATTACATGAAATGAAAAATAAAACTTAATTTGCAAGTCATTGAGGGAAATAAGTATTTGATCCCCGAGCAAAACATGATCTAATACTTGGTGGCAAAACCCTTGTTGGCAAGCACAGCTGTCAGAAGTTTCTTGTAGTTGCTTACTAGGTTTGCACACATCAGGAGTAATTTTCATCCTCTCTGCAGATCATCTCCAAATCTTGAAGGTTTTGAGGCTTGCGCTTGGAAACTCTCAGCTTCAGCTCTCTCTATAGATTTTTAATAGGATTAAGGTCAGGAGACTGGCTAGGCCATTCCATGACCTTGATGTGCTTCTTATTGAGCCGCTCCTTTGTTTCCTTGGCTGTATGTTTTGGGTCGTTGTCATGCTGGAAGACCCATCCACGACCCATTTTCAATGTCCTTGTGGAGGCAAGGAGGTTGTCACCCAAGATTCTGCTGTACATGGCCCCGTTCATCTTCCCATCGATGCGGTGAAGCCGACCAGTCCCCTTAGAAGAGAAACACCCTCAAAGCATAAGGCTTCCACCGCCATGCTTGACAGTAGGGATGGTGTTTTTGGGGTCATAAAGCTACCCCACTAGTCATGTTTCAAGGTGCAAAACACAACAGTCTTATCTAAAATGGTCCAGTGGATCCTCATGTCAGCCGCTCGCTGCATGTTGTTGCTTAACTGTTCCCGATCACTTCATTTTGCAGATGTATGGATGAGTCCCAATCTGGATCAGAGACCATCATTCCCCTGCAATTACATGAAAAGTTATAGAGCAATTTAGTGTTGTAATTTATCAACATGAGGCCAGTTTTAGATACTTTAGGTAGATATAGAAAGCTGAAATGCAGCACGACTACCTCTAAATTATACTTAGTCGAATGAGCACAACACACTTGTATGATTTTGTTGTGCTGTTAAAAGAAAACTTATTAAGATCCACATGAAATATTTGGCACATGGTGTATATAAAAATATTACAGCAAGAGTTGGACTCATAGCATGAACATAATACAGTGGCTGTTAAGAGGGGGCATCACTCAGCTTCAGATGTACCTGATGTAGACACAGTACAAAATATTAACAGCAAGCGAAAAGCACAAAAAAAAAAATGTACAACATATTTAGGTAAAGAAACAGTGATGCTGACTTTGGGTCCTTGTGGCGTGAGCGCCGTAACTTCACTCACAGATGTGACAGTGGTATTGATCTTCTGCACTAACTTGGAAAGAAAGATGGCAAAGCTGCCCTTTTCAACCCGTGCTGGCAAGCCGTGACTGCAGCAGCCGGAGCATTCTGTTTGTGTGATTTGTTTTCTATACATTGCATCAGTCTGCCTCCATTCCTCGAGTCGCCTCTTTCACCTGATTCAGCTTGTCATGTCTTTACTCCGAATTCATTAAAGTTGTGACTTTGTCCACTGGCTGCTTTGATATTACATTTAAGCTTTTTGAATCATTGATAAAAGCAGTACATCAGTGCTCGAGTCAAACGGACATTTGAAGTTCATCATGTATGAATCCTGTTTATTTGAAAAGCTGTAAGAGGCTTGTACTAATAGCCCCAGTTTAACACGTATTATAGTCCTTGTTACAAGGAAACTTTACAGCAGTGAAGAGGAAATGAGTTATTGCGCAACATCCACACTAGGCTGAAAGTTAAAAAAAAAACACAAATACTCACCCAAAACCAAATTATCTTTAAATCCTGTCTTCTGTAAGTGAATTAGGCCCATGGCATACATTTAAAAGGTGAACCTTGCATAACCGATGCATAAAAGGTGCATGTTACATAAAGAAGATGAAAGCAATAAGATAATCAGCATCATCATGGAATGCTTCCAGATCACGTGGGAGTGATGCTTAAATTCTTCATGTATGGGGTGTAAAAGCTGATGAAGCTAGTGTAGGATGTGAAGTATAACACAGAAAACAGAAAAAGGCAGCTCGAGTCATGGAAATGTCAATGTATTGTTGATGATAGAATGATGGATGTCTTAAATAGATATTCATTACTTGGTAGTATCACTGCTAATATATCTACAAGGAGAAAAGGATGAACAGCTGTGTAAGCATGCAACATTATGATAAAAAGGGGGTTGTTTTTTAACTATTCAAACCCTCTATTTACATTTACTCCAAAATAAGGCTTTGTGTAAAAGCAAAATAGCCAACAATTGTGACGCCAGCCACACTGCGAGGGATTTAAGTTAATATGCTCACCATGCTACAGTGGCTACGCTGCAGCACAGACTCACATCAGTGCCCTCCACAGCTGCTGTGGGAGGTTGAAAACAGTGAACCTGGTTCATAGGAGGCAGCGGAGTATGATGAATGTATAGGCACAGCTGACTCTGTGTTGCTCCTGTTCTCTCCGGTCATTCGGAACATCAAGTGTTCGCCGTGTTACCTGTGACTTTGCTCCAGTAGATGTAGGTGTTTGCTGCCGGCAAGCCTCCTAAGGAATTCCCAACAGAAGGGCTGGGCTGTGACAGCTCACGTTCCCTTTAGGTTTGTCTTTTCCCCGGCTTTGATACCTCTTAATGGAAAACAGCACACAAAAAGCTCTCAAGGATCAAAGCCCGGATGGGAAAGTTTTTTTCCCCCCACACTTGCCACAATGGCAGGTGGGTTTTAAAATCTAGCAGCCACTCGTTTTTCACCAGCCGCTACTGCTATTACTGGGAAAATAATGCAATTAATGCTCACATTTTTGAGTGCATTTTTTTTAGATATCATGTTTTATTTTGAGAAAACAGTAATAAAAAAAATAAGGGAACTTACTTTCATTGCCGTTTGTAATCTTGAAATGACCATCCTTCTTTGTGACTGCATGGGCCCAGTTTCCCGACCATGTCTTGTGTAAAATATCCGGGTGAAACAAATGGACTCTGGAACCAATTTCCACTGTAAAATGTCAAAATTGCTGTTATTATTTATTTCATTATCTGTGTTACCTATCCACCTCTGCACAAAACAACCCACGTTTGGCAGGCAGTCGGTGCTAATTTCCGATCCTGATCAAAGCCAAAAAATAAAATAAAATAAAATAATGGCCACCGCTATCTGTGGAAGTAAATCTGAGTCAATAACTGGAAGACTATTTTGTTTTCTCTGGGCATTTTTGAGCAAAACTGTGAACTTTCTTGCATTGTTTCATTTTGCCAATAAAACAAGTTGTGCTTTGCTTGAGTGATTAAACTGATACTGTTACATGTAACACTGCAGTTTTTTTTTTAAAATCATTTGTTGACTTGTCTGGCTCAACAGGTTGGCCTTCAGGAACCTGTACTGCAGTGGTTTAGGTCCTATTTAATAGTTTCTCTGTTATGATTGATCTGCTCTCCTCCTCCTTGGCCCCTCTGACCTCTGGTGTACCACAGGTATCCGTTTTGGACCCTGTTCTATTCTCCTTGTACATGCTATAGACAAGTATTTTAAATCATGATATTTCCTTTCATCTGTATGCAGATGATTTACAAAGCTATCTGCCACTTATGCCAAGTTCTTCAAATGCACTCGAATCCATCCAACGATGTTTAGTTGACATCAAATTCTGGCTGTCACAAAGTATGTAATTTTATGTATGTACAAAGTTTTTATTTTTTCCCTTTGAACAAAAGCAAAATTTAATGTATTATGTTTGCCCCCTCCAGTCTGTGTACCAGTGTAGCTCCAAGTCTTGATGCTCTGGTCCCTCACCTTAACCATGTGGTTGGTCAAAAAAAAAATATCTTTTTTTTTTTTAGGGGGGGGGGGGGGTGTTAACCTTAGACAGCAGTTTATTGACTAACAAATTGACCATTGTTGCAAAAGTCAAGCACCTCCTGAACCGTAGTGACCTCGAGAAAGCCATCCACGCTTCTACCAGTTTATGTAGGAAACAATCAAACTTGCCTGTATCGCTTGCAACCTTTATAAAATACTGCTGCTGACAAACACAGGGAGACACTATCTCATCACACCTGCCCTGTGCTCTCTCTCTCTCTCCACTGGCTCCCAGTCCAGTTCAGAATTCAGTCTGAGCTTCTGTTGTTTGCCTTCAGTGCAGTTACTGGCCTCGCACCTTCATATTTTTGTGTGATTTTGAGCTTTCACTAACCCTGCAGAGCTCTGCCTCCTGCCAGAGTTCCCACGATTGAGGTGCAAACTGCGGGCTGATCGTTCGTTTGCGGTCGCGGGTCCTAAACTCTGGAGCACTCTGCCCCCTGAGTTACGTTCCAGCACTGACCTGCCTCTGCTCAAAGCTAAACAGCACTGTGTCACTTTTCTCTGTTTGAATGTGTTCTATTGTCATATTATTTATTGTATTTATGAATTCATTATTTATTTGTTTTTTAAAGCTGTGAAGCACTTTGGTGAACTTAGGTTGTTAAATGTGCTAGATAAATAAAGGTAAAAAAAAAAAAAAGACAGCCACTAAAACATTCTGGTCTTCTTTGAACTTTTTTCCCCTGATTTTCTTAACATAAATACACAAATGTGTGACATATTGTAAAAATGCAAAAATGAGTGTTTAGCCCGAGACATCTTTGAAACCAAAGACAAATGCTTTGTAAAAAGTTCCCAGCACATCCTATAGGATGGAGAAAAAATCCCCACTCTATCCTTGAGGTACAGCCATAATTTTTGCTTTTAAAATGAAGAGCTGCAGCTCAAGCAGAGCGCCTGGAGAATATGACCAAAAAAAGGGATTATGTCTCTCCAGAAGGAAACATTCTCCCTGCACCCTGGCAAGTATTTTGTGCAATGGAAAACTACAACATGCATTTACCTCATTTTCTGAGCCTCCATTCATGTCGAAGAGGATGTAGATTGTAGATGACATGGAAAAACATAATACGGCCACTTTAATAGATTGATGAAGCAATTCGTGTTGCATGTCTCATGCCTGAAATTGAGCAGTTACCATAGAAAATTACTGCTGTCATGTTAAAGGAATTATTTTGAATTGTGGTGATGTGCTAATATCCAGGATAAAAAACAAACAAAAAAACAAAAAAGTATTTGATTCAACATTGAGGGTAAACTAGAGGGATCTGACATGCAGCACTGACACAGTCTACAATATTTTACTGTTATTTTAGATGGATAAATCAGAGGGCTCAGTGTGTCCAGTCAACAGTTCATTACACTCTGCTGTTAACACAGTAAAACAACGGTGATTTAGAGGAGTGACTGATCACAAACTCCAGAGCTGAAGGCACCCAAGCAGCTGATGAGAGGTTTCTTTTCTCATTTCTCTCATTTCTCTTTCATGTAATGGAGTTGTACAGCTGATGTCTCCCAAGGCTAAAGAAAGGTGTGGCGCAAGACTGAGGAAAGACTTATATTAATTATAAGTACCAGTCAGCATGCAGACCCTGTACTTCAAAAAACATTAGGTGCTTACACAGCTTCTAAGTCCACACCTCCTGCCAGGTGTCTCTGCTATGCACCTGAGGCAACCATATTCCTTCACATATGATATTTCCAAGTCATGGCAACAGCAAAAAAAAAAAAAAAAAAAGGAAGAAGAGGAAGGACAGGGTTGAGAACACAGCTGTGTCGGAGATTATGTGTTTACCTGTACCCAGCTGTCATCTATAATCAGACTCCACTGTGGGCTTATAATGGACTTGATGTACCTGTACTCTTACAGACTCTGGCAGCTTGTCCAATGTTACAGACAGGCAGCGTAGGAGGCGGATGGACACCCATGCTGCTTTGCAATCTGAACAGGATTTCCATCTGACCGTGCACGTTAACCCCGGATTACTTAACATCTTCTTGGTCATGTTTAGACTTTCAAGATACATCGCACCACTGAACTACCATTGCCTTGCTGTTGAAGAGAAATGAGAAATCTATATTACTGCAGTAGAAGAAGAACAAACTAGAAAATTTCGGAGAAATTTTAATATGTGCATGCCTGCTTGCAGCACATTTATTGTCGCTTGCTGCTGCTTAATGCACGTCCATCTTCAGAGCAGGGTCATGTTTGGACGTGTTACCTGATGCTCTTATGCAACTTTTCCATGGGCCAACATCAGTGTGTGACCTCAGAAATGCACTTCTGGAAGAATGGTCAAAAATCCCCAATAAACACACTTCCTAGGAGTGTTGAAGCTGTTCATGTTGCAAAGGGTGGAGCCACATCATATTGATTAGGAATGGGATGAACTAAATGGTGAAACTTGGCCCCCAAAGGTGGAGGTCATCATAGGGAGGGTCAGTGATGTTTTGGGCCTTTTTTGGTGGCATTTTATGGAGCCCCATTTAGGTCATAATTCAATGAATAAATGAATCTATTATGATCTTGATATCTATTTATGAAATACAGGCGTTTATTATTATGAAATATTTCCCATTATTATGAAATGCATGTTTATTATTATTAAATATTTCCCATTATTATGATAATGGTTTCGTTTTTCATAAGAATGAGCTTTTACATAATAATGGCTTTGTTTTTCATAAGAATGATTTGTGTCTCAATCAAAGCAGAGGGGGCGGAGCCATTTATGTGATTGGCTGCTAGGTCATAATTCTTTTTTTTTTTCTTAATTATTTAATTTTTTCATTATAATGGGACATGTTTCATAATAATAAACATGTATTTCATAATAATGGATACGTATTTCATAATAATAAACGTCTGTATTTCATAATAATAGACTCATTTATTCATTGAATTATGACACAAACGGGGCTCCATAGCCGCAAAGCCACAGAATACTCGCACGACTGTCGGCTCGTTTTGAGCCGATTTTCCAGTCGTGCGAGTATTTTTTGGATCGGGCCGAATTTCGACCCTATCGTGGGTCGTGCTTCGTGTAGTATACGTGGGGTAACGACGAGAGATCAACACCTCCCGACGAGCTCCCGATCACAAGTCGTGTGCTCGCAAGGAAATCAAACGTGTTTGAAATCCTGGTCGCTCCTCGTGAAGGTATCGCACAGTAGAAGCATTAGGTGCGTTTGAGATGAACTGCGGCTCGCCTGGCGAGTAGACGAGATCAGGCGGCCACAGCAGGAGGTAGAGACAAAAAGCTGCAGTCAAGTCGGACAGTTTCCAGCACATACAGGTGGAGACACTTAGTTTAGATCACCTGTATGTTAGTTTTGCAGACCACGTTCTTAGATAAAGTGTCCTCCGCAGGTCCCCCGCGGGAGGGAGGACCTGAACCGTCTCTGCTGCAGAGGCGGGGGTTGGAGCGGAGCAAAACGGCACAAATATTTCAAAGAGGGCTGGCGTGACAGTCGTTTGAGAAGAGAGGGCTGGCGTGACGGCAGTTCCCGCGGGGTGCCTGCAGCCAGATCAAACTCGAGACCCTCTCTGCCGCAGGAGCCTCGAGGAGGACCGGCAGACGCCCCCCGAAGTCCCCACCTGACTTCCCCGCACCCCTCCGCTCCAACCCCCGCCTCTGCAGCAGAGACGGTTCAGGTCCTCCCTCCCGCGGGGTGCCGTTCACGACCGACCACTACCGCCGGAGCTGTAGTCGAGCTCGTGGCGCTTAATAAGCTAAACAAGCTAAGCGCTAACTAATAAACGATGCTCCAGTGCTCTGACATAAACTAATCATAACTCCTGTGCGCAATTGAAGGACTCGATCTGAAATTCCTTATCGCGGCACGTCTTCTACTGACTAAATACATTAGGACAGGGGTCTCAAATAAAGCAAATAATGATTTGAACGATCTTGAATCTTGAAAAAAAAAAACATTGGCAGGGTGGAGACTCGAACCAGAGTCTCCCGTTTGAAAGTCAACGCGCCTAACCGTTACGCTATCAATGAACACACTATCTCGGTCCGCTAGGTAGGTAGTTTTGTGGTGGCGGTGCTTGGGCTGCCGCGATCGTTCTTTTCGTAGTTCGGGGGGCGTCTGCCGGTCCTCCTCGAGGCTCCTGCGGCAGAGAGGGTCTCGCCCCCCTCTCTGCCGCGGTCCAAAACACCTCACTAGTCTGGACTCTGCCAGCTCCGTCTACGCAGCCCCCCCATTTCACAAGTCAACTGCATTGCAAATCAAACTCGACATCTCGAGTTTGAAACTCGAGATCTCGACTTTCAAACTCGAGATCTCGAGTTTGAAACTGGAGAAAAAAATTCCTATTTGGTGAATGTTTTCCGTTTTTAAACTAGAGCAGTTTTAAAAAGTAAAAAATTCATCCGCCGTAGCTGGCACGCAACTTGCCTTACGCTGGCATCGAACTCGCTGTCCCTCATATGGAAGGCGGCTGCCTTAACCACTGGACTAACGTGGCACATGACGTCACACGGTAGACAAGAGTATAACTCTTTGTGTAAACACAAGTCTAAACGGTCTATTCAATCAACGTACTGTACTGTACTGTAGGTTTACTACAGTTATATTTGTTATTAGGTGAATGTTTTCCGTTTTTAAACTAGAGCAGTTTTAAGTAGTTTAAATTCATCCACTGTAGCTGGCATATTTTGCCATTTGCTTTAGGGTGGGATCGAACTCGATGTCCCCGTATGTGGGGCGGCTGCTTTTACCACTGGACTAACATGGCACATGACTTTGCTTGGTAGAGGAGAGTATAAGTCTTTGTGGAAAAATATATCATTGTCATATATCATATGTTATAGTCCAAAGTCTTGTGACCCCTTTAAAGTTTGAATGGTGTCTGTGCTATAAAATATGGCTGAGCTATAGAGCTCCAAAGAGGGCAAAGAGGGCCCAAGAAGACAATTTTCACCGGTTTTTGGCATCTACCGTCGCCACGGTAACACTTTTGACAAAGAAAAGTAATAGCACACATCACACGGTCGAGACCTTCGTTTTGATATATTTCATGCATTTGTGCACATTACGGCCTGGCACGCGACATATGCCTCTAGCTGGGATTGAACCCATGACTTAACTTGGAGTCGTTCAAAATCCCATTCATTTCTATGGGACAATTTTGACCGGTTTTTGGCGTCTAGCGTCGCCATGGTAACACTTTTGACGAAGAAAAGTAATAGCACACATCGCACGGTCGAGACCTACGTTTTGATATATTCCATGCATGTGTGCACCTTACGGTTATGCCCCTATTAACGGACAAAAAATGATGCGGAATAAAAAAAGGGAAACCGATCCTGGATACTAATATACGCCTTCCGAAACGCGTTTTTTGCCATTTTCTCAGTGGTTTTTTGGGTTTTTTTGGATTTTTTTCTTCCATAGCGAGGGCGGTGTCCCCCCAGATGCCCTCGCAGGGGCAACTTCCCAGAGGGCCATTTTATGCCCCCCCCAGGGCCATTTTGGGCCATTCTGCAGCATTGCAATATGTGCATGCCACTACTGGCATGCACATAACTAGAAGATGGGAGCGGTTTGCAGTGAGCTTTAGTCACTTAGAAATATGTACTGGGTATGTCTGTGTACTGTGCAAAAAATCAGAAGAAAATAACTTTTCTACGGAAACGAGAACATTATCTGAAATGCTTAAGCAGCATAAATTCAAGAAGTAGAGTGATGACTGGTACAAGTAGGCCTGCATGGTGTTTGTGTTTTACTTTGAACTCTGGCAGTGCCAGCAGGCTGTTTTACATTATTTCTCTGCCTAAAGCGCAGAGCAAACACTCAGGTATCATTTTGTTCTCTAGTTTTGTTAATATAAAATGCAGCATGGCTGCCAATTCACAGTTCCTTTTTAATAAAAATCAATTCTGAAATTTATTAAATGCCAAGACAGACCTGCAGCCCACACTGAAAAAAGGACCTGGGATTTATGCCTAGCATTTAAATATTCTGTTAATTTTATTAAAGCCCTGTAGTTTTTCAAGTAATACCAGCTTGGACAACATAGGGGATATTTTACTCTCAAGCACAAAAATACATTTTTCACATTCTGCAAGCACTTGACCTTTCAGTCAAAAAATGTGGAAGAAGGCGGTCTGCATTAATTGACATTTAAATAACAAGCAGCTCATAATCACCCTCTAAAAGCTGAGGATGTTAAAAGTACAAGCAACTTTTTATAAGAACATAAGTGAATGGCAATTTAACAAGGGATCTCTTTAATTTAACTTGATAAATCTGCTTACTTTTATAATTGAATCAGTGTCACATTTGTTGGAAAGATGTTTAGCTATGAATAATTATTAAAGCAGTTAAAACAAAGGCATTAAATTGCAAAATACATAAATAAAACTAGAAAAGCAAACCATATAGCGATTTACACCATAAATATTAGTCGTACATATAGCACTGACAATATGGCGACCACTAAAAAAGTACCATATCTTCGTTTATTTTGTATTGCACACACAAAAAAAAATGCTATAAAGATTTCATGCAATATTTGTTTCCAAAGTCAATATATTGAAATTATACAACCTCAATGTTTTTATAGAGATTGCAATAAAATCTGCCTTCTGAATCACATCCAGATCAGCCTTTGAGTTTTTATAGAGGTTCCCATTGTCAACCTCTGAGTCAAATTTCATGAATTTTGGGCAATAATTATCGGAGATATTGAGAAACAAAATGTATCAAAAATGTATCGAAAATTAGAAATTTATGCAGAATCCAGGATTTCTTCCGGATCAGAACCCAAATAAAATCAGTTCTTCCTTTTCACATTTCAGACAACTCCTGAAAATTTCATCAAAATCCATCCATGACTTTTTGAGTTATCTTGAACACAGACAGACAGACAAACAGATAAACGTCAGCAAAAACATAACCTCCTTGGCGGAGGTAATGAATAAATGGTGCACCATCTGATGTATGAGGAATCAGTCCGGCATTACAGTATTGCCAGAACATAAATTAGTCCTTGGCTAGTCAACCACAACTAGGTGTTGGCTAGCAGTCTGGTTAAATTCAAATGAATGGGTCATTAATACACTTGTACAGACCTTGATGACAAGCCCTTGAGGTGATCCATTCATTTCAGTTTGCAAATGGATGGTTGTAGTTAAAACACCCACTTTAGTGGGTTAAGTTAGTGAAGTGAACGTCTGTTAATGACCCATTCATTTGAATTTAACTGGAAAGTTAGCCAATGACTAGATGTGTTCAGCTAGCCAAGGACCCCAGCCAAGTTCCACCACCAGAGTTTATCACAAGAGGCGAAAACATGAGTTTGTCTCATAACAGTTATTTCATTCATTTCATTTATGAATTTTGGAGATGAGTTTCATCATCAATATCGCTCAAGTTTTGCTGCAAAACTGTAATGAAATAGACCCTGTAACACGTAGACCTTGGATGTAATTAGGTGGACAGGTCTGAAAGCAACAACGTGCAAAAATCCAAAATAAAGTTTGGCATCCTTTCACAGTTGCACGCTAGAATTTACTAGGAGCGATCCATTCTTTCAAAAATGTTGGTAAAAATAGTCAGTATGCCTTGGTGCCTAATTTTATACACCTGTGGCCATGGAAGTGATTGGAACACCTGATTCTGATCATTTGGATAAGCAAATATTTGGCAATGTAGTGTATTTTTCCACTGAGCACACCATGAGTACGTTAGCCTGACAAGGATAAAAAAAAAAAAAAAAAAAAAAGACAGACATCATTACGTTGATGAGTGTAAAATGGGACAAACCAAATATTGTGTTGGAAATGATAGCAAAGCTGCTGTTTGTTTAATACTCAACCTTGTCATGTGAGCAGGAGTCAAAACCCACTCCTTCAACACTAACAATTTAGGAAGTCATTTTAGGAGTCGTCATCCCAGGCAGTACAAGGAATTAATGAAGATCAAGCAAGGGGAAGAGACTCCCACGAGAAAAAGCTGTCAGGAAACCGATTGTCAACTCTCTTAACAGAGGCAAAAAGTTTGACTGTAACCAACCCCGGGGTAAAAGGCATAACTCAGAAACTCCTAGAATTTACATGAAAGTTGCAGTAAACTGCGGTAGTTTTCTTATTTTGTTATGAGAATGTGTTTGCATCAGTGCCATCCCCATGATGATAAGAGCATTATAATTTATTGTTGTCAGTATCAGAAGCATAGGTGGATCATATCGGTATCAGCAATCAGCAAAAATTAGCTTGAAAAATATCAGCATATTGGATATCCTGCAAATATCCACTGTCTATATCCCTTCTTAATAGTGTTTGCAATGAAGTTTGTGAGTTTTAAGTTGTTGCTGCTTGACTCTAATTCATGACATGGATGTAGATGTGTACATAAGCGATGCCATGAACAAGTCCTATTGCATCAAGACTCAAAAAGAAAGAGCGTTGTTGGGATGCAGCAGTTTAAATTATTTGATTTGTATCATGTATCATGGGTTTTTATAAACTTCCTCATCAATGTGACACTTTCAGTTACAGTTTATACGAGGGCGGTTCCAAGGTTTGAACAAAGTCCCAGCTCCTCTGTAGAAAGCATTCTGTAGCGTTCAAGTCTTAAAAGCAGACATCACTCTGTGACCACATGGCTGTTTCAGAAACACCATTTTCCAGAACGCAGTTGTTGATTCTGGTGCACTACAGTAGTAAAGGTCCTGGGTTAAAGAGGGCAAGCGTTGTTGATGTTGAAGGAAGTCAGGCTGGATATAATGATGAAGAATGGATGGAGTCAGGGTTTTGGTGGTAGGTCAGCACAACATCTTGGCAAAGGTATCCTTTTGGACTCGACTGTAAGTTTGCTCCGTTTAATCCCTTCTATAATTCCCACTGGAGAGGTTTGACCAACCTTATTGGATTAGTGAACGTCTGGCCTTTTCTTTCGGACACTGTCAATAAGCATCTTGGTCAAACACTTTTCTGCACTCTCACCATTTCTTTTCAGCTTGCTGTCTGACTCTTACAGAACAGAAAAAAAAACCAAGGATTCTACAAACCAGTTTCTGCAGCTCTAAAGTTAAGACAATAATAAAGTAGTCTTGTCACCTGATATTCTGAAGACAGTCTTATGCAGCTTTTAGGCATCTTAAAATTTGCGATACAGAAAGTGTCATCCTAAATGTTCTGGTATGTTCCTTAGTAATGTTGAGAAGGATAAAAGACACTGAGCTTCGTCTGTCATATAATGCATCTATAAAATCAAATCCATGCCAGAAAACCCCCACTGGGATCCAAAGTATCCACAAATCACTGCTTCTCTCTCTTTGGGTATTTTTTTCAGCCCATGAGATCCCATAGAAAATTAACATCTTTTATATTAAAATAAATGCCCTTTCAGACATTTAGTTTTTTATGTTAAATCTAATATCAGTTAAGAATGTAATATCCAACTAAAACTCACCCAGTCACATTTTTGTATCTTCCCTGTAAACTGCAAACCTGAAGACTGTCAGATGTTTTGTTAATGGGAACCCATACAATGAAAAAAGAAACAAATGTGAATTACAAGTGATTTTTTAAAAAAAAAAAAATGTAGTTAAGTCATTCAGGGGATCAAATATTTTTGAGTATTTCTGAACCTGAACTGAATTTGAATTTTTGCTTTTTTTTTTTTGCTTTTTTCCTGAACAAGCAATCCATGATTTTTGGAATGTTGCTTTCGACTGCAAAACACTGACTCTGCAATGTATTAGCATACAAAGCTACAATCCACTAATTTATAATGCATGTTTGCATAAATTAGAAACAATTTTTACTTTTAAAATTCTTGACTTACATTGATTGAAACTAGATCAGAATTTTCTGCATTGCCCTAAGAAGCTCTCTAATTAACAACAAAATAAAGAAAAAAACAAACAAACAAAAACGACAGTTACTTTATGTAGTTCTTAAATAGCATTTTATTGTAAGGAGGATTAAAACAATACCAAGAAAATTAGAGATTAAAGCGTCATCTTTTAATGTCAAGCTTTAAATAGAAAATCAGTTTTGTCAGGAAGTTCTTTATACAAAGAGTTTTATCATCTCAGGGTCATGAAAGAAGGGATTTCACTGTCCCCATAACAAATAAACATGTCAAATAATTTCACCCCAAATGAAATGGAGACACTTCATTAAGTCTATTATAAATTATGATTAAATTCCTCTGTAACATTAAATTAATGAAGCGCACATCCAACGATAATTGAAAGCTATGCAGATCAAACTAATATACATGTAAGTAATTAAATTGATGAAGAAAAATTAATTAACCATCAGTACTAATCACATATTCATGCTTTGGTTTTTTTTTTTTCCACAAATATAAATACATCTGAATGTTTCCCCAAGAAATATATGGAATGCAAACTTGCATTTCTGTATGAGCCTGTGGTGCGTCGGATCGTGACGTTTGCCTTTTTGTTACCTGCTAAAACAAGTTAATATTGTGTGCAGTTCAAAGAAGGACATGTGACAAGCCTTCAGGGCTTTTGTAACCTTTTTGCACCAACTGATCTGCGCTAAAGGTTTGGTTCATATTTGCCCAATCTGAATTGTTTTTTTTCTTTTTTCAAATGGAAGAACATGCATAAATTAAGAAGCTCTTTTATTTTATTCCATTGCTTGACTCTTTGTTACTTGAGTTTATATTCTGATCTATAACTATTCTTTTTGTGATCTGTATTGATTGATTTTGGGCGAAGTGTGGATTAGATGGTAGTCCATCACTTCTATCTCAGAGCGGCAGCTTTGAGTCACATTTAAAATGTTGTGAAGAGTCTTGACTGAGACTGAGGCAACGGCATCTTTCAGTTTATCCGTGCAATTTGAAAGGAGGTCAGAGCTGATTTGCCAGTACGCGCACTATTGTGTATTTGTCAGAATCAGAATCAACTTTATTTACCAGGTTTGTCCAACCAATGACGAATTTTTCAGGGTTCAGTAAAAAAATATATAGATATATGATAATAAATAAACTAAAACCTAGAGTACTCAAAAAATGTGTCCGCTATATCTAAGACAGAACCAATATTTACAGACATGAGATATTGCACTATATTCCATGACACTCTGTGACTATTGCAACTTTAGCAGAGCGACAGTCTGGGGGAGGAAGCTGTCTCTGTGACGGGTGTCTCAGCACTCTGCAGCAACTTCCAGATGGGAGAAGTTTGAATAGTTTGTGTTGAATAGTTTCAGTGTGTGAGGGGTCTGCAGAGACGTCTCCTGACCCTGGACCGCTACAGGCCCTGGATGGGGGAGAGGTCGGCCCCCCATTATCTTCCCTGTAGACCTTTCTGTCCAATGCAATCTGTACCTGTTCTTTTTGGAGACTCATCCTAACCAGACAGTGATGGAAGCACAGAGGACAGGCTGGACGATGGCAGAGCAGAGGTGGACCAGCAGCTCCAGGGCCATGAATCAACTTCCTGACCAGGGTTATCTCACTTTCTCACCATGTCAGATGTATTCACAAAAAAGTTCCTTTTTATACATCCACCACTTAATTCTGAGTTGAGAAAACTACAATTATCTGTAAAAGACGACACACAATCAATTATGTTGACGTTTCCAGATGTTTCCTTCCAAAGATTTCTGCTTGAATCCATTCTCACCTCAGCCAGTGAAATGCCCCAAGCTCAACTGTCTGCACCACAAACCCAAACCATGATTGTTTTAATCATTGCAGAGAAAAAGTTCTGTTTCAACCCCATCTGTGCGAATGCATCAGTCTTTTTCGGGTGTTAATCCGGAAACCTTTGTGCTGGATTTTGTGGATGTGGAGACGCAGGAAGAGGTTTTCTCCTGACATTCCTCTATGAGCGATACATTTATTCATTCAGGTGTAGGCTGCACAATAAAATATACCACCACCGCACCAGAGTCTGTGGAGTCTTCCTGAAGGTCCTCTGCAGTCGCATAAGGCTTTTGATTTTTCTCTACGGCACCATTTGTTTTTTCAGAACGTCATTCAGACCACAACTTGACCTTATCCATTATTATTATCTAGTCTTTTTTTAAATTACTGTACGTTACAACCTGAAGAAGCTGCTACATTTCAACACTGTTATCTTTGTACGGCCTTCTGCTGCTTTATGGCTTTCAGTAGTTGTTTTAGTATGTGCATATATATATATATATATATATATATATATATATATATATATATATATTAGCCAAAAAGTTGTTCTTGATGTGTGATTGTGACAGCAGTCTTCTAATAAGCATTCAGCATTGCTGTAATGATACTGTATGACATTATGATTCATTGCAACCATTATTTTTCCGTTCAGCGGAAAGAGTTATGACGCTAATTATTCTCGTTGTTTCCAAAGAAAATTGAGTCTGAAATAGAATTTCGGCTGCGACATCTGAAATGACACACTTGTTTACTTCTTCACTTCAGATCGAGTCGCTGGCGCGATGGACGACTGCAACCGTGCCTCTTTTATGATAAGCACATTCATTGTCAACAAAAGCTGCACCTTTCATCACACCCAGAGCAACTTTTACCGCACACCTTCTTTTTCTTCTCTTGTCAATACCTAATGGCTTTGCAATTGGCTTTCAGAAACTGCCATGTTTTGGCTTGGCAGCCCCCCCCCCCCCATACACTTTGTGTACTTTTCTTTCCACAACATCGTATTTCTCTGTACTTTTTCTGTCACTGCACTTTGCTCAGAGAACACAATTAAATTTGTTTGACTTGACCGGTAAATAGTGGAATGGCCCACTCAATTCTAAAAAGCACACAACGCTCGAATGCTCAAGTGGTCCAAAGATAGAATGTGAATTTAGGCATAGGGGTTGTTTGTGGTTGCTTTGCTCTCAGAGAAGGCCATTAGCTGCTCTGACCTGTGCAGTTAAGGGGTGTCAGCTATGATTTGCTATTGTACATCTTTGGTCTCTATGGTTCGGCGCTGATGGTCTTTAAAAGCCTCATTAGGGAACTCTCGATTATCATCTACTTAAGGACCATCATTGTTTGTGAGTCTATGTTATTTACTTCACCTGCATTACTTCTTCAGATATAAGGTCAGGACTCTAATTATTAGTTGATAGTGTTTTCAAACTTTTCTAACAGTTGTTGATCACTTTTCATTTCATAGACAGTAACGGAAACAACAGGCCTCCAGCCAGCATTTTTTCAAACATACTGATGCATCTTCCCGTTGCTTTATGCCTTATCTTACTTCATATTTATTTTGGGCTTCTGCTGGACCGTCTTGCACCTGCTAGAATTATTTCCACCCATGCTGCTCGGACCAAATGTGATGTGCCTGTTTCACAGGTTCAAAAGAAGAACTGGAGATGTGTTGAAGTAAATATGAAGTGGCATCATGTTTGTTGAGCTTGTAACTTTATTTATTTATTCACTTTTTTGAAAAGCTGGATAGTTTATTATTCTTTCTCAACTATCTGCATATATATTAAAGGTTAGTGCCAAAATCTGACGAAACCTTTTCTTTAAATCAGATATATATTCAATTTAATTTTGCAGCAGATGCTAGTTTTCTTGTGTGTGAGTGATAATGAGTGTGTCCTTCACCAATACTCTTTGACAGTCTAACATGCTTTATTAACTCCCCAAACCCTGATTTTGTCTCTGACAAACATATTCCCTGACAAAATCAGGGAATGTGTGACGGCTTGTTTTGTTATGCTGCATGTAGCCCCGTATCCACATCAGAGCTAAAGGAGTCCAGCAGTCAGAGACGAAGCAGTGATCTTGACCTCCAACACCTGCTCAGCATCAACCAGTGACCACAACCAGAACTACAGGCTGGATCCCAGTTGGTGATGGTGTGTTGCCCCAGACCTCTACCAGTTCACTGGGTTTTCCTCCAGGCCCAACAGGAACCATCCAGCCTGGCTAGCCCCTCCACCACCAACAAGCCCAGTAAAGACGATGAGCCACACCTCAGACAACAAGGGGCGACTTTACCCACACCGCCATAGAGGATCCCCAACATCCAACAGTTCTGGACCAAGGGCGCAGATAGCACCGTCCCTATGTAAGGCACCAAACATAGGTAGAACTAGAAAAGCACTCAGCGAGCGAAGACCTCCGCCAAGCACCTCATCTCGGCCTATCTCACAATGATGAAGAATACTTATAAAAATTTCTGGATCGAGAAAGTGATCCGGCACAGCTGATCCATTTGATCATCGGTGTTTCTGCTACGACTAATGGTGCGTTGAGCTGTACTCGTAAATTTGAAGTTTGAAGTCGGAAAAGCATTGAAATCTAGCATCTACCAGGGGTTTTTGTTTCATTTCATTAACTGTTAGGGGTGTTTTTTTTTTTAAAAATTCCATGTTCTATGACGTCCCAGTTTTCAAACTGGGAAGTGCTCAGTACCCCTGAGAGGTGAAAGGGAAGAGGTGGTGAACATGCTGAATGAAAAACAGCTGATAACAAGGAAAGTTAGTTAACAAAGGGTTAACAACAATACAGTGACTATCAATGGTATTAATTACAGCACAAATATGTGACCTCTTTAGTGTTCTTGTCACTTGGCTCGGTGTTCTGACAGCAGACCTGAAGAATTGCAATTAGTGCTATTAGTGTATTGAATCAACCAGTGCACCCTGGCGCTTCTGTGGTTGTGTTCAGTTTCGTTTTTCATGTTTGTACACATTTTAAAAAGGAACTGTTAGACATGCCCAAACATTTAAATAGCAGGCTACTGTACTTCTCTGTTTTTATATTCTAAAAGAACAAATGAATTGAAAAGCGTGACTTGAAAAATGAATTCATCTTTTCACCCAATTGTGCCTTTATTATAATTCCTTGTTGTTGCAGCTTAGGCAAATTACCGGTTCCTGTCTCCAGCTTGTTCAAAATTTGGCTGCCAGGCTATTAATTAATGAAACAGACACGGAGACACCTTTCATCCGTGCCACACTGCTGTTGCTCCTGTTGTGTTACTGCTGGGTGCAATTTTGGACCTTTACTGTACTTAAAGCCCCGAATGTCATGATGTTTCTTTTTTTTGTGTGTGTGTGGGGAATGTGTGAATATTTTTATTGAAGAATAATATGCAAATCCATTCTCATGTTTAAGTGACATTTTGATTTCAAATTTTGATTACCTCATGTACCTGTTGGCCAAGTAGAGATCTTCTGCCAAGGAGGTAATGTATTTGCCGGCGTTTAACTGTCTGTTTGTTTGTTTGTCTGTGTTCAAGCTCAAAAAGTTATGAATGGATTTTGATGAAATTTTCAGGAGTTGTCGGAAATGTGAAAAGGAAGAACTGATTTCATTTTGAGTGTGATCTGGAAGAAATCCTGGATTCTGGATCACTTTCAAATTTTCGATAACATTGCGGTAAATGGGGCCAAAAAATTTTGTTTCTCAATATCTCCGTTCATTATTGCCTAAAACTCATGAAATTTGACTCAGGGATTGACAGTGGGAACCTCTATCAAATTTCAAAGGCTGATCCAGATCTGATCCAGAAGCCGGATTTTATCGCAATCTGTAAATCGCTATGTGGGGTAATTGTTGCGCTAGGCGGAGGTCTGTGCTCTCCAAGTGCTTTTCTAGTTACAAATGAAATTGCCATGACAAATTATTGTGAGTTCAAAATGTATGCGATAAGATAAAAGTCTAAGTAAGTAGAAGATACCAATTTGAATAATTTGCAATTCTATCGTATCCCACCTTTTCTGGTATTGGGTTGCATATTATTCAGGTATTAAAAAAATAAAGTAAAACTTCTCCAAAGGATTCGCCTGCGCATCCTCTCTTACAACTCCTCTCACCTGGACATTAATTTTACGAGTTCAGACAACCACAAGTGTTGGAGGCAGGAAATCAAGAACACAGGCGGGAGGAGAGAATCTAGAGGTGCCACAAAATAGAGACATAAGTAGAGCCCCATTGCAGCCCAAGATAATACTGATCTTGAGTGAACAAACAGGATTTATGAGCCAGCAGTTTTATAAGGGATCATTAACTCTGGGTCAGCTCTTTCTTATCTGGGTCAGAGGGTGACCCAGAATTCTGTATTGGTCTTCATAAACCCTGTTCAGTAACCCAATCCAGAGCGACCACTGATAACAATAAAGTAGCCATTTCTGCCTTATTAGCTTCTGCAGGACACCCCTTAGAGATGATGGTTAGTGTCCTCTCTCCATAACAATAATTTAACAATTAACTCATTTTCCGGTGGCAGGTGGGTGAGTGAGAAGTGAGTGCATCATCATACACTACCAGCTTTTTACAAACTAATAAGTGAATCTTTAAATTGTACCATATTGACATGCTTTAGCCTTTCATTGCCCTGATTGAGGGGAAAAAAAAAATTAAATGACACATCCTATTCCCTAAGCCATCCTCTGGTTTCCTTACTTCTTTGCCCTGCTGCTTTCCCATCTTTCTCTCTCTTACTCTTATCATTGTTCCCCAATAGGCTGAAAATGCTAATTCTTTCAAAGAAGTCATGGGATTTTGTTTGCCTCAGTAACTTTCTTCCCTAAATCGAGCATTGGATGTATTCCATCTTGTAATTTTGTCTGTGATGGAGTGTAAATTACCTTCCATACAAAACAAATCGAGTGCAAATATACATCACGTGAGGAGTTTGTTTCTTAATCATACACGCAGGTGTCTCTTCTTCCTCTGTGTTCTTTTTTTTTTGCTCTTCTTCCTCCAACACTAATAGGGATGCATGCCCAGCCATCTGTGAAGGACAAGGGAACCTTTTGGCCGAGACAAATCGCTTTGGAGCAGGAGCAGCCTCCCACCACCTCCCCATCCCTGCGTTCTGCACACACATACCCGCCGATGAACACATGTACGCACATGCCATCCCTCTCCTCCAGGGTAACGAGGGAAGCGTCTGCATTGGGTCCATAGTGTTCCATCAGAAACCAGCCAACTGAGCCACCGGTCTAATCCCTACCAGCAGTCCACGTGGCCCCACTGCCAAGTTCCAATTAGACCCATAAAAAAAGTCCTCCACTTTTCCTGAACGGAGACCTTCATGAGAGGAGAGCCTAGCCCTCCATGACCTCCCGTCCACTCACAATAACAATGCGGCTGTAAAAACAAGACAAATGGGGCAGCGGGCCAGAACTGTAACACACCCTCGAGGGGTGACACTTGCAGGCAGCAAATAAAGCCCTCCTCCCAGTGGTAAACAAAGTAGTAACTGTCTGCTCGGCGAGCTGCCGCGACTCAAAGAGACAAAGTTCAGCCTCAGAGGCTCTGAGACCCATAAACCCGTTGCTTGGAGTCGGTGGCGACTGGCAGGTTTATCAAAGTATGGCTAGTGAAGTCCACAAAACTGCCACTTTCAAAATTACGGAGGCTGATGAGTTGCAAGGGATGGACCAGTTATTCAGTGGTAATCCTTCACTGCGAGTGATGTATCATTTCATGGAAGCTGGCTAATTTTTTAGAAGGTCAGAAAAGCCAATTAAGTATATCTCTGTGAAGCATTATAGCCACATTTCTCAGCTCCAAGTTCGACAGTTGGTGGCTTTACAATCTAACCGAGCTGTCTGCGGAGGCTGTCAGGAGGTGGAGAATCACCACGTGTAGCTCTAGAGCCTTTCCCTAAGTTAGAGGCTGACGAGAAGCCATAACAATGGATTTACAACCCCAATCTTCTATAAACACGACCAATATACTGTAAATGGAGACAGGGCCCTTAATAGTGCTGGCTCTTCAGCGTTCTGCTGACAACAGTGGCACTGATGGTGTCTGTGTGGGTCTGTGTGTGTGGTTGGGGGTGTGGAGTTGCTACTACACTGGCTTTTTTCCGAAGCTACTAATGTCCTGGGTGACCTTGCTAAATAAAAACCAGTAGATTGAGTCGCTCGCTTTCCCTGTCCATTGCTAAGGCACTGAGGCTTGAAGTATACATTTGCGCGGCGCATTACACCCTCTAATAGGCAGTCAGTCAAAATAACACGCCTGCCTGAAATGTCAGCGTTTACCTTCGTAAATGGCCAAGCTTCCACAGAAATTAATAGATCCTCAAGCTCATCTCTCTAACTCAGTGTCTTTGTTCTGTCAAAGCCAGAGGAACCAAAAAAGAAAAAAAAAAAAAAACACCAACCCACGCACCTCACATATATATTACTTTACACCTGCGCAAACGCTGAATGCAGTCTCCCTAACGACAAGCTCCTAACACTGAGAGTTGTTGAAGCAGAGCATCATTGCAACACTGACTTACAGCATTTTCTTAATGGATTCACTTAAATCACGTTAAGAAAATGTTGCCGGTCCTTTGAGCAGCGCTGTTATACTTTATAGCACTAAAACCCCAACTGGATGTATCTTTTTAAAGTCACGGTAAAGTATTTGCAATATTATTTACATTTATTTAAAATGTATCGATAATATAAAAGATACTGAGTCATACAAGGACTAAACTTCACTAAAGCAGCCTGCGTTGCTCTCAAAATATGGTTATAGTAGCCATACTATGATCATTTCATCTCATTGTAGTCTTTTGGACTCTAGAGTAGCTTTGCACCCAGCCTGACCCCAAAACCCCGGAAATATTTCAGACCGACAAAGGTCAAGCACCATGAGGAGAATTTTCTGAAGGTTGCTTACGGACAGAGCTAACGCCTCTTGAACGTTCACAACTCCTGTTGCCAGTCAGACACACACATTTTTGACATAATTGACATAATAAACTAATATACAATATATTTACTGAGCCAGAAATCATCTGCAGCCACAAACGAAAAGCTAATAACGGTGATGTCAAACTACTTTTAAATCCAATCAAAACTGTATTGTAGTGATAATCAGTAAAATTGTTCACTCTTTTGTGGGGCACGAGTTGAAGTGAATGGGTTTTTTTTTTCTTACTATTATGGGGCAGCATAAAGGTATGAGACTGTGTAACGATGATGTACCCACAATTTTTGCAATAAAACACACACACACAGTGGTTGCCAGCAAAAGCAGAGGACCATCTAGTGTTTAAACAGCAACCTGCAGCAAGAAGAATTAGAAAACACAATTTGATGAGCAAAATGTGACATGGCACGATAGTAGTTTTCAAGCATTAGTTTTCACCTAAAAATGGGTGTGGTCATTGTTGGCATGTAGAAGAATGGTCACGCACAAGAGAAGGATGTGACATATAACGGTTTCTCATCCTTCAGGATACAAGGAAAATTTTCCACTGTATGACATCATAGAGAGCCAACGTCAGAAAAATACTCTCCCGAAGGAAATGTTGCCAGCGCCCTAAAAAATAAAGTATTAGTATTTCATGCTTAGGAATACCAACCTTGATGACATTAATGAGGAAAATTCTTCCTGAGCTGTGCCACACATACACACACAGCCCTGCTATAATGTGTGCACCCACCGATCATACCCTGCCTCTGTGCTTCCAGCTCTTTCTGAAACAAATTCAAGAGGCAAAGACCCCATATGCCAAGTGTTCAGTGATCATATGCATAAACAGTAGCTGCTGTTGGTGTGCCACCAGAATGCATTCATGTGTATTCACGGGTCAGCGGAAAAATGCAACATCTGCCCTCACCTCCTGTACTGTTGCTCCCATATACACAATTAAATGAAATGTTAATGAATGCTAATGAAATGGCTAATTGTGGATTCGGTGCAGCCATCCGAAGCTCACTCTCTAGGCCTTGCTCTTCCTCATTTATCACTCTTGAGAGTTCCAGGAGGGAACGATGATGATAACAATAATAATAATAATCTTAAAAGAACAACAAAAAAACAAAACAAACAAAAAAAACAACAATAAAATGTCAGCTATAATGCATGCTGGTCTACAGCTGCGTTAACCTGCTGTGCAGTGTGCCTCACGCCAGCTCAGAGGTGACATTCCTTTGTGCTTGTTCCACAGATTGTGGTGAAACTTTTCTGACAGTGAGATGGAAAGATGGAAAGGTAGCTCGCAGTAGGCTGGCCAGCGGCGATTTTTCACCTCAGCAACAGGCTTGCTTGTCATTCCCGACAGAGGCAGTCACAGAGGCCCGCTAAAGCCGAGTGAAGCTCGCGGCTGTCTTTATCTCCCGGCCTGTGAGCCCTGAGTGGTTTCAGGCAGTGATTAGTGAGACGGATCCCACGTGGGTCACCCTTTTGCTGGAGGAGATCACTGCTGAAGATTTGAGGCATCTGGGCACCTTTGTAGTAGGAGCATGTGACTGACAAGAGGAGAGAAGAAGAGAGGTGGACGTAATGGAAAGCGGAGAGTAGGCCGAGAGACAGGCAGATGGTGAAGAGGTCTGTGTAGTAACAGGAGAGGATGAAGGCTGTATGATAAGGTTGCTCCGGGAATAAAAGTATTCTTTAGAAGAGGATAAAAAGCCTGCAAGGGTTTCATCTGCATGATCTTGTCAGGAATGGGTGGAGGAAGGTTGATGTTAGATAAGTATTTTTTTTTTTTTTTTTTTGTTAAAAGATGCAGTTTTGATGCTGAGAATATTCCAATACAAACAAAAATCCTTACTGATGCTTCACTGCTAAGTCTAAAAGTGTTGTTATAATATTTATAATTAATGTCATACTCAATGCTTTCATCAATAATGCAAAAGTATTGACATGTATTTTAGTAGCAATGAATTTTAGAGTGGGATAAATATTATCTGTGCATTAATGCGTGTTAATGCGTATGTTGCAGTTTACCACTGTCCATATCGATTGTTTTCAGTGATTTTTAAAAAAAAAAATTTTTTTACTTTGACTATATTTGCAACCCTGCTGTCCTGTGAGTAATATTTTTAATGTCTGAAGCAACTAAGTAACTGGATTAAGTGCCACTTTTGACCATGTAAAATATCAGTTTATGCTTTAGCTACTGTAAACTGTTAGCTTGCTCACGTTAGCATATCTAATGGTTAAAAACACCCATCTTACTTTACGTGAACAAGCTCTTTCAGTCTCTGCCTGTAATTATTCTAAAAGAAGGTAGTCAATATTATTTAAGGATCTAAAGAGGGAAGTTGGTTTAAAGAACAACCTTTTACACCTTCCAAGGAAACGAGTCTCTGTCTTTCAGTTCCTTGAATACACTCTTCAAAGGAAGTGGTAAGAGGAATTTCCTCCTTGGGCTCGTGTTAATTACCATTGCAAATATGTCGAGAAACCTTTTTTTTTTTTTTTTTTTGGAGGAAGCAATCATCTTCCAATTGGAAAATTAAATTTAAGCAGGTCATTCACCTTGAAAAGTTATTTCATAGCTTTCACTGTTTGCCCCTTCTCTTATAACATGGTAATTCTATTTGAATGTGAGTAAGTAACCAAGCAGTGCTTTTTAATTTTTTTTTACTATTTCTCTTTTTCATTTTTAGCTTTCACTATAACAATCTCAAGTCTTACAGAAACCCAGACAACAAAATAAGTGACTCTTAATCAACTCAAGAAGTCATCAAGGACATGCAACAGGAATAGGCTTCATGGAGTCCTTTACAACACTGAAATCAGCATTCATTTATATATTTTCATGGGTCCTTTCTTCAACATTATGGGGTTAATTATAGCCATTATAGTGACATTGATTTCCCCCACCACCCGTTTTTACTGAAGAAATAGAAAAGGCTGCTATTTGCTTGGTAATGGAGAAAGTTGTTCCATTTCAGTGGACTACTCAGCCATCTGCCTTTATGCGGCTAAATAAAACTGATTTGCCTTTAAGACAATTCATCTAAAGAGAGACAGTGAGAAAGTGAAGTAGGAGAGTAGAATCATATGGGGGCACTTATGCATATGTTTGATAAAGATAAGTGACGTCCCATCTATTGGTTGTTAATGAGATCTTTTGCAACAGGAAGATGTATGTGGCTGTAGCATGGAACGCACTAGTGGGAAATGACTGCCAAAGGAGGCTGCAGAGGGAGGCACTTCATCAACTATAATTGCTGCCTTGTACACACTGGGTCCCCAAAGGGCCCGGCTTTTCTGCAGACACCAAGAATCTTCCTCCTGTAAGTTCCCTTTACCTCCTCTTCCTCCTGCTTTCTGTCTTTCACCCTATTGTATTTTTTGTTTTTTCTTTTACCCTACCGACCCATGTTTGCCCTTCCTCCCAGAGTGGATTATTTCCTGTTAAATAATGTTAATAGCACAATGTTTTGCCGGTTACGGAGACCGAATACAAGCTCAATTAATCAGGCACAAACAAAATGACTTCCTCTTCACCACAGGTCCCCTGTGTTCCCTTTAGTTTCATGTATTAGAATTTTTTGTCTATGCTGTGCATTTGTTTCGGGGAAACAAAGAAACTAAGTCAAACAGGAATAGCAGCTCTTTTATCTTGCTTGTGTTGTAACATTTTTCTGTACAGTTTATTTTTAACAAGAAATCTATTGGGGTATATTACTGTCTTTTATCAAGAGTATACTTTATTATTTGAGAGCAGGATTCCCTGTTTTCACATGCAGATATTGAGCGCCCTCACAAATGCTATTCTTATACAAATATGCTATGCTCCGGTTTGAATTCTTTGCCTTAAACTTTTAGGCTTCAGGCTGTAAAACATTCCTGATGTATTTTAATAATATTACTGCCTCATTGTAGGAGCGCTTCTGTTCCTTATCTGGGTCCCACTTGGGCCAACCACACAAGCGAACTAAAGAAGACCCTTCACATGGTACCAATATGGAACCAGTGGACAATTGCATACGAGGCCATATTTTTCAGCCCAATTGCATCTTTTATGGGCTCCACATACAAATGTTGGCTGGGATAAACTACATTGGACATATTGCGATAAAACTGCACACATTTGTGTTCAAAATAGTAGCAGTGAGTTTAAAATAAATGAGTAAAGATCAAAATCCTAATTTTAATTTTATGCATGCAAATGAACACTACTTCTATTCCAAATCAAAGTCAAATTTGTTACTGTTTACTGTTTATTTTACAGAAAGTGAATAAAAGGGAATATTAAGTTGTTAAAAAGAGAACAGTGTCTGCATTTTTCTTTACAAACATACATTTTCGTGTATAAACTGAGAAATGGTTGAAGATTGATCTTTTCTGTGAATTATTGAACTAATATTTAGTTGTAAAACCATTGTTTCTGAGAACTGTTTCACATCTGTATCCCAGGTATCCCAGTCCAGGACCACCTGGACTTTATTCCATAATTCCTCTGCATTTCTTGGTTTTACCTCAGAAACAGCATTTCTGATGTCACCCCACCAGTTTTCTACTGGGTCAAAGGTTCAGGGACTGGGCTGATCACTCCATAACATTAATCTGGTTGGTCTGGAACCATTGACGCTGCTGCTTACTGGTGTGTTTGGGGTCGTTGTCTTGTTGGAACACCCAGTTCAAGAGCATTTCCTCTTCAGCATAAGACAACATGTCCTCTTCAAGTATTTTGATGTAATCAAACTGATCCATAGTCCCTGGCATGTACATCATAGTATGAGAAACATCCCCATATCAGGATGCTCACGCCTCCATGCTTCACTGTCTTCAGTTGACGATGGCTTGAATGTGGGGTTTGGGGGTCGCCTGTGGTCAGTTTGGATCTGGAAGTCCCAAAGGATCTTGACCCGCTCATTTTCAATCACCTTTACTCAGCACAGATGTTCCTATGTATTATTCCTGTTACCTGGTTGTGGTGCTCCATGTCTGCTTTGCCTACCAGCATCTTACACCCTGCTGTGATGTGCTGCACTGTATCAGGGATGTCTTTACACAGCCTCCATCTGGGGTTCTGTCTGGTGTGGTGGACTCCGACCTGCCACCTACTTGTGTTTAGGTCCTGTTCTTGTGCAGCCATGATCAGTGCCTCTGTACTATCTTTCAGTCCAGCTTTTTCCAGCCACTGGTATGTTTTTCCGTTGTCAGCCACCTCTTCAGTTTGCCGGTGCTACATGCCATGCAGGGGCTTATCCGTCCATGATAACTCCACGGGTTCCTCCTCCATGCTGGGTTTCAGTTGCCTGAGGCATTCACTTAGCAGGTCATCAGTGGGAGCCATGTTCTTGATGTATTCCTGGAGGCCTGCAGTTTCCTCCTGGATAGTAGCTCTGACGCTCACTAGTCGTCGGCCTCCCTCCCTTTGCTTGGCGTACAGCCTCAGGAAGTTGGACTTCGGATTGAAACCTTCTGTGCATTATCAAGAGTTTCCTTGTCTTGACATCGACAGCTTGCGTCTCATCCAATGGCCAGGATAATATGCCAGCGGGGTATCTGATTACTGGTGGGGCATCGGTGTTGATTGCCTGGATCTTGTTTTTTTTCCATTCAGCTGACTCTTCAGGACCTCATATACATACATAACTATATATATATGTATGTATATGAATTTAGAGATCTAACTTCTGATACATATATGTATGTTTATGAAGTTAGAGATCTGAAAAATAGAATAATTATTTAAAAAAAGAATCAGGTGAGGAAAATGAACATTTGCTGACCCAGTTTGCACTTTAAGGATGAAAACAAAGAAGACTCCTATCAAATCAGACAAAGTAGGTTCTTGATGAAAAGCTGTTATCTACTCCCATAAAAATCTCACAAAGGACACGTCATCCTCAGAACAATCGTTCTGTTTTTCAGCAGATGTGACAAAAAAAATGTGAAGTTTCATGGCTCATTTATATTTCTTTATAGGTGGGAAGACTGGCACAAAACTAAAGCAGTTTCAGAAGTGCCGTTCTTACTGGCAACAAGGAGCTGAAGTCAGTGTGACCGTGAGCCAATCCATACAGACTGACAGGTGTTCCAGGTTTGGAAAAGGTTTCTCTCATGGCATCGCTGTTGAGCAGCCATGTTAGTCGCAGGTTAGTCCATCCGCTGGGCACAATGGATAGGCTTTGGAGAATGAGAGGAATGGAAATAAAGGAGTGCATGACTGGATCAGCAGATGGGGGGGGGGGGGGGGGGGGGTATTCTGTACTTGGTGCCGCGCAGCTGTGGCTGCAGATAACATATACTGGGGAAAAGGGCACAGACAGAGGTTCTGTAAAGCATGATAATTCAAACAATGTTTTGAAAGGAGGGCCAATACTGAGCCTAATGGTACCTCGGTTGAACATTATCAAAGGTGTTGGACACATTACAATTCAAATGTGATAATTTGTTGTGCTGACATGCAACAGTAACAATGCTGCTGCCAAAATCATTTTTATGATTGCATCGGTTTTGTTGTTATAATAATAATCATTCTGTCATAACAACCCAGAAGATTTTTCTTATTCCAAAATTGCGACAGAAAGTCAGATAAATTAAGTCATTACTGCTGATAAAACTAGATTTCAAGATTACAGTTCCACTTGCCTGGACAGATTAGAGTACATGTTATGCATGTTTCTGTCTAATAGCAGCTGTGGATGACAGCAGAAGATCAAACTGATATTTCAAAAATGAGTTTGAACAAGTTGGCTCAGCTGCGTCTCAGGAAGTAGAGCAGATCCCTGCCAATCAGAAAGGGTAATGGTTCAGTCCCTGCTGTGTGTGTTTGACAGAAGAAGAAAATCAGCATAGACCAAAAGCCAAGTTATGTAGATTATGTGTTGAACATTAATCAAATGCCACTGGGAGCAAAGTTGGAAAGAGAAGTCTTTAGATAATATTAGGCGGGGGGTTTCCATTAGCAGTATTCTGGGTAGATTTAAGGGGCCTCAAACAATTCAGTGTTGCACTTGTCATTCCAGTTCATTTTTCTTCATCCTCTATTTACTGATAGAACAGTGTGGTAGTTCCATGTGGTTTGGAGCGGTACTCTGGGTCTGTCACTGGAGGTCAGCCCTGTTACAATTCCAGCCTCCAGATTTTTACTCCAGACCAATGAAGCCCAACTGGGTCACCGATGGGTCTTGAACTCAGCACCTGTACTTTCACAGACAATTTTTTTTTTTTTGCAACATTTATTGTTGCTTTGAAGGATCATATGCTATTTCCTTTGAGTGAATAAAATTTGCTTTGATCCTGTACAGAAATGCACACACGCACTTGGATGTAACCACACTTTCTCATCAAGTACCCCACCTCTTTTAACTTTACTTGTGAACACTCCGCCCGGCATCTTGTCATTTCCACATTAATGGCTTGTCGTTTCGCCACAGACAAATGCTGTTAGGCCTCTGAAATGAGAAGCTTAGCGCAGAGCCAAATCATGTCAGCAGCATGTCCGAGCAAACAGAGCAAGAAATGTTGGCCAACTCTTCAACAATAGCTTCGCCTATCTCTTGCAATGGGTACCTAACTCTTGCAGCAGCTGCCAAAGCCACTTCAAATAGTCCCCACTTCAGGCAGGATCCCTTAGAATAGGTTTGAGCATCATCGTGAGATTGAGGCTAAGCTGGCAGAGGCACTAGCTTGTATAATTCTCACGAATATGCAAAGCTCTTTGAACTCCACTGTATGCTGAAAAATTATGGCATGTTGCAATTTACAGTGTGACTACAGATGATGGAGAGTTATTGATTTATGAAAAGAAGAATTCTGAAAGAGGATGATAGTTTAATATTTTAATATGCCATCCCCATACTTATCCTTCCCTCTCACTTACTGCAAATGCCATCTGGTTCCAAATACTAAAATGCGAAATTTACTGTTGCATATGACCGCACACCTTTGCATCTGTTAGATTACTATTTTTCAAAGGATAAAAAGTAGTACACAGAACCATCTTAAGAGTAAGAACCGCAAACATCAGATGAGATGAGGCAATGTCAGTCCTCTCAGAAGCTGTTGATTTTATTCTTGAACCTTCCACACAATACTTAAAAAGAAAAAAAAAATGTGGCACTCAACAACAGGCTGCTGTCTGCTTGGGTGTGGGGGAGTGTGTGTGTGTGTGTGGGTGTTGGGGGGGGAATAATACACAGGCTGCAGTGCATGAGTAGGCATCTGTGAAATAGCCGGAATGAAGTGCCTGTCTTTCCGGTATGCAGCACACCATTAATGTTATTTATGTTAATGTATCCTGCATACATTAACCTATGTACAGTATGTCACGGTTTTTGTACTGTCTTGTTATCTGAGTCTTAGTTGAGTTTTTATGGTTTTCTTGTGCAGGAAAACCGTTTATAACTTGCTGCTTCCATAGGAATTAAGAGGACAAGTGGTAGCCAGGGTGATTATCAGCAAATGTGGCAACTACTATATAATGGCTATAAAAGCAAGACGTTTTTGCAGTTTTCTGGTGCAGAGCGTTCCAGTATTAACATAATGCAAAGGAGGAAAGGCATCAACAATGATCTTAGAGAAGAAATTGTTGCTGCCCATCAATCTGGCGAGAGTTACGAGGTCATTTCCAAGCAAAGTTGCATCTGAACAAACCACAAGACTTCTGAAACAGTTCTTGCATTAACATGAGGAAAAAAAGGGAAAGTGAATAAACAGAGTTACTGGGGGCTGAGGATCTTTAGGTATCATGAAGAAGAAAAAAATGGGGCAGAGGAAGTTGTGCCAGGATGACATTTCATGAATAGGGATCAGGTAGATTGGCTCCACAAAAGAAGATCATTGGGTTAGAGTAGGCTCATCACGATTAAGAACGAGGCAAGTCTGTCAGCATGGGTGAACAGATGTAATGGAGACAGTAGCTGAGGGGAAAGGCCAACACATGCTAAAAAAACAAGAGGAAAACAGAACAGATCTCCCTTATTGAGCTTCTGCCAAATGTTTCATCAACAAACTGTGAATGAAACACCACAGTGCAGCGGTCATTATATCTTTGCTTTGACCAGCAAAGAACTTGTTTGGTTCTCATTAGCACATCCGTTATGTTTTGAGCCACAGAGCTGATTAGCCCGTTGGTCCAGTGTTTCCACCTGGAATGTTGTTTGCGAATGTGAACAGAAGCTGCTCTCCACTGGAAGAAAAACACCTTATGTCACTGAGCTCCAAGCCCCACTTACTGCATATCATGTGGATGAACAAAAGGGATTTTGTGGTGTGATCACTGCTGAATAGTACTAGAAATCTTATCCTTCGTGTGTGGAGAGCTTTTTTTTCATACAGCTGATAAAATCCAGATGAATTTAAACAATATTTGGAAAGGAGGCCAAGCAGTTGTCAGTTTGGGAGCATGTTCTTGTTGCAGCAGCTGGAGGGAAGCATTGTTTATAAGAGTAGAAAAGCACTCAGAGAGCGCAGACCTCCGCCAAGCGCAACAATTCCCCCATACAGCGATTTACAGATTGGGATAAAATCCGCCTTATGGATCAGATCCCAATCAGTCTTTGAAATTTGACAGAGGTTCCCATTGTCAATCCCGAAGTCAATTTTCATCAGTTTTGGGCAATAATTAACGGAGATATTGAGAAACAAAACTTTTTGGCCCCATTGACCGCAAAATTATCGAAAGATTTTAAAGTGATCCAGAATCCAGGATTTCTTCTGGATCAAACCCAAAATGAAACCAGATCTTCCTTTTCACATTTCAGACAACTCCTGAAAATTTCATCAAAATCCATCCATAACTTTTTGAGTTATCTTTAACACAGACAGACAAACAAACATAACCTCCTTGGGGGAGGTAAACATAAAAAAAAAAATAAAATACAATTATTGACTACAAAAGAGCGTTCTGAGTTTAATTCGAACTATCAATAGAAAATAAGGTTCATATCCAATAACTAAAATTTCCTTGAACTCCAGTGAGAAATAAACTTAAAAATAAGGCAGATAATTAATTAATGCAAGTTCTTCATCAGGCAAATAGAAAAGTTTTAGATTAAAAGGAGTGCAATTTAGTAATGTGGGTCCTCCTTAATTATTATTTTATATACTATGATTAGAGTTTGTCATCTGAGCAAAGAGGACTTAAAGAAGCAATATTATTGAAAAAAAAACTTTTATGTGCTTGAAATTATTTGTTTTGATGTATCAAAAAAAAAAAACAACCAAAAAAAAAACAACTGCATAGTTTTTTCTTGGCCTCCTATTTTTGAGACCATGTCGTTCAGCAATAATCATGTCAAACTCTCAGCACAGAAACAACAGGCCCAGCCTGACCGCCGCCCCCCCACCTCCACACACACACACACACTGCTTCACCTTTACTCTTTTAGGATCACCCTCATTTTTCCAGAGGAGGAAACTCATTCGTAAATATTCAGTTGTCGCTGAACCTGAGCGGCATGCATGCTCACATTGGCTCCAGCCTCACAGCTTGTAAGAGCCCAGTGGATAGACTTTGTTTTGAAAGTAATGTTCCAGAAACAGTGGCAAACAGTCATTCATTCACCTCATAAAGGAGGAGTCTAGTCTGATTAACAACTTAAGAACCTGCACAATGTAGACTGTCATTTATAGAATTAATTGAACTCTGCATGTTGGAAGGTTCCTAATTATCAGTTGTACGTCATGTATTACAGTACCTCTTCTGACCTCCAATTACAATGGTACCAATCAAAGTGGGGTTAGTTCCAAGCGACTACCAATTTGGCATAATGATTTTGGTCCCTCCCATGGGTGAATGAGTCACTTTGAAGCGAGTAAATGTACTTGGAGGCAGCTCACATCAACATATTACCGTGTTTTACTTTCTCTCTTAATAGGGCACATTCATCAAATCTATTTAGCCTGTTTTTATGATTTTAATGTGCTAATGATATTGTGCTAAAGCATCCTTTTCATTGTGACTAATAGAGATGGATGATGCAACAATACTTTACTTTGTTTGATGTGAAATTTTGTTTCTGCCAATGTGACTTTAGGTCCTTTGTGGGGTTCAAAGCAAAATTATTGTCGTCTAATGCAAATAAACTCAATTATATCACCCCAGACAAGCAGCCCATGAGAGCTGATCTGGAATGAAAAGACGCTCCATAGCAGTTTGCTGGTAGCGCAACCTGCTCTTAAAGGCCATGGCTACTGACGCACTAATTGGTTAAACAGGTGGAACGCCCTAACCACTCCCATGCATAATATATGCATAAAATAGCGGTTAGCGCAGGTAAGATCGCGAGTTTAGGGAGGTGGAAGATTGCGATCTTTGCGGGGGAACGCCCCTCCCGCAAACCCGCTATCCCTTAATAGCGGCTTTAGGAGGGTTGGCGGAAGATCGGGTCCCTTAGTGCCCATCTTTCTATCATGGCCCTTCCCAGCACCTCCGTCAATGATTTGATAAGTTTCAAGATAGGTGGGATATTTTACACTTGAAGTTAAATTTATTTTTTAACAAGACATTTTCAATGCATTCTAATACAGCTTTCAACAATTAACAATGTTCACTTTTTCATTAGCTAAGGTAACATATGGCATTTCTGTAAAAGTGCTAAGGGTTAGCTTCCTTCAACTAAATATATTTAATAAAAGACGAGGAAATCAGTAAGTTTTTTGGTATTATGAGTTGAAATGGCCAATGCTTCTAAGCAAGAATTGTGGAGTTTTGTGCGGTTTGGTTGGAATGCTGTTTTATTTTGGTAAAGAATCTGTTCACACAGCAAATGTGTTCTTTTGTAATAATATTGCAAATCTCCCCTTAAAAATGTACTCTTGAATTGCTGTGGAGATTTTGCATGGACTCTGTCGTGGTGAGGAACTTGAAATGAAACATTAAATCAACCTTAATTTGAAAGTACATTATACAATGACAGGATGCCAAAGCAGAGCTCTAAGTGAAAGCCGGTGAGTAGATAAGGGTCTTGAGCACAAATTTAGATCTAATATCAGGGCATTTCTTATTTGGATTAAGCTCCACTACAGATTTAATATGCAAATATACTTGAATATTGTCTGCCAAACAACAAAAGGTCATATCATGTTTCTTTAAAAGGGACCCCAAGTGGAACATGTTCAAGAAAAAAGGAATGGTCTTGCTGTTGATGAGATAATAGAATGAGACATTAAAATTGAAATTCCAATTTGATTTGGTTACATTTGAACCTCCAGAAAGTACAATAAAGACGGTGGGACAAAATCTTTTCTCCTCTCTAAGCCAAGATTAAGTCAGTAGACCTAAACAATGACAGCATGTCCTTGAGTTATAAATATGTAATATTCGTCAGGTGGCAGTGGGAGACAGCAGCTTCTGATTGGCTTTGGTTATAAATCATTCATTACAGTTCACATAAATAATTAAAATTCCAACCGAGCCTGAATCCTTTATGTAAATACTTTCACATGGTAGAAGGTTACTATTGTAAACTTGCATAGACAGCAGTTTGTGAACTTTTGATTGCCTGCTTAGAGTGCTGTGTTTGTCTTTGCCTAACCAGTGAATCAGTGTGGCACAAGGACGAGGAAGATGACCTATAAACATCATAGCCCTGATCAGATGCTGTTTGGGTATATGGTGCTGATGAAGGTGTTAAAATCTAGTCTCAATTTTGTCTTTTTTTTTTTAAAGAAAACAAATCAAAAACAAAGAAATATTCTATTTAAATAACTACTCACATCCAATGACATTCCCAACCAAGCAGAAGTGGATCCTACTTCAGTCAGTACTCCTTATGTTTTGTAAACCCTTAATATATATATATATATATATATATATATATATACATATATATATATATATATATATGTATTAGGGGTGCAACGGTACAGGTGGCTCACGGTACGGTCCGTACCGCGGGTTTTTTGTGTCACGGTTTCGGTACGGATTCGGTACAGTTTTAGACCAACCACTACCTTAAACAAGCGATCGCAAGATACCGAGTTTGCAAAAAGTGCAACTCGCATGTCGGCGCGTAAAAGAGTGCGTCCAAATGGAATAAATGTTCAGCTGTGGCAGCTCTCATTCAGATGTCTGCTGTGGAGGAAACCAAGGAGATCTCTGTGTCTGTTGTCAAGCTGTAAAAGGTTGGATGCGGGAAATTATTTCCGATATGTCTGAAACTGTTGGTGGTCGAGGAGGGACAGGAACATTAATAGTTTGTGATCTTTAAATGCGCATCCAATGATTTGTTCTGCCCCAAGACGCACAACTGGTAACAACTGGATCTTATGCAGGTAAGATCCGGGTTTAGGGAGGTGGAAGATTGCGTTCTGTTAACTGTTTTCACTCCCTCGCCGGTGTATTCAACAGCAAAACCAAAATGCTCCCACGCTGGCGATTTAAATAAGTTTTCTCCCAACTTCTCCGCTACCGCTGGCCATGCCTGCTTGTTTTTTTTTTTTTTTTTTTTAGGCCTAAAAGGCACGCCGCTCATGTGCAAGTCCAATGCAAAGTTATTGGAACATAAATACTGCGGGACATAAAAGCGCCCCATGTCCCATGCAGGTCGTACCGAAATATACCGTATTTAACCGAGTACCGTTGCATCCCTAAAAAAAAAAAATATATATATATATATATATATATATATATATATATATATATATATATATATATATATATATATATATATACATATACACAATCCTAAATGTACCAACATCAAATGTGGGGAAATTCATGGGTTGTCTTCTGGAACCAATAACCTATCAGTAAGACCTGCCCCTCAAATGCAGATCAGCCAATGGCTGTTGGCTATAAGTTACACAGGGACCAGAACTTGGACGTCGAAACTTTCCAGCTCTATATAAAAACATTGGAAGAGCCTTAATCTCATTTGTTTTATGGTGTTTATGCCAAAGAATGGCAATACCATATGCCGGAGGTACTTGTAAAAACAATTTCACGTATGCTAAGAGGATGAGCAATTGATTTGATTTTTTTTCTATTATGTAAATCCAAACAAAACAGTACATGTAAATGAAGTAAATGAATGCACTTGATTAAGATGCCAGCGTTTAAGTCCAGAAGATCAACCAGGATGTCTACATTTGTTCTAAAGTAAATCAAAGCAACAATGCCTTAAACTCTGCTAACATTACCTAGAATTACTAGGTAATTGTTATGTAGCAATAGAGCCAAGTTAGCAATCTAGTGCAAATGTTAGCTAAAGTTAATTACCACTGAGAATGTGGTCATCTAAGATTATGGAGCTATTGAGCACCAGATTTCAAATTTATGACTTGAGATCTAGTGCTTGGTAGTTAGCAGTATGGTATCTTCATAACTTCACATCTAGTGCTGGGTAGCACTAGAACAGTAGATCTTACGGTATGCTATGCTATAATTTCAGATCTACTAGTTACTATTTAGATCTAATTTTTCTTAGTGCAGAGGATCTAAAATTATGCCTTTAAAACTAATTAACAGTAAGACATTTTAATCTCGCCCTGCAGTAGAGATCCTGCAGAGTTTTGATCCTGTAAGTTGTCATCCGTGATCAATAAAACATAAAGAACATATCAATGTTGACACCGAGGCATGTTGCCATTTCATGGAAGATAGTGGCTCATTTTGACTTTGATAACAGTTTGATTGAACTCAATTCTATTCAATTTTATTTGTATAGCCTCTATTACAATGCAAATTGTCTCTCGGGTGCTTATAGTTTCATCGAGAGTGTGATCCCAGAGTAAATATCATTAACTGGAATTATTATATTAAATCCTAATCAAAAAAAAAAAACAAACCTGCAAGTGAAAAAACTCACCTGTGGGGAAAAAAAAACAACCTTTAAACCAAAAAGTGGTGGGGAAAAACTCCACTTTAAGACGAAGAAACCTCAAGCAGGACCTGGCTCAAGAGGGGGGGGGGGGGGGGGGGGGCACTTCCTGCTGAAGGCCAGACGAGTAAAGAAAGAAAAGAGGAGGGAGATAGAAAAAGGATGGAGGACAGAGAAAGGAGAGCACATACATTCTGGAAATACTATATTGGACAAAAATGTTTAAATAATAATTATCCATTCACTGGAGAATTAAGCATTCAATGCACTTATATTCTGACTGATACATTATTAGTACATGCTCTACAGAGATGACTGTATAAACAGATGTCGGCAGCAACACTAAGGTAGTCAGAGGAGCAATATATCTAAAAACTAGTTAGAATGGGGTAACTAAGAGGTGGAAAAGTAATTGGTGCTCATCAAAAACATATGGAGGACCACTTGACAACTAATTAAGTTAACTGGCAACAGGTCAATAACATGACTGGGTTTAGAAGGAGCATTTCAGAGAGGCAGAGCCCTCTCAGATGTGTAAAGGTGGGCAGAGGTTAACCAATCTGCAGCAAACTGCGTCTAAAAATTGTGGAACAATTTCAGAAAAATGTCCCCCAGTGTAAAATTACAAAGGCTTTGAATATCATCAAAAGATTCACAGTATCAGCAGTGTCTGTGCAAAGGACAAGGCTAAAGGTCAAAATTGGATGCGTGTGATCTTCGGGCCCTCGGGCAGCACTGCATTAAAAACAGGCATGATTCTCTACTGGACACCTCTGCATGGGCACAGGAACACTTCCAGAAATAACTGTCTGTCAACACAGTTTGCAGTGGAATCCACAAATGCAAGTTAAAGCTGCATCATGCAGGATGCAGGACCACTACTGTCTCCTCTGGGCCAGAGCTCATCTGAAATGGTCTGAAACAAAATGGAAAATGGTTTTGTGGTCAGATAAATCAAAATTTGAATTTTTTTTTGAAGACCATGGATGTCATGTCCTGCAGACTAAAGAGTGGAGGGATCATCTAGCATTTTTATCGTCGTCCGTTGCCCGGACGACGCCTGGCATGGACGCTTCTCGCTGCTGCTCCGGGACTTGTCTCTGCTACGCTGGACGTTGAACGCTGGACCCTCCAGTTTGTGCCCGGTTTGTGGTGATCTGCGGTCGGATGTCTACATACTGTCTGCAGGGGGTGGATCGGTCCTCTTGCGGCTGGTGGAGACCTGCTGCCGCGGACATGGACGGTGTCGCTGGAGGCCGGTTCGGGAAAGCTAAGCTAAGCTAAGTAGCCCTGAACTGCTACCTGCGGCAACCACCCCACTGGATCCGGGCTGCAGCGTCGCGGAGCCGGGACAGGAGACCCCAACGTAGCGGCGGCGGCATGCTGCCTCCGTCCAGCTGTCTACACGCCGGATGGGTCAGCTGATCTGGCAGGGGCCGTCTGGTGACCTGGTGGGGCCCAGCACCGCCGGGGGAGATGACAACGGCCTGGTCCGGTCCGCATGATGAACCGGGCTCTGGGTCGGCTCAGTCGCTCCCCGGACTGAATGGAGCTCGGTCTTCCCAGGGGAGATGGTCTGGTTCATCGGTGTTTCCTCCTCTGACCTGGAGATATCTCACTTGTCATCGTTTTGGAGATATACTGGTTCTAACGGCTGTTAACTGTTTTAACGACTGCTAACGGCGGTTACCAGGAGTTAGCACTCGGACCACGGGACCGGGCATGAAAAGGAGCGCTGGACACTAGCAGCTCCTCTAGTACACCAGATTTCTCCTGGTGTACTGAAACTTGAATTTCCCCCTTGGGGGATTAATAAAGTATTTTGAATTGAATTGAATTGAATTGAATCAGTGGGCAGTTCAATAGCCTGCATCACTGGTGGCATGCATTATTCTGCAGTTCTTTGACAAGCTGATGCTGATCCATTTATTTGTATCAGGAAGTAGGAACACGCAGGAAGTCCTAAGGATGTAGGTTGAAGAACACTGTTCAACAGTAAGGCCTGCATGATTTAATTACTACATTTTTATGGATTTTCTTCTATTCTTACACAAAATACAGCAAAATGAAGGGCCAATCCCTGTAGCCCTCCTTGTTCCCATTCTCTTTAGTCTTGGGCCTTGGAACCAAGTCCTAAGGGGCAGTGCTTGAAAACAACCTCTATAAAACAGGACACCCCTCCGGAAATGTTATATTTTACCAGTGGTCTGATGGCTGACTCTTAACATTTTCAGATCAAATGCCATCCTTGGTAGCCGTTATATCGTCTGTGAAGGGTGTTGGCATCTTTTTAAGTTTGTCCTCAACACAGTGGATAAATGTCATTACCGATAGGTGTAAACGCTAACACTATTATTAGCTTCAGAGCAAGCAAGACATTAATATACAAATAGGGATTTAACTTTATTAAGAGAATTATAATTCACTAAAACAACCCTTTCTTTATTTTGTAGCCTCTTGATCAGGACTACTTTTGACGTGGTCTGAAAAATGTAAATTTTCAAGGGCTAGGTAGCCCTTCCCATCTCCTGCACCTCTGTCAGAAATTGGAACACCTTTATGCCTGCACACGAATGTACAAAATGGAAGAGAAAGGCTAAATGATATGAGAAAGTGGCATATCGGTACTGGACCGAAGACGCAAACCTGCCACAGTAAATGAGAGCATTTTCCTGGACGTGAAGGAGTCTTAGGGTCGAGCGAGAGTCGAGCTATGTTCCCAAGAACCAGCTGTGATGAATAAAGCTGACAAACAATGTTGAAAAGGTAGCTTTGATACACTGTCAGCAAAATATGCCTCCTTTAAACAATGTTGAGAAGCAATTTCGCAAGTTCATGTCTGCAGATGGATTACTGTGACGTCTTTGATAATTCAATTGTTGACATTCCTCCAAAAGTGCAGAATTCAGCTGCAGAGCTCTTAACCGCAGTAAAAAGCTTTATCCACATTAAGGATGGCTAGTTGTGGGTATCCTTAGTGTCTGCAGCTGACCTTGTGTTTGTCAGGGATTTTATTTCAGGTGTGAGTTATTGGCTCGCTAAGGCATATGCCTGAGCTGTACTGGGCTCTTTCTGCCTCTTTCAGAAAAAGTTGACCAGGCCATTGCTACTGTGTAATTCCCACTTTGTCCCTGGTTGAGGACGACAAACAGAGCTTTTCAGGTAATAGCCTCAAGGTGGCTGAAATTTGCTGCCCAAGGAAATACAGTACTCAGTCAATGAATTCCATTAAATCTTACACTTTTCTTTTTTTATTGCCTTTCTGAGTTTTATCTGAGTATGGATTTTTTTTTTTTTTTTTTTTAGTTTTACTGTCAGGTACTTTTATTCTCTTCTCTTCTCTTTGAATTTTAAGGTGTTGATGTGTGCTTTGTAATAAATTGAGTTGAACTGAATTAAATAATACTTTCCTATAGATAATAATAGGCATGACTGAAATCCTCAGACATAGTCACAAATGCACTGGAGCGTCATCTGTTGCCTTGCAACAAATGTAGTGTGGGATCACACGACATTACAACATCAGCGCAATATCTGGGGAAGAGAGGTGCTTCTTCACAGTAACTGTAATTGTTTGCTAAGAAGAAGCACTTTGTCACTTTGTTTTGACAATTCTTCTTATTATTATTATTGGTATTAATATTCACATGTTAATTATTCAAATTAAATTTTAATTAGAGATTAAATTATTTCTATAGCTATATAGGGTATTTTTGAACATAACCACAGATATACAATGCAGTACAAAAAACCTTAAAATGTATGATAAAAAATACATACAATATATTTTATTCAACTGCTCTTATTCACCTTTTCAGACAGTTTCAGAGAAAGATATTTCATCTGTTTTGGGATTTTTTTTTTTTTATGTTACAGTTAAGTTCAAATGCACATCTTTTGTTCTACAAGGAGTCAGTATCAGTGACATCGATCACAAGTCAAAAGACAGGAGTCCTGAAATGAAATGAAAGCTGAGACTTCCTGTCCCTCAATCTAGATGAGGAAATAATAATAATGAAAAAGTACTTTGGTTGTTTCTATAAATACAGTGGTCATGGCTATGTAACAGTGACTTTTAAAAATGCACACAATTTAAAAGTAGGGCTGGGCAAGTTAACGCGTTATTATCACGTTAACACATTCATTTATTAACACCAACTTTTTTTTTTTGTCGCACGTTAACGCATGTTGCTCACATGCTTTTGTTTTGAAAAGTCTGTTACTGGCTGCAGCAGAACTGGAAGAGAATTGCAGGGTAAACAAGGAAAAGCTAAAATAGACATGGAGAACGGTAAAAATCCGTGAACTTTACAGTTCGGGGAGCAACCTCTGTAGCAATATTAACAATTCTGTATCTAAAAAAAAAAATTCATTTGGACTGCAACAAAACTTTCGCGTCATTCCTCCATTTTCCATCAGATCTGCTCCATGTGTTCACTGTCGTGCTGTTCTCTTACTGGTTACTTCAGCGCAGCTCCATCTAGTGACAACAGAAAGTTCAGTCCTCGATTATAAGACAAATTCAGTTTTGTGGGCGGTTTATTAATTTCTAAAATTGACGTATTAAAAAAACAGGCATTTTAAAACTTATAAATTTTTTTAATTTTTGATTGACAATTGAAAATGGAAAGAACTAAATGACACACGGATTGATAAACTGTCAGAACTTTAACATGGACATTTTCATTTTAAAAGTTCTCCCCATTCGACAAAAACAAGGTTATTTGTAACAACTGTCAAGTTGAACTCCCCGTTAAAAGGTTTCTGCTGTTACCTCAGGAAATTGCCTGTTATAATGTTATGATTGTGCTGAGCCACAATCATTTTGTTGGATTTTGTTTGTAGACCTTTTTTTATTTTTTATAAAAACAGGATGACATTAATGCCCAGGCAGTGGGAATAAGCTTTATTTTATTTTACATTTTTTAAGATGAGATTTACACTAAATATGTGTTACTGACAAGTGCTGATGTTTAAAGTGTTTGAACAACAAATGTTATGGCACTTTAGTTCATATGGCAGCAGAACATTTCAATAAAAGTGCATTTTACACTACTTTTGAATTCATTATTTGATTTTGCGTATACAATGCGATTAATCGTGATTAATTCAGGGAAAAAATGTGATTAATCGCGATTAAAAATTTTAATCGTTGCCCAAGCCCTAATTAAAAGTTATTAAAAGTTTCCTCTCTGACAGCCTTTGCTCCTTATCAGTGGGAGTCACAAGTAATAAGTTCATAATGTGTGTGTGTGTGAGTGTGTTATAAAGAAAATCACAGCAGTGAAGAAACTTTTTAAACTTGCCGCACCTGGATTGTGTTCATCAGCCATATGGCAATAAAACTTCATCAAAAGATTTTCAAGAGAATGACGACAAGAACTTCGACAGCTCCTGTATGGCCGCCTGTGCTGAACAATGAGTTGAGTGACCAAGTGGCTGAAAGGAAAATCCTTACGTCAGGTTCCTACAGGAGCAAATTTGTGAAAGCTGATTTTCGCTTGCAAAGACTTTATTGATTTGATATTGGAGCGATACAGCATTAGAGCATCTTTAAGCCCATAGATTGGTGTTGATTGAAAATAACAGGAAACTGTCTGGAACACATAGGATTTTTTTTCTTTCTCTTTATGAGGTTGCCGACTTTAAAAGCTCTGTATAAATGTGCCCTTCTATCACCTCAGCTCTCAAGTGAACTTTGCTAAAACAACATTTAAGCCGCAGACACTTTTCCAGAGATTGAACTGTGAGATTATTGATTCATATTCGCTGTCTGCTCTCGATTTGTGCAGCTGAGCTGTTAGTATCTACCATCCCACTGACACTCGTGGCTCAGCAGTCGCCACTACAGCTGTCTAGATGGACACAAGTTGGCACTCTTGTGTGCTATAAAATGCTTCGGGAGGTGATAATGTGGGAAAGAGTAAAGCGAAAGACTGCAAACCGGCACTTTTGTCATGTTAATGCAACTGCATATGACGCTTTGCAAATAGGATTTACTGTACAGGGCCCCCAATGAAATGGAATTGCAGTCTCATAAAATGTACTTTTAAAGAAATTGTGTGAGGGGAACTCTAGGCAGTAAATTAAACTCCTCTGGCAGGATTAGATAGAGGGGGAAGAGAAGAAGGAGGGGTGCAATGTGATGAGTATGTGGGGCAGCTGGAGAGCTTGTGCTCGCAGAGATCATAGATCTCCTGGAAGTCTACGTCTCTCCATTTCAGCCTTTGTTCTATTTTATCGCATGTTTTGTTTTCGCCTGAATCAACTCACTGAAGAGGAGCTGTGGCATAAAATTCAAATGTGAATGCCGTAGAGACAGGCAGCAAAATGCGCATGAAATAGGTTAAAGTTTGTAAGATCATACTTCTGTTCATGTCCGGACCTGAAACCTCTCTTCTTAGAAGATCGTGTGACCACTTGGGCTCAGCTTTGTGGAAAAGCTTAAGTCGCCTCTCACTCATGTAATATTCTGAAAGTTGAAGACCAATTTTAGGTTGATTCTCCACACTGCGAGCACACAGAGCTCCTCATTAAGCCATATGCATGCTGGCAGCCCAGTGACAATCCATGCAGAAATCATCTATGACCTTAACATCGCTCTGGTCACTGGAAATTTAAGAGTACTTCAGGGGTCTACACACTTTCTAAAACCTCTTTTATCATCTACTCAATCCCTGAATCCCTGGCCCTCACATGTGTTTGTGTGTGTGTGTGTTTATAGGAACCTTCCAATAGATATCCAGCTGTGGCTGCTGGTAGGAGGGTGGGTGAAGTTTTAACAAGCTTACATGTAAAGTTGCAGGAAAAGGTCAGAAACCATTTCTTCTTGCTTTCAGAAAACTGCCCTAATTTTTGAGGCATTTCTTGCAAATCTTTACAAAGCTGAAACCCGACAAGACAACCACTCTGCATTAAAGTGTAAAAGTCTGAACAACAGACCACGACAAATGCTATAAGTTATAATGACAAGAGTTTAACAATAATTTTCTTATTTCTTTTTTTTTTTTTACAAATTAAAAGAACCCATCCATCCATCCATTTTCTATACCCGTTTTATCCTTGAAGGGTCACGGGGATCTGCTGGAGCCTATCCCAGCCGTCTACGGGCGAAAGGCAGGGGTACCATCATTGTATATTAGTTCTGAGTCCGGTATAAAGAATTTTCATAAAGAGATAAAAGCTGAATGGAAGCTTACATTTTAACATTTCAGGATAAAAAGACACAAAAACAAAACAAAACAAAAAAAAGTCAGTCATTTTGCAGTACGACAAACTGGTGTCCGCATGACACCACAAGAAGCCTTCTGTATGCACACAGTATGTATCAAATGTTACTTACATTCTATACTAAGATGAACATTTTTAGGCTGAAATTGCCTTTAAAGTCGCTAAAAGAACACCCATGGCTGCAAGAACAGATGCGATCCATCAGTGAAACAAGGTTGCTACAGCTTCCCGAAAATCGAAGAACATGAGGAATCAAAGAACTCAGCCTAAACTGGAGAAAAAACACAAAGACTTTGTTCCAACAGATTATTCTAAAGTCGCTTCTGATCATTTTGTTGAAGGTTAGACAAATCATTTCTGTGTCTATAGTTTTGGTTCTCAATTAATGTTTCTCAAATCAAATCAGGAAAGATTACCATTAACAGACATCACTGTCTAGCCTAGCCTAATCTACTCTGCTTAATACAGTATTCATTTCATTTGGCAAACATTCAGAACTGAGTTGTTTTTAAATTAAATGAGATGACCAACATTTAAAAGTAAAAGGATCCCATTTGGAAATCTGAAGATAGAAATTAGTATCCTGATGGAAAAAAAGCGACTCTAAACTCGATTAAATATGTAAACTTAGGCTAAATGTATTGATGAAACATTTTTTGGAGAATTTAGAAACAATCAGCTTAAATCGATTTCTTGTAGGTCTTCAGTTCAATCCAAAGTTTAGGCACTTTGTCATGAAAAATATAATTGTAGATCTTGGAGTACAAGATGTTGTGTTAGTCCTTCGGATAGTGTATCCAATCCTTTTTGAGATGTCTGTACTGGTTTATTCCACCAATTGCCACTATTTTCTCACATAAGGAGATTTAGATTAAACATCGAGAGTTTTCACGCACTTCTGCATTTTTTTTCTTTTGCCTTCTGATGCAGTTTGGGTGTTAGTCTTTGATTTTTGTTAATTTCTGACAACTAATTGTTAATAATTTGGCTGCAGTAGAATGAATTAATAATAGGCACTGTACTGTTAAGCTTCACATACAAAATGTAGAAAAAGTACCCAGTTGTGTGACATCAGTTAATACTATCTATAATTATAAGCCAGAATGAGGTGATCAAGGGTCACACCAGAGGACGTTTGTCAAAGTAACTTTATCTGAACATTTTAAGCCATAAAGTTGCTATGCTTTTTGTATGTGCTAAATACCAGTTACAGCACTGAAGCTGGTTTGAAGGTAGAAAATGATGTAAAATGAATGATCTTGCTGGTTACTTTCTTTACTGGAAGTGGTTGTGTTCACAAATATCGGACACATGTTACATGTTAAATGCAACATGTTACTGCCATCTAGCAGATAAAGACAGCACCATTCTGCGGTACTCAGGTAGCCTCGATTGGCATTGCTTACAATGGCCAGCAGTAGCAATGAAAAATCTGACATTGGGTCAGATTTATTATTAGTTTAGTGTAACGTTCAGCAAGCGCCCAAGTTTTTTGTTTTTTTTTTGCAACTGAAATGCAAACAACCCAGGCGTGACCTCTATCCCTGCTCAAATTTCTGACCTCAAAACCAAAATCAGGTTGTGTTATGAATAACTGTATCGTCTTCAACATATTTTTATTTTCCCAAAATGATGTTTAAAAAATAGGAGTCATCTTCTAATCAGAGTCGTCCTATAGTCGGGCCAGTATGGTACTTGCAAAAATTGTCACTACCTGTCGTCGGCTAGAGCAACCTGGGTATTTTGTCCTTTTCTTCAACTTTTCAGTGCAGTCATAACTAATGTGGATGACTGTTTCTTTCCCAATATCTCAAATGAAAGAAAAAATAAGGAAAAGATTCATTAAATCAATAAGTGACAAGCCTATTCTAATATTATGGGTTACAAATTACTAATTAGCATGTACTATTGATTAGTCATATTGATTAGGTTACTTCATAAGCTTTTATGATCTTACATAAGAAACAGCCAAGAACATTTTTAACTACTAAACTTCATTTTCTTTCATCTCTTCATGGTAAATTAAAGCTACAATAAAACTTCAGCCATATCTGTTTCAAAAAGTCTCAGTTATTTGAATGAATTAGTGGGACCATCATACAAATCAGTTCAACAAGTGTTATAGATTTGCTGAGTTGTGGAGTTAAACTCTATCTAATTAAAAAAAAAAACTCTTCTCTCACTCTACATACACACACATATATATATACAGTCATGGAAAAAATTATTAGACCACCCTTGTTTTCTTCAGTTTCTTGTTCATTTTAATGCCTGGTACAACTAAAGATACATTTGTTTGGACAAACATAACGATAACCACAAAGATTGCTCATAAGAGTTTTATTTAAGAGCTGATATCTTACCATTTTCCATGGTTTTCTTGATTATGACCTAAATCACTTAAGTTTTTACATCAATAGCTATGGCCTTGTACTGCCAAAAACACTGCTTTTATGCATTCAGGGTTTTCTTTTTTGTCTGTTTTAGTCACATGATGACGTTTAGTGGTACCAGGTATTAAAATGAACAAGAAAGTAAAGAAAACATGGTGGTCTAATAATTTTTTCCATGACTGTATATGCTTGTGTTTATATATATATCATATATATATATATATATATATTATAAAATATTATATATATATACATATATATATTGATAGATAGACAGATAGATAGATATGGGATTGATTCAGTTACAGAATATCTACTCAATATCAATAAAGACATAAGGAACAACTTGGCTTTCTGAAACTACCAATTGGCTAAGAAAACAAGGTGCTAAGTGTTTTCTGTTCTCTGCTCTGGGTAGGAAGTCGAGATGACACATATGATCTTCTCATTTAACTGTAAGTCTCTTGGTGACAGCAGATTTGACACTTTGTTCCAACTCTTACATAGCGAGGGGAAGCTTAGTCCAAAATGCTGTCAGGCATGATGTATAGTACAAGCTTACTCTGCATTTTGCCACCAGGCTGAAGTTGGCTTCCGAGCATGGACACGTGCAAAGTCTCAATAATCTCTTCTCTGTGTCTTTTTAGGGATATTTTACAAAGCTGTATTCTGTTTTCACCATCATCTTTCTATGTCAAATGTCCTGACTAAATTCCTTGCTCTCTTTTACAATCACTGTGCTTTTATTCTCTCTTCACTAACACTCCCCTCCTCCCTTCTATTTCATGCTCCATTTCTTTGTTTAATTGCTGCTGGCTGAAACCTTCTCCATATTCCCAGCAGCTCAGCATTCCTCCAGTCCAACACTATTGCAGCCTTGTGCTATTCAATTACCCCGCTGTAGACTAAACTAAGCGGAGCGGGCCAGGACTGTGTGGGCTCTCAATCACTGAAACACAACTCTGGACAGCAGCCAGAAATGCTGCCTGAAATGATATAACAATGCACGGCAGCATTGATGGGTTTTTGATCGTGGTGATAAATCATTTATTTATTTAACCCTCATTCTACCGACATATTTCGCATACATGGATTACCGACTGGGGTCCGTGCGGACCCCAAGAATAAATACTGTAATAAACAACCATCAAAGAAAAATTACAACTTTTTTCTTCTCAGAATATTATTACTGATGTATTAAATGTCATCTGAGGAAAAAAACAACAACAGATTATTATTATTTTAAGAAAGTTATAGTTAATTTGCATATTTTATAAAACGAAAATATACTTTTCTTTAACCCAAAAATGTCAACAGTGGAATTTTATGATCTCCTTTACAGCAATTAAGATCCTATCTGAGCTAAGCACAAATCCATTGAAATTTTTCAAATCAGTTAAAGAATGAGGCTACAGTGCAGCTTTTCCCTCTCTATTACCATCTCTATGGTAGTTACGTTAGACTTGATTCTGATATAATTTAGTGTTCAGTAATTTCAAGTAAACATTATTTGTGTTGTATTTATATGGTGAAACCAACCAAGGTCATTTTGAACCCAATATATATTAAAAACTTAAATAAACCCACAATCATTTAAATGTCACTACATTTTAATTTTATTTGAATTTTAATACAAAAGTCAAAAATACAAAAGTAAGATACTTTAAATTAGGACCAATGGCAAACATTGACTCAATAAATGGTTCCATCTATTAAAAATACATAGGCGGAATTAGAGATTTTGACTGGGGTCATCTTGGACCCCAATGCATTGGAATTTTTAAAAAGCACAGATAAAGACAGAAACAGAAAAAAATCATGACATCATTAGGAACAAATTGATTGACAAAGTCATGAAAAATTTGAATTATAGAATAAAGCACCTCTGAGATATGACAAAAAGTACACCTCTGGGGTCCGAGAGGACCCCAGTCGGCGGTATGAGGGTTAAAGGAGCCGTATGTAAGAGATCTAATAAAACGAATCATAAAATGACCCCGATATGTCAACAGACATTTAAAAATCATGTTCATTTCAAATACTTATGTCACTGACAACAGCACTCAAGCCAGGATATTCCCGTTTAAAAAGAGGAGTTGCAGCCCTCAACTGATGTTGATGTTGTCATTTTTTGTTTTGGCCTGAAGCGCCACCCTCCACCTATCTCCCAATCATGAAGTCAGTAGTGTTTCGGCATCCGGGTTGCCAGCTCGGCTCTATTTATCGCAGCAGCCGCTACGAACGTGTTGGATGAAAAAATGTCTAGCTTTCCAAAACCTAAAAGACCTCGTTATGAATCCGAGTTACGTCGTGACAAGGTCCGAAATAAAACAAGGATTTGTATAGGAGGTGCTTTTGATAGATGGAGACGGCTGAAAGCGGAGAAGAATTTGAAGACAGACGCCAACGTTGCTGATTTTCTCCTGGACAGGTAAGATTCATAGCTAAATGTTTGGCTAACGCTAATTTACTTGGACAAGGTAACAGTGGTACCTCTACTTACGAACGCCTCTACATACGAAACTTTCAGGTTACGAAACGCCTCAACGGGAAAATATTTCCTCTTGTTACGAAAGATCAAAGAAAGAAAAGATCTTTCATAAAGCATTAAATATAATTAACAGAAAATAAACTTACTGTGTAGGACTCATCGCTTGCCATGGCAGCCTACGTTCCTGCTGCATTCTGCAGCCAACCTGGCAACCTCTGGTCGGGGAGGAGGGGGAGGGTACACGCCGCTCAACAGTAATTTGAAAGTGACTGCAGTACCAGTTTTGGCCATAATCTTACAAACGGCTCCTTTAAATTCAGCTCCTACATTCCACCAATATACACCAATAGAACATTTTGCTTTTGTTTTTTCCACAAATACACCTTAACACATATATGAAATTTAATTGCATTTTTTTATTAATCCGTTCACATCAAATTGTTTTTTCATTGAATACATTTTTTTGTAGGGGAAACCGGAGCACCCGGAGAATCCCAAATTAAACGGAGGGTTCACACAGCAGGAGTCAAAAGTTTGGACAGACTGAATTCATCGTGAATGAACAAGCGAGTCCAAACGTTTAACCGCTGCTGTATGTGAACCCTAAAGCTCTGTGATTCTTTCCATCCGTCGCAGTCTTTGAGTTCTTGTTCTTAGTCCTGATTTCCTTTCTTGTGCTTGTACTGGCGCAGACATGACGGAGTGAATAATTTCTTGAGTCGTCTAAGGAAAGAGGGCTTGTATTCTTTTTCAGGGATCAGATCAGAAGCAATGACTTCTTCTGACACTGAAACCTGAGTTTCTACAAGTGGTTCTGTTGGAATAACCGGATCCTCTCTGGAAACAACTTCTGGTACTTTAGGGATTTCTTCAACAATCTCACATTCCTTGTTGTTGTTAGTGAGTTGTATCTTCTTTCCATGTACGGCCTTCTTAATTATTCGAGCAGAGATATCTTGTTTTGGGGAGACCACTGGTGGTTGGGAGACCTCTTGTATTTGAGAGACCAGTTTTGTGTCTTTTATCTCTACCTGTGGCAGCTCTTTTGGTTTGGTTTGGTTTCCAAACCAAAACACCCGAGATAGCTCTTTTGGTTTGTGTGCGAATTGTGTTTCAAACATCTCAGGTGTTGAAGCTTTGATTTTTGGAGCCAAATTTTCTGGACCCACAATGATCTCTTCGGCCTCAGAGACCTGTTCAGGTGCCGAAGCTTCTAGTTTTGGAGCCAAATTTTCAATGTTTCTGTTTTGGACAGGGAATCCACCAACGGCATCGAGAAGGTCGGGCTTGGAGTCTTCCTTTGGTTCAGAGATGTTTTCAGAACCACAGTCTTCAGTTTGTGTACAGAATGTCAGTTCTGAAACATCTGTCTCTGATCCAGAGGACTCAGGTGCATCTGGACTCACCCCAGCCGTCTGCTCAGCAGTGACCAAGGTGGACTTCAGCTGCACCCTGAGCTCCGCCACCTTCCACTCCAGACTTTCTGTCAGGTCTTCCTGTGTTCTGATCTTAGATTCCAATTTGCGTCTAGAGCTGATCTTCTCTTCTATTTGTTTTTTCAATTTTTCCCGCTCATTTTCCAGTCTCAACATTTGGGCCTCTTCAAATTTGGACTGAGCTTCTCTCTTTGCTGCAGCGTCGTTGGAGGCCTGACGCAGGTTCTGGATCATGTCTTTGCAGCGGCTGACCTCGTTTTCGCGGGCCAACCTGAGCTGTTGTTGCTCCTCCAAGCTCAGTTCCAGCGCTTTGAGCTTTTTCCAGGACCACTCGCAGTCCTCCTCTGCAGCAATCCTCTTCTCCTTTTCTTCAGTGAGAAGCAAATTCTTTTTTAGCAGCTCGCCCTTCGCGATGTCCAATGGTTGATTCCGGTGGTTCATCTGCTTGTGATGATATTCAGACGCTTTCCTTTGGCCAACTGCGGAGTGCTGCATCTTGAAATCCACCTGGTTTCTTTTTGAGTTTTGGTCTCCAGTGTCCATGGTGGGTGTTCTCTGCCTCCTAACGTATCCTGAATTGGGTCCGTAGTTGGGAACAAAGGCCTGGGATCGAGTCACCTGGACGTCCTCTAATTTAGGAGTCACAGAAGAAGGAGAACCCTGGGATTTGTCCTTTTCTGTCTGCACATTTTCTAAGATGGGAGTTGGCACAATTTTCTGATTTTTTTTCACCACTTGACTCCAGAGAGGTTTTGGAGGCGATGTTTTAATTTCAGCCACTGTCAAAGGTGTTGGTCCAGTGCTTCCATCTTTTTCTGGTTCTTGCACATCAACAGAAGGTTCCTCATCCACTCCTTTGTTCCCACCTTTGGGATGAATAATTATTTCTTCAGACTCCTTCTCTAAATCTTTTTTCACCAAACCACTCTGTAGAAGTTGATCTGAAGATGTTTCAATTTCAGCGACTGTCGAATTCGTTTTTTCAGTTTCAGGTGCTTGTACGTTGGTGGAAGGTTGCTCATCCTTTTCTTCACACCCACTGCTTTCATCACCTGAAGCTTGTGTGTCATCGGCGGAGTCTTCATACATTTGTCCGTATTCGTCAACGAAAGGATGAATAATTATCCCTTCAGAATCCTCATCTGAATCATCTTCCTCTATATCAGTCCATTGATCGGACGTATCAGTTTCAGACACTGTTGAATTTTCTTCTTCAGTGCTTTCGTCATCTGAAGCATCTGAATCGTCGGAGAATCCTTCATACGTTTGTCCGTATTCGTCAACGAAAGGATAAATAATTATCCCGTCAGGCAGTTCTCCGAATTCTTCATCGACCATGTCGCTCCACAGACGATTACCAGAAGTTACTTCGAATCTATCCGCTGGTAGATTCATCATTGCACTCCAGAAATATTTGTCTGTTCTCTTGATTTCGCTCATTTTTTATCACTACTTATAATTGTTAAAATTGTTATCAAACTTGTAATTGTTAGTGTTCAGACTGAATTTGTTCAGTCTTCAGTGTTTGTCTCAAGGAAATAGAAAGTATAACAGTTAATTCAGTCTTCGGTGTTTGTCACAACTCTGTTCGTCTCAAGGAATTAGCAAGTATAACAGTTGATTCCGTCCGCGACACTTAAATAATCCACCGTCCTTTGATGTGACGTTACCATGGCGAGTCATGATGCCACATAGGAAATTAACATATTAGAATGTTTCTCCTCAAACTGTAGGTTTTTTCAGCAATTCTGGCACTTTTCTGTAATGAGTCACCATGACAACGGAATGCTGTTAAAATATGTCTGCAAATGATATGTCAAAGTCATCTGTCTGAGTGAAATTTCCAAAAGATTATGAACTTAAATGCTGACAAGTTGAAGAGGGGAGGTCATGCAGTGGCATATAAAAAGAGACCAGACAGAGGAGTTTTTTTTTTTTTTTTTTTTTTTTTATAATTATAGTGATTAAATTTAAGATCCATAGAGCCCAGCTTGTGATGGGGAAAAATCTGTTCCAATTTTTCATTTCAACAAATGTAGAATAACATTTAAAAATTTAAATTAAAACAAAATGTAACAATGAAAAGCATGTTTACTGACCTGTATTTTGTAAATTATTTAATTTATCTTTTATTTATTAACTATTTTTTGTGTGCTTGACTGCTAAAATATTTTTATTTATATTTTAACTGATTTGTTTATTTTTCTCTGACCTTTTTTTTTTTTCTTGTTTTAGAGGGATGGAAGGTCCTAGAATGGGGAGCCAGGGTTTAAAAAATAAATTGATAAACACAGAACTGATTATTGAATATTATAAGTTTTTATTGATTGGGCATGGTGTGGACCCAAATGCAGCACAAACACAGTCGTAAAGTTGGTAATAATGACCTTTATTAAAACAGTCAGCTGGTGAAAAGCAGATGAGGGGAATTGTCTGACAGAGATTTAACCAAGTACTTCATGTCACCTTTTGACAGGTTGACCCCCCCCCCCCCCCCCCCCCCCCCAGACACCCCCTCTTCCGTCTCGTAGGTGAACATGGACCCCTACTAGCTACCACGCAATCCATAGGGCTCCATGTGCCGTCTTCTTACTATCCATCCATACTTAGCTCCATGTTTGTTGTCAAAATGCCGACGTAGATTAAACTCTTTCATGACTGACACAGCCTCATAACACAAAAGACAGACTGTTTTTTCACCTTGAGATACGAACTTGTAATTGTTTTCCCATCATTCATAAAACTGTCTTCCTTTTGCATCATTTTTTCTTTTCTTGGACATGTTGGGGCTGGTTTGTAAAGGTTTTTCTTAAGTTCATCAGTTCTCAAAATCGTCTTGCTCATGGTGATATACTGTTATTGTTGTGGGTAACGACAAAATGCATTATGGGAGATGTTGTTTATTGACAATATGCGCTTTAAATGTTTTTTTTTTGAGGCAGCATGGCAGTGTTATGGTTAGCACTATCACCTCTCAGCAGAAAGATTGCTGATTCTTGGCCAACATGTGTTTTATCCTGAAGTCCAAAAGGTTTATTGGGAATTCTACACCAAATGTGTCTTGTATTTTTTTCTTGTTTGTTTCTGTGATGAACTAGAGATTTATCTAGCATTTGACTCACAGTTTAGTATAGAAAGGGCTTAATGAGTGACTTGAGAACTGAAAGATACCCAGGTTGTGTGGCTGCAAAACAAGCCCAAATCATCATGGCTCCTCCACCATACTTGGCAATATTTGTGGTGATGTGCTCTGTTTGGTTATCACCAAACAGGTAAGGACATTAAAGCCAGACATCTTCACCTTGATATCCTGGCACCACTTTCAAAGAAGAATCTTTGGCCATTGTCAAAATCATGAACTACACTATAAAATGTAGCACTGTAAGATCTGCTACCAGATATCAGGATAGTGGATAACTTCTGGAAAAAAAATCAGTTTACAATTAACTAGTCTTTCTTGAAAAGAGAATCACATAATATAATGACCCATGAAACTGGGGGCCATTTATAATGGTCACATGACCAGCTTCCTGTTATGCCATAGTCAGTGGCACCGTTAATCTGTAAAATTGACTCTTGTGAAGAATGTAAACAATAAGTTGAAATATATTTTTAATGTCATGGCTAAATGACTTCAAAAATTAAAGTCAAAATTGAATGGTAGTTTTAGACTTTAGAGAACATCTTACTTTTTATAAATGCAAAAACAAACAAAAAGAGCTTCATTGTGAATTGTTCTTTTTAAATACAGTCTTATACTCTCCTGATACCAGAGATGTGCAAATCCCTGCAGCTCTTAGTACTTAGGAGTCCTGATTCCAAAACTGTAGGAAACAAAACCTAATGTGTCTGCTACTTACATCACTTGTGTATAGGGAAGGCTATTTTTTTTACATCACTTATTGATTTTGTCACCACTTTACATTAATATTTGCACAGTACACGAAACCGACTGCTAGCTTTCTGCTTTTTGTTCATGATGATAGCATGTTAGCTGTACTGGCGGAGCATGCTTCCTACTGATCCAGAAATGTTGCAGACACAACAGATCCAGGCTGACCAGTCAGGACCTATGTCCACGGGCTCACCTGACTCTGTAGACTCACCTGGGACCACATGGGTCAGTGATACGTTGGGTGAAAAAGTATCTAAAGAATCTGGATCGCTGCTCCAGAAAAGGAAAACTTTATTGCAAACATCAATGTGAGGGATCAGTACTCGTCAGGACTAGTCTAAACAGTGACTGATCAAAAAGGACTCAAATCCCTTAAAGGAGTTGGATTTAATGTCACGAGTTATCAGTAATGCATTACGTATGTAATTACTAAACTCACTGGGTAAACAACTCAGTATTTCAGTCAGAGTGCTTGAGGAGAATGTGAACGTTTGTTTTCATCACACAGTTGTAAGGAAACTTTACCAAACTAAGACTAAAATGAGCTTTTTTAATTCTGGATGAAGGGGATAATGTCCCATTCTTTGATTGTTTGTCATCTTTTGTGTTACACGACGGGAAAAGTAGGAGTTTGTGGGTGATTTTATTGTTTCCTCACATAAGCCAGGAGCCATGGTCTCTTAATCAGGCCAGTGCTTTTCGGTTTTAACAGCAGCTTTTACTAGCTCTGACAGTTTCAAATACCTTCAAAGCAAGCAGCCGAGAAAATGGACATATTTGCAGTTGTAAGCATGAAAATAAATATATAAAGCCGAAGTAGGACGTTTCTAGGCCACACACGTACACACTGTGTTATCCAGCAAAGCAAAATCCACGGAAACACAATGCTTATCTGCTTCTCTCTGAGCCCCCACACATCGTAATAGCTCTATCTGTATCACACACATACACACATAGACACAATTCACTGAGGTATCCAGAGTAATTATCAGGCTGTTAATGATTGCTGTGCATCAGCAGTGCTTCAACCATTCATTACAAGTGCTTCTTCAGGCCCCTACCAGGCCCATGAGACTCCTTATCACACACCACACCACTTGATGGGCTTAATGCAACCTATTAACCAACAAAAGTCTGGATGTGAACTTTGCCAAACCCCTCCCTTCAGTAATACACTTTGATTTATGTTTTTGTATCAGTACCAAGTACCAAGCACTGGATTTGGGGTGAGATAAATGTATTTTTTTTTCTTTTTTATCTTCTTAAGAGGGGATGTTGTTCTGAAAACTGTAATTACTCTTGTAAGTGCTACAGTGGAGTGAGGGAAGGGTGGTTGCTTATCTCAAGTGATTTTATGAATCTTGTCTGAGCAGCATGATGTGTTATGGCAAGAGTGCAACGTGATATTGCAGTGATCACCGCCCATCTTGACGGCCGGGAGTCTTTGAAGTCACCCATCCTGTCCTTCAATCATTCCTGTCCTTTTACTTCATTCATGCTCTCTCCTCGCTCTAACCCCTGTCATTACGCCACACAGAGGTTTTCACTTTGAGACAGAGAAGCTCGATAATGTCTGTTTACATGATGGTCTGGAGGTGTCACGCTGCCCTTAATGAGGAGCTTTCCCTTCTAGCTAGGCATGTTATATTTGTGTGTGTGCATGTAAAGTTGGAGTGGAAGTGATAATGAGTGTATGGTTGTTTGTCTACATGTGGCCCTGTGATGCCCACATGTCCAGGGTGAACCCCTCCCTTTCACCTGAAGAGAGCTGAGATAGGCTCCAGCAGATCCCTGTGACCCTACATAGGACTAAACAGGTATGGATGATGGATGGGTGGATGGAATTCATGTTAGGTGAATGTGTGTTCATATGAACTGAAATTATATGTATTGTATGTACTGAGATATTGATAAAGAGATCAATCAAGAAAGGATCGATCAATCAAAAAAATCTGAACAGCTGTTCCAGAGCTGTGTCAATGGCAGCCAATGAGTTAATATTCACATTGATTAATGTAAGCCAGTATATACCATCTTTGTTGAGCATCATTTTTTTCTTTTTTTAATTGACCTTCTATGTCTTCTTTCTAAAAAAAAAAACTACACAAGAGTGCAGTTTTGGTAAGCTGTCACTAATTTTACAAATTGCAGGCTGGATGATGTGGCTGTGGAGCCATATTCATGACTGACTCACTGGTGACCTGAGCTTTTGTTTGTTTATTGTTTGGTTAAACTATGATATCTAAACTACCTGGCAGGTTTAGGGATTAAAACCTAATTTGCTGATCTTATTTAAAAATAAAAATCAGCTCGTTATGTTGGAGAGGGTCACCTAGTTGGTTAGCTTGACAAGTTCCACCGCAAGTGAAAACAACATTAATATCATGCAGGCACAAAACAAACCATTAATGTTCATATATATTGCAAAAATGCATTTATTATTGTTTTTTCACTTTCTGTGCCCACTTAATCCTGTTATGGTGGGGTTGGTGTCTATCCCACCTGTCATCAGGTGAGAGGCAGGGTACATCCTGAGCAGGCTGCGAGTCCATCACAGAGTCAGACACCCATGCACCCTCACGCAGTCAATTTAGAAAAACCAACCAACCTTATATGCATGTTTTTGTGTCTGGGCTGTGGGAGGAAGCTGAAGAAAAGATGAGATGCATGCATCCCTTCTTAGGAAGGCCCCAGCCGTGATTTTTAACCGTCTCGCTGTGAGGCAACAGTGCTCACCATCACACCACCATGCTGCCGGACGGTGCTTGTTTTATCTTTTACCATGAGTCCAGGCTGCATTACAGGACACACGATTTTCATAACTGATATGCGGGACATGCTTTTTAGACTTTTACATCTGTTTATAAAAACCTACTATGTTCAAGTCTTGTTCAATGCAGACTTAAACACAACAGTGCAGCACGCGTGTCTAGAATGGAGGAAATTCCTCATTTCTACAGGTATGAGTTCTGTATTCACATTTCAGGAGGAATTTCTAAGTAATCAGTCAAATAAAATGGCTTTGTTGTTCAAGTACATTTATTACAGTGTGTGTACATGTGTTTGAATGAAAGTCAAATGTTTTGCCAGAGTTCAGGGTTCCTTTAACTGTGGCCACAACACGTATGGGTCTGTAGGTCTTTTCATGTGTCTAATACAGAAAACAATGACAATGAAAGGAATTTATCAAGTACAAAAGGCATCCAAGACACTGAGGCGTCCAATCTTCTGGATATTACGTAGCCCTTTCAAAAATGTACAGTTTATATTCTTGAGGCAGAGATGAAAATACATTTTTATTTCAATAATTATTTTTAACAGATGCAGTTACTTCTTTAAGTATGCTTTTCTTTTTTGTCAAACTTACACCAAATGGTCATTAGGTAAGATTATCTTTGGGTGGACAAGTAAATTAGGAGGTGGCAGTGTATGGAATGATTCTATGATCGTGCATGTATTGGAAATCAGGTTTTAAATAGTCCACTTCAATGATTAATCTATGAGGAAAAAAGAAACAAACAAACAAACAGAAAAAGCTTCGAGATGTCAGATCAGTTAACCTGCATAAGGGTTTTTCAATCTCATCTTCCACATTTTACAGGATAATCTAAAAGAATAAATATTATACACATGGCATACATTTTCCTCTGGGAAGTAATAAACCAAAGAACCAGGATTTTGAAAAAAAAAAAACCACCAAAACAAAATTAATACACAATTTTACCATGGACTGGAATTTCTGTAACTCAGATAGAATTTCTCCATCACAACATTCATCTTTTATCCTGGCACAAAGCAGAGCATGCTGGGAAACTACATCTGACACGCTGAAATATTAAAGAGCAGCCAATGAGCTACTAGTTCATAGGGCACTCTGAAAGATGGAGAGAAAAGAAAAAAAAAGTGCAAGTAAAAAAAGACCACTGCACTCTCATCTTTTAGTTTGATTTCTTGGTTCTCAGAGCCAATCCGAGTTTCGTGCTAGTGGCTTCCTCCAATTATTCCAGGAAAGGTGGAACAGAATCACCAATCGCGTAGCCATCAGTGCTGAGCTGTTTCCCCTGTCGAAATTATATATATATATATATATACATATTATCATTATCAGCATCAATGCATCTATAGCATCCATCAACAATGATTTGTGTTTAACAGGAAGTCACTTTTCTTTCAGGAAGTTTCATTCACTTCAGGTTTTTTTTTAAGTGAATGTTGTATAGTAGTAACAAGTTGGCAACAAGGCAGCAAACATCACACAGACGTCGTATGAATAAAAACTTGTCAGCTAATGTTGCATCTGGGGACGTGCGTTTTTTAAAAAGTAATATAATTCAAATTAAATAATCTGCGGCGATATTGGAAGATCTGTGAATTGCAGAATTGAGTGTTGTCTGTGCTAGCCAAAGTGTGAGGACAGAGCGTGAGGGCACCAGCCAAAGCAAACAACATGTTGATGTTCAACAAACCGCTACAATGAGCGGTGTATGGTATGTATGGTATACGTCTAAAAAAAGTGAGCCTAAAAACTTTAAATTGTGTTACTCTGGGTGCTTTTCCATTACTAAGACTGAATAGTTGTAGCTTTGAGAAAGGGTGCCTTTTTAGGTTCCCAAATTGGAAAAAAAAACTAATTATGATAAGCTATATCTTGATTATGCTTAGAGGTTCTCTACCCTGTTTGTTTCTGGCCGCAGTAATATCTTACTTATATTCTCCCATTTACCCAATAGGAGGTCTGATATGTGATATTTTCACGCTTGGTTTGTACTATATGTTATTATTGCTTACGTGTGAATGGCATACATGCCAGGATCTCAGACAGGCAGACATATTCAGCTGAAGTACGCCTGTCTCATGTTTCCTTTCAAATTCATTTCCTGACAGTTTGAGTGTTTTACTGAGTTGAGGAGACTCATAAATACAATGACTGTTTTTATTAACAGAATATAAAACCAACTTCTCAGACACTTTCAAACCAGGAAATGTTGTCACTTGCCATGGGTTTTTTGCGCCTGTCAGGTTCAGTTAGGTCAGCTGTCTCAGTGCACTCACATTACTCTAACAGGAAGATGAATAAAAGTGATGTGGAATTGCCAGTCTTTGAGCAATTGATGTTTGCGTAGTGACTGACCCGACACCCTTAAAATGTCTCAGGAGGAAAGGAGTCAGGTGGTTCACTTTTACAAAAAAAACCCAAGCAGGATTCATATATGTTGCATTTAAGCAATGAGTCATTTGCTCAGCCTGTATATCTGGATTTCTACTTCCTTTGCTGGCATTTGTATTCAGCAACATCTATGTGAAAAACAGCTTACTCTTTTCACTCTATTTTATATTATGAAATGCCTTGTGCCTCTTTGGTATCAAGGTTTATTATCTGATAAGTGACTGATGGTTTTTATTCATGAAATTATTCCTAAATGTAATTTCAGCCTTCACATTGTGAGGGGAATTTCTGTTATTGTTCATGTCCTTGGTTTTTAACATTTCTTGATTTTTCCATTACCACCTGTGACAAAGACAAATAAAGCCAAAAATAAATGCTGTCCTGTATGTTGACTTCAGGTATCCATGTTCTGTGTGACTCGCAGTTGCAAGAAACTTCATGGTTATTGTCAAAATTAAAAAAAGAAAAAAAAAGAAGAAAAAGTAAATGGTAATGAACATTTTCCTTTTGGGCAATAGTCCAAGTAAATGGCCTGAATGCTAACTGACTTATTTACATTTTCTCGTAACAAATATATTGGAGGGCCAGGCTTAAGTTGTGATTATTATTTCCTCAGGTTGACGCTAAACACATAAGCTTTTTCCCCTCAAATGCTTAAAACATTTTTACCTGTCAGCACTGCTTCCATGACACCATTTTTTCAATGACTTTTTTGTTGTTGTTGTTGTTGTTGTTGTTTTTTTCCTCAGCAATTTTTGAATAGGAAGGTTTACTGCACAACGTCTGCAGCCTAAGGCAGTACAGCAACAGAACAATCTGAGGATGCTGAAGTGCTGGGTGTCTGGGTGGGAGTTGTGTTGGCAGTAGCACCACACATGAAGTGTTAGTCTCGCAGTTATAAGATCAGTTCCTGGTAGAATCGTGTCATGAACCCAGGGGGAAGTTTTGTAGCCTTAGCTTATTCAGCAGAGCGAGGCAACGCGCTCAGCATAACATCACCCCCCCATCATGTCCTGAGCTAATACATTTTTATTACTTGTGTCAGGTTGTTTTAAGGTACTAAACTATGCAAATGATGAATTCTTCCCCGGGTATATTTTCTTGCTGACAGTTTGGAGAAAAGCTGAGTGTTATGGTATTGATTTTTTTTTTTTTTTTTCCCTTCTGGCCTCTGTTTTTAACTATCTGTCATGCACATATGTGCCTTCAATATGCAACCTCAATTCCATCATAGTTAGGATGCTGTATAAAATATGAATAAAAACAGAATACAATGGTTTGCAAATCCCATAGACCCACATTTCATTTTCAATGGAAAACGGAAAACACGTTAAAGGTGGGGTGGGTGTTGTTTTTTTGCAACACTTTTTACAATATTGCCTGAAAACCTTTTCACATTTCCATTGCACCCACTGAAATAAAATGTTTGCAAAAAAAACTAAACATTTTGGTCCAGTCTAGAAGGTATAATCAGAGAAAAACTCTGACCAATCAAAAAAGTGATCATCACTATTTTGATTGGCTGCCTAATACGTCCATCAAATATCACCCCTCCCTCCCTCCCTCCCTATGGTTCATGCAGTCGTGAATCATGTGAAGGCGTGGTTTCGAGGGGTGAGCTGAAGAGGAGGAGGCGGAGCCTTTGGGAGGAGGGAGGGAGTGTATATTTTCAAAATCTCACTTGAGTTGGATTGCTGGAACCGTTTTTCAAACAACACCTACTCCACCTTTAAAGGATGAAACTGAGAAAATGTGCAATGTTAAGAAAAAAAAATTTGAAAAGGTTATTTTGAATTTGATTCTCCTTTTGTTTTAACAATCGTCCATACACAGTCATGGAAAAAATTATTAGACCACCCTTGTTTTCTTCAGTTTCTTGTTCATTTTAATGCCTGGTACAACTAAGGTACATTTGTTTGGACAAACATAACGATAACCACAAAGATTGCTCATAAGAGTTTTATTTAAGAGCTGATATCTTACCATTTTCCATGGTTTTCTTGATTATAACCTAAATCACTTAAGTTTTTACATCAATAGCTATGGCGTTGTACTGCCAAAAACACTGCTTTTATGCATTCAGTGTTTTCTTTTCTGTCTGTTTTAGTCACATGATGACGTTTAGTGGTACCAGGTATTAAAATGAACAAGAAAGTGAAGAAAAAATGGTGGTCTAATAATTTTTTCCATGACTGTATGTATGGAAACTGGGGGGACCAGTCGCTGCAATTTAGGGAAAAATTTACCCCCATTCTTGCCTCATACATTTATTAGAATGATGCAAGGTTTATGCTGATCAAGATTTTGTCTGCATGAGAGCTACATTTTACTCCAAAACTGGTATATACCTGTTAGCACTGATGTTTCATTTCCAGTGGGCAAACTGTCCTAATCTATAGGTACCAGTGTACCACCATACCATTCAGACATGCTGAGCCCAGACAGGACAAATATTTACTCTGGAGGATTTAGTCTCTGTAGTTTAAAAAGAAAAAAAAAAGTATTTCAAACTGTCTGATACGGGCCGCCCTGGTACTACTGTGGTCCGGGCAGGCGCCCCCATGTACAGTAGAGCAGTCCTCCCGCAGCTGGTCGTGGGTTCGACTCCCGGACTGACCATTGACCCTTTTGCTGCATGTCTGCCCCCTTTACTGTCTCTCTCCACTGCAAATAAAGGTCACTTGTAGTTAAAAAAAAAAATAAATAAATAAATAAATTATCTGAGGACAGGACAGTTTCTACTTTGCCTAGGTTCATTCTACATGAGCTTTGGCAGAGAAAAATGGGAATACACTGGCAAACCTCCACTCCTTTACTTTTGAGAGTCTCTACATCCAATTTATGTTCTTTTTATGTCAAATTTGTCATTGACCTGGATGTCAATAAACCTAATCAGTTAAAAAAGCTTCCTTCATGTGTGTGTGGTTTTTTTTTTACATTTTTAACCCTTTGTTGCTCATATCCCAACTTAGTGATGTGTCACAGCCATCAAAATTCAAAATGAACTTATAACTTAAATGAAAAGTTAAAATGTCTCACTTTCACCATTCGTTCCATATTCCATGTTGTATTGTGAATAAAATATGGGGCTTATGAGATCTAGCAATCATAATCGCATCGTGTATTTATTAACATTTTACACAGCATCCTAACCACTTTTGAAATTGATTTTTGTATTTCCAACATGACAGTAGAAAGTAAAACTTTATTTGGATGTAACGGTTGAAGACACAAGGACTGTGGCCAGCATCAGAATTTACAGTTTCCAATCAAGCTGCGTCAAATCTCAACTTGTTGCCGTGTGTTGTGAAGATGTAGAGTTGATAGAAAATCTTAATGGTTTTGAGAGTGAAAGAAATGGCCAGAGTGGCCTCCTATTACTTATGTTTCCCTCCACTCTGGGCCTCGGCTAATGGGATATGCCTCGCTCTGAACAATAGTTCCATTAAACACCAAGTCAGAAACAAGAAGTTGAACACAAAGCCTTTCAAAGTAGCGAGCCAAGCTGAAAGATGGAATTTCAGCTGCTTGAGATTAAAAGCCAGCTACACCAGATGGAAGTGTAAAGAATGAGAGGAGAAGGAAAGAAGGATGAAAAAAAAAAAAACGTAGACCGAGGGAGAAACAAGGAAGCACAGGCGCAAGACAGAGGTGGCAGGCAGTCAAAGTGGCAGTTACACTGTAAATAAGGTCTCCCCACAGGGTGCTTAACTCTGGACTGCCTTTGTCTGGCCTTTAATAGCTTACAGGGCTGAGAGAGACAGATTAGAGCAAAACTGCGGGGACACAGAATATAGGCTTTGTCTACAGCTGGGATTTATCTCCCACCCTGAGTCTGAACTTTGTTTTCCTGAGGGCCTCGGCTGTGTTGACTTGTAAAACCTGAGTTGTGTCTCAGTTCCCGTTGCCTACTGAGTTTGAATCATTAACACCTCGAAGAGATCATCTGTACTACTTGAATATTCTTTCTCTGTCTGCCGTGTGATTTTAGTTCGACAGCGCCATCCGTAATAGTCGCCGCAACCAGCTTGTGCCATATTGATGGACGTGGGTAGTTAGGGAACTTTGGGAACTTTATTGGGATGCATTTTCCTCGTGGAGACAGAGTGAACTAGGCTCATTAATCAAACTCCAGCCGAAAGGGAAAACATGGGTTACATTAATTTTCACAGCAGAGTGGCTGAGGGGAAATGATTAATCTATTATCACGAGGAAACAGGTTAAAAAGCTCTGATTACTGTCACAAAATAGATGAATGAGAAGATATATATTATTTACCCATTTTGTCATCCTAAAATGGGCTGTAAGAAATAAATATACAAAATGTTCACTCTGCTCTCATTGTACTTCAGTTTTACTCTGTTGTTAGAATTAATAGTTTAGTTGAATTTACCTAATTGATTTGCCTTGGCCTGAAAAAAAAGGGAAAAAAAAAGAGGAGGGGGGTAATTTACATAACACACGCTGCATTTAAAATCAGGTGTCGTTAATAATGAGCGCATCTGTTTGAAGGAGCTCTTCATTAGTGTGAATGAGCATGTGACTGCTCAGGCTTTGATGTGACTTCACAAGGCTGAACCTCGCTGGGGTGGCCAGTGAAGTTTTGAAAAATGACCGCTGGGTTCGGCACATGTCAGCACTTTTGATATTAAAAGTCAACGAGAGACCCAAACTCCACGTGGAGTGGCACACCCGAGTTGGAGGGAACTTTTGATACTCCACGATTTCCCTGACTGCAATCTGAGGGAACTGTCTGCTTTGTCTGCCTCCCAGTGCAACCCAACTGGGCTCTGCATGGTGGTTCTCTGGGCTTAGAGGCAAACCGAGCTCTGAGTGGTACATTAACACATTCAGCACTTCATTGACATGTAACAAAACCAATCCAGTGGAACCTTTAGGTCACAGCAGCTGTTTTACCACAGTTGAGTTTTTCATTAGTCACCTTTATCCACTCTCTCATAGGTTCATATTTCATCTGCTTTAATAATCCCCCTCTCTTACCATCACCAACCCTCAGAAAAAATAAATAAAATAAAATAACTTGACAAGCATAGACTCCCCAAACTGGTCTTAGTAGAAACAACACAAGCAAGGCACCTGCGTGTTTTGATGGCGGTATGCTAATTAGCTTCTGCATGAGCGGATGCTCCTTCCAAAAGAGAGGAGAGCCTAATTAATTTTCAGATTCGAGCTTTGATGTGTCTAATTGCTCTAAGCTTCCCAACTTCATTAGTCAGCGAGCTCCCTCGGTAGATGGTGAAACCAGGTCCCTGCTGTTAGTGAGGAGAGAGTTACCTGTATATTTTTAGGCTCTGATATTATTAGACGTGCTCTTGCTGCTGCTACATTTTCAGTCTTGTTGAAAACCAATATGAAGAAACCATTATTATATATAAATTCGTCCTTCCCCCACATTGGGAGTTTCGAAATAAGTTCATCAGCTGTAACAGTTTTGTTTATTTATGTGTTGGGCTTTGATTGCAAAACTGCATGGTAAGGTGCAGTGGGAGAACAATAGCGGGGTCTCTGAGTGAACGTGTTGGGCCGGCCAATTGCTAGTTTAGCCGAGGCTTGGAGTTTTAACACCTTTTACAAGACATAAGACAGTCATGGGATGTCTTAAAAAACCCATTGATCTGTAGTTTGTGCCTGTGGTTCGACCTGCAGCTGAGATTCTGCTGATCTCAACTGCAGGCTTCATGAAAATTGTCAAAGCAACCACCAGAGGTCTCTTTTCCCACGTATTTCCTTTATCCTTTTAGAGGTAGGTTTTAACATTGACTTCAATTCCTCAATTCTTTAACACAAGGGAGATGTCCATTTAACTTAACACATTAATCTAAGTTAATAATTACTCTCATTTAGGCTGGGTTCAGTTTTCAATTTTGCACAAAGCCATATTGCATAAAACAAGAACTAAGCAGAGCTCTGCTCTGTTGTGAAGGGACAGTCGTCAGCGATCAATCCTCCACATACATGTGTTGCAATCGGGCGAGACTACTGCTATCAGCCCATGATGGTTGACTGCGGGATCCCAGGCATACCTCTCCATGGAAGGGTCCTATCAAATCATATAAATCTGACAAGGCTACATTACATCTTAATTCTCAATGAAATCAAAGGTGATGGTTCAATACTGTTAGATGTGTTTTTGAAATTTTAAATAATACTGTCCATAATTAAAATAATCACAAAATGATGGCTCATCCAGCTCTTGAAGGGTGTATATTTATATTAAATTCAAGGAGAATTGATTACTTTGTTTTATTTAATTTTTTTATTTAATAGAGTCTACCTGAGAACCGCATTTTTATCTGGCTAGGTGGCAGTAACGCATTGGACCTGGAGCTTTTTGCAGACACATTTGTTATCTATACCCGTTTAGTCCAATACAGGGTCACGGGGATCTGCTGGAAGTCTATCCCAGCTCTCTTCAGGTGAAAGGCAGGGGTACACCCTGGACAGGTTCCCAGTCCATTACAGGGCCACATGTAGACAAAGAACCACACTCACTCACAATCACTCCTACGATCAATTTAGAACCACCAGTTAAGCTAACATGCATGTCTTTGGACTGTGGGAGGAAGCCGGAGTACCTGGAAGAAACCCTTGCAAGGCATGGTGAGAACATGCAAACTCCACACAGAAAAGCCCCCACTGAGATACAAACCAAGAAACGTCTTGCTGTGAGGCAACAGTGATAAGCACCAAGCCACCATGCTCCCCTGCAAACACAACCACTTGCAGTAAAGAAAGCAACAAGCCAAAGCAAGCAATACAGATCTTTCACTTAACAACCATGGTGTACTGCTGTGACGCTGTGGAGTGTAAATCGTATAGATCCAAAGCAAAGACGCTACACAATCTATCCCTTCATGGCAGATGTGATGTGAGTAAACTGATTCCTGCACAGGGAGGATGAAAGGCACTGATTTGTTGTGCCAGGAAGGACAAAACAGGGAAGAATGTTGTCATGCTGACTACCAAACTGAAAACTCAGACATATAACTTGACATCATGTTGTATGCAACTGCTTCAGCTACATATATCATTCAATGAACCAGTTCAGATTAGATGCTGTGACATTACAGACCCAGATCAGTGTAGAACTGTCACACTTCCCATCTTAAAGACTAGCTAACTTCATATATTGCTGCATCTAAGAAAAGGTGTAACACTCATTTCAAAAGAGGCATACCCCACATAAAGGGAGAATGTAATGGAGTAATAGCCGGCTGCTATCAATAGATGGTGTAAAGACATAGTTTAAAAGGGGGTCTTGGTATTGTATCTTTTCAGCAATGCATGGTATGGTCGTTTCATTAAACATGTCATGAGACTTTTGGAAAATAAAGGGCATGTGTTTCCTGTAAATGAAAGTGATTGATATAAATCATTGCATTTTCGTGATCATTTTCCATTACAGGTAAATGTGTTTCACTACCAATGGAATAACAGATTTCTCCTTTCCCTCTTACCCTAATTCCTCTGTCAAGGCATTATCAAGGAGATGGTATGTGAACAATACTATTTTTTCCCAATTTTTTGCAACAACTTTGAGAAACAGAGTGCAAAAGCAACAGTTGTCTGCAGCATAAAACATCATTAATGTAGTGTTTTGTTTGCGAAAGCAAGCGATGACAATGGTAAAAATGAACCATTAATCTGAGAAGTTACTCTTAAACTCTTACAAAAGGCCCATAAAGAAACAAGTTGAAGACTGCTGGCTTGCATTTTTTTAGGGGATGAAGGTTGGGGGCTTTTATGGGATATCAGGATTGGCCAATTAGTAAGCCAGTTGGTAATTTGGGCTTGGAGTCCTGAGCAGAAGCCTGGGGACTTGCTGACTTGTAAAAACACCTTTCTTTGTGCTTTTAATTTTACTTTCCCCTGAGCTCATATAGTGCCTTTGAATACTCCCAACGAGTGATTGACCCCCTCACTTTGACTGTGTAGGGTCATTTTCTGTGACTAATTGGCTTCCAGCTTGCTGTCTTTAAAGTAATGATCATTACTATATAAGAATTCAGGACTGTTGTGTTGGAGTAGATATTGTTGCCTCTGTAGAATATTCTACCTAAAAGAGATAATTAAAAAGACATATTTTTAACAGCACTGTTCTTGAAATAGTACTGTGCTGCTCAAATACATACAGATAACTTCTAAATATATGTATACCCTCTGCCTATGTATTTAGTTTTAATACAGAACATTACACCATTAACATTTTTTGTACCATAAGATCAATTTTTTTTTTAACCTTAACTGAACTCACACCTTGAATGAAAACCAAGTTGGCACCAAAGGCCACCAACAGTATTATGTGAGTATTAAGTAGTGCCAGTATTAAGTTTCTCTTGTGGTCCATTAAAAGCCTTTGGTACTGACGTTCTATAATTCAGTCTCATTTTGACACGTCAGATTCAAGGCCTTCATTTTGATTTGTTGCCGACCACAGAAGAGTTGAAGAGTCATTAACAGGTCATTGGGCTTGTATGTCTTTTCCTTGTAAATTGCACCTAGACAGAGTCTATCTGACTTGATAGTCTGAATCATAAATCCCTTCTTTTTCCAGGGTGGAAATCCTGTTACTGAAATCAGCGCAACCACAGCACAGAGGAACTAAGTTTACTGTCAAGTAAAGAAAATATTAAACAAATGGGATTAAAATAAAGGAAATAATCAACAAAAACCTTTGCTACCTCACAATCCTCAAATCTTTATTGTGAATCTACTTTGTGTTGTGGACCAACATGACTGTTAGTAGAGATGCACCGACTGCAATTTTCCTCTGCAGATTCCGATTTTCTTGAAGGTCTGATGGCCAAATTCTGCATCCTGCATGCTTTAACCTAAATAACAATGAAGGATAGCAGAGGCTGCAGGCTGTGAGCTCAAATGGTTTTGTTTTTAGCCTCTTAGCTTTGCTAGCTTCATTACATTGAGCAAATTCAGCAGGGTGGTGTTATTACCTCGCCAAGGAGGTTTTGTTTTTGCCTGTGTTTGTTTGTCATCAAAATCCATCTATAACTCAAAAGTTATAAGATGGATTTTGATGAAATTTTCAGGAGTTGTCAGAAATGTGAAAAGGAAGAACTGATTTCATTTTGGGTGTGATCCGGAAGAAATCCTGGATTCTGGATCACTTTCAACATTGCGGTCAATGGGGACGAAAATTTTGTTTCTCAATATCTCCATTAATTATTGCCCAAAACTCATGAAATTTGACTCAGCGATTGACTATGGGAACCTCTATCAAATTTCAAATTTCACAATCTGTAAATTGCTATATGGGCGAACTGTTGTGCTTAGCGGAGGTCTGCGCTCTCCGAGTGCTTTTCTAGATCTAAATGTTGACAAAAGAAAAAGTATATCGTACAGAATACCAATATTGGCCCAAAATAGGACAACTCTGATTATAAGATGACCCCTATTTTTCAAATATCATTTTAGGAAAATAAAAATACGATGAAGGCATTAAGGTTATTCATAAACTTTTTTTGTACCGTTTTTACAGAAAAAAATCACACAGAGATAATATTCTGCTGTATTGTTAAACATTTCATTGATTTCATCTTTTTTAGGAGGTATGGTACCATACGTAAGGTATTGCATTTGTAGGTTTCCATTTATTTAAGATCAAGGTATAAGTACCATTTAATTAACTGTGTTCTCTTAAAATCTGACTATGACTCAGTGAATAAGCAACAACTATGTAGTTCAATAACTGCATTATTGATGTCCATAACTGCATAACCATCAAAGTCGAGTGATATTCATTCATTATTTCAAAAACAACATTAATAAGGAGGAATAATAATTAAGAATATGATTTCTAGAATAAAATATCCTATATTCAGTCCAATATGGTAGGTAAAAAAAAAAGAAGAAAAAACACACCATTTTGATATACTCTGAAAAGTGCCACAGTCATTTGCAGGAGCAGACAAGTAGCTTACTAAATGCAATGATCAAGTTGTTATTAGCCAAATTCTGAGGCCATTGTGAGGACTATTAATCACCTGCATTAGCCTGTATTTTCATAGGCTGCACTGAAACAAGCTTTGCTAAAAGTTTGCGGATCTCTTTTGTGCTCCATTTTTACTAAAAGGGTTGTCATTACCTGATTCAGTACCACAATTCACAGCTTTAGGCTCAGTCTATTGGCATGATATAATGCATGTAGCTACCTAGGGGATGTGTGGTACATGATTATCCATGTTGTTTTCAACCAAGTGATGGGGCTTTGATTGGCTTCATTTAACGGTTAGCTACCTGGAAAATAGGATTTTGTTTTTTTTATTACCTTTGTCTAGCATAATGGATTCAATATTTCAAAGTAGTAAAATATTGTGTGGAGAATCTGACTTTTTTTTCTTTTTAATCCAAGAAGAGAAAGATTGAGCTATAGTGAGAATAATTACATAAGGAAAGGCCTGGTAAAGGCTCATTTGGGTTCCTGTATGAATTATACATTAGTGGATCAAAGCTGAACTCATCATCTGCCTAATAAAGTGTGTGACTTGATCAAGAACCAGTGATACCATGCACAGGATGACAGAAAATTCTAATTTAATAGACAGTCAAATATATGCATATTCCTCGGTCAGACTTTTTCACTTCACTGCATAGTCTGTCTGCTTAGCTGCATATTTACATTCTAACACACTGGCACACATTAATTAAAAAGGAGAGCAAAGTTCCCTGTCAGGGTTGTGTTGGGGCTGATCCACCCCACTAAACCATTTCCATTTGCCCTTGGCTTTCTAGGTGAACCAGAATAAGGGAGAATCTCCATATCATATTTGTTCTTGTCAACCTACGAGCAAACGTTAAACCAGCCTCGTCATATATTTGCATTATAATTAGCATTTTTCCAGCGGATGTAAACTCTGACACAGAGTGTAAAAAGCTTTTGTGTGTTATGTGTATAGGTATGCATGCATATATGTACTATGTACTTGTGCTTGCACAGTCATCTGGAAAAAAAATAACTTTCAATCTTTTAATACCAAGAATTTACTTAACATTAAAATAACTAATTTAGTCGTTGCAAGGTCTTCAAATGGTTAAGTAGCTTGTAGGATCATCTTTACCAACGTTAACCTTGAAAGTATTGATTTCTGTATGATCGCTGTCATTCTTGAAGAATTCTGGCCCACTTTTACTTTCAAGGTCACTTTGGTTCGTTGAAGTTTGTTGGCACTCTTTTATGCACATCTCTTAAGATTCCTTCCTGTAGCTTATGAGGCTATATGAAAAAAAAAAAAGGTTAAGTTAAGTTGTGTCATTGGTTCTGAGAATTTAGAGCCAATGTAATTTTTTAATGAACACATCTAAGATGAAATTAACATCCATTCTTGATTATTTTTGGTTCTGAAAGTCGTACAATCATTCGAGTTGGATCTTGACATCACAAAAAGAAGAGGATTAGAAATTTATCAAAAACATTGCAGAAAAACATTGCATTGCAAATTAAATTTACATTAAGTTTACAAACTTTCACCACACTTGAACACTCAGTGTCCAGAGCAGGGTCTTGAGAGGAATGCAGGCTACAAACTTTTATGACCGTCCTTCCTGTAATAGAGAAAGAATCTGTCTCCTTGTCAGTGTGGACGCAATGGCAACATTAACATGGTGATTAGCTTTGGGAGAGGGGCAAGAACCAGGACGTGAGACATAAATTTGCCCAGACACGCAGACTGGTGTTGACATCGTGATGTGTGTTCCGGACTACAGAGGACGAGGCCCTGTGTCATTTATTTCTTCCAGCAGTGAGATGGAGCTGTCTGTCTTCTTCGAAGGTATCTCTTTTCAGGGTACCTTTGTTCCCAGTTTGGGCCTTCCCTGTCTATGTGAGCTGCCCTTGAGCTGACCATACATCAGCTGTATTGGAATTTGGCTGTCATCCATTCTGATGACATAGCCTGTCCAGCATAACTAAGCCTTCAGTAACACTGAGTCAAAGCTTGTCAGGCCAGCCTTGTTGATCTCGAATGGGATTGTTCTAGCTGCTTAATGTGCCATCAGTGAAAGATCTACGTTTTACACCTTTACAGTCATGAAGGAACGACTATGGCTTTGTTGATCTTGAACTTGGTAGGCAGTCTTATTCCTTTCTTCTGAAGAACCTTTTGCCTCAGTCTCCCAAGTGCTACGCTGGCTTTCTGCATCCTGGACATAATCTCTTTATCCAGTGATCTATCTAAAGCGATTGTTCTGGTGAGATATTTGACACTCTCCACACACTTCAGTGAGACTTCATCTGTAGTAATGGTTGGGTGGGGATGAGTGGTTTGGGGTGGCTTGAACCAGGACCTCCATTTTCCCAGGACTGATACTCAAGCAGGAAAAGCCGGCATGTTTCTGCAAAGTTGATGACAATGACTTGATGTACTCTTGTTCATCTGACGTTGTAACCCTTACCAAATGCTGATAACCACATTAATATGATTTCTTTTAATAATGTCCTGAAACCTTAGCATTAAAAGAGTGTTTTCTTTCTTATTCACATGATTGTATCTATGCAGTATAAAAGTAAGAGGAAAAAAATACAAGTTATTTTCACCTTATTAAAATCAGTCAAACAATAAATATACAGTGATTGGTCAGCAAATTATGGTGATTACATAGAAAATGTTATTACCACAAAGGAATAGCAGACAGAGTTGGTTGCTTTCCAACTGGAGCAACCGGAAGTTTGCCAGGTTGATGCCCAGCCTTGTCATGTGCCAAAGTGAACACAACACATTGGCCCCAGCCAGTTCAAAACCCAGATAAGTGGGACGGCTGTATGAGGAAGGGCACCAGATATAAAAATCTATGCCAAATCAATATCCAGCACATGATAATTCAGTGTGACTTATTATTTGTACAATTGTAGGGCTGTGATTTTAAGCAAATTTAAGCAAACACCACATTGGTAGCAACCTGCTGCAGTCGTTCTGTTAATGTTTTTTTATTTCTATCTTCTAAAGTTTTAGCCATTAAAACATTAATTTCTAAAACATTTGTCTGTGCTGACTTGGATTGCAAATTAGTTTTTTTTTCTTTTCTCCTATTCAGTCATTTGCAGATGGCAACTTTGAATTCCATCCTCTCTGCCAGTATTTCTGTGGCGACATTCTCATTGTGATTTGTATTCTGTGACTTGTACACATCTAAAATGTCTGTTGCCACATTTTAACAGCTGTCGTGCCAAATACCTTTGAAAATCTGCAGGTATGTGCTATGCTTTTGTTTTGTTATAACCAAACAAACCAAATAACATTGCCCCCTCAGTAAAGATATCATGTAGTAATTGCAGGAGCACAGTTCTTTTTGTGTCCAACGTCTGTTGTGATGCTCGACTCATTATGTATTCCAACCAGTGAGCTGGGGTCTTGTGTATTTCTGCACCTCACACTGTTATCTAATAACTGGCAGACAAATGGAACAGTGAATTGCACTTTGCAAACATTAGGCAAAGGTTGTAATTAATGCACAGCATTCCTCTGTTCACAGCACTTGGTTCTCACAAGCGATATGGCACAAAACTCCCCCAACACTTTGGTTGGACACTGCACTTTGTACACTGTGCATGTTGATCAGAATTTGTTCAGTGGATGATTCCAGGAAAATATTGGCATACTCTACGCTGTGCCACTGTGTGATTTTGAAGAGTGAAGCAGAACTCACTCACAATATTGTTCTCACCTCTGACCTTAACTGCATGGTGTTGTCATGCCGAAATGATTGGCTCAACATGCGGTACAGATAGACTGCCAGCCAGACTGAGCTGACAGGTAACTTTTTTTCCTTTAGTTTCTGTTTAGGATTTCTCGCTTGCATGTTTTTTTTTCAATTTAACTTTTAAGTTTTCTTGTTTTTTGTTGTAACTTTCCCTCTTCAGAGCTGTAATGAACTCCTGTTTAGTGTGAAAGCTACTTTATGCAAGGGAATGATACCAACTGGTGTTGGCAAACTAGTCAAAGTGGACCTTCTTTAGGGTACTTCTGCCCTACCTCTGGCCTTTAAAGCCATCATACCTCCAAAGGGTTTGTAATTACTCTAGAATGATAAAGAACAATATCACCAGTAACACAACCTTGTGTGAATAAGATGATGCCATCTTAAGTGTTTTCTGATTGGTCCAATTTCTGTAACATTTCTGTGAGTGGCGAGGGGTGTCTCATGAATGTACACAACTGATCAGGAACACAGCGGTTAAAGGTACGATAAACAAAACTTTCAGAGATTACTTAGTTTAACAATGACAAGTCCAGAAATTCAACCATGCACCTTAACACCAGAATGAATCGGCATGGAGTCTGAAATGGACTGTGGAATCCGGTTCGGGAAAGCTAAATAGTCCTGAACTGCTGCGGAGAACCAAAGATTACACACAGTTTGGGACCACTCTAAAGGCAATGCTTGTTGTGTCCTTACAATAAAATGCACACTCCGGTCATTTGAACCGGGACTTATCGGAATCGCTGGAAATGCAAAAAAAACTGGCATACGAAGCAAATGCTGATCACTCCTTGCTTGGTGTGGTGTTAAAACTTTGCCTTTTAAAATGAGCCCAGTGTCTAGATATATCTTAACACTAGACTGGTTATATTGACATTTTCTGTTGGCTGGGAGATTGACATCATGACTCATACCAAGAAACTGTCCTCCCGATAAATGTCCACAGCCCCTTTAGTCTGGGAGTAGGATCTGACTAATCAAAATAATCCTCACCTCATGACATAGATAGTCGAAGTTCTGTAATACACCCACCACTCACTTCATTAGGTACACTGTACTAGTACCGGGTTGGACCCTCTTTTGCCTTCAGAACTGCCTTAATTCTTTATGGCATAGATTCAAAAAGTTGTTAGAAACATTTCAAAAAAGATAGCATCATGCAGTTGCTGCACAGATTTGTCAGCTGCACATCCATGTTGCAAAGCTCCTTGTTCAACCACACCCCAAAGGTGCTCAATTGGATTGCGATCAGGTGACTGTTGAAGCCACTGGAGTAGTGAATTCATCATTTTGTTCAAGAAACCAACTTAAGATGATTAGAGCTTTGTGATATGATGCATTATCCTCCTGGAAATAGCTATCAGAGACGGACATAGTCATCAACAATACTCAGGTAGGCTAAGGTGTTTAAACAATGCTCAGTTGATACTATCAGGCCCAAAGTGTGCCAAAGAAAATATCCCCTACACCATTACACCACCACCAGCAGCACCAGCTAAATCATTGATACAAGGCAGGATGGATCCATACTTTCATGTGGTTTACTCCAAATTCTGACCCAGCACTGAATATTACAGATGAAATCAAGACTCATCAGACCACACAACGTTTTTCCAATCTGCTATTGTCCAATGTTGGTGAGGCTGTGTGAAAGCTCAGTTTGCTGTTCTTAGCTGACAGGAGCTTGGCACCCTGGTGTGGTCTTCTGCTGCTGTAGTTGTATCTACTTCAAGATTTGACGTGTTGAGATATGTTACTCTTCCTGTTTGAGTTACTGTTGCCTTTCTATCATCTCGAGCCAGTCTTCCCATTCTCCTCTGACAGAATGACCTGCCGCTCACTGGATATTTTCTCTTTTTCGAAATCATTCCCTGTAAACACAGGAGATGGTTGTGTTTGAAAAATCCCAGTGGATCAGCGGTTTCTGAAATACTCAGACCAGCCCGTCAACCAGCCAACAGCTGCCACATTCAAAGTCATCCCCTTTGTTCCCCAGTTTGATGCTCAGTTTGAACCTCAGCGAGTCTTCTTGACCACATCTATGCACCACAATGCACTGAATTCCAACATTAGCTTTTTAGCTGTTTGTGTAATCAAGCGATTTAACAGGCGCCCTCCTTAAATAAGTCCAAAAAGCACAAAAAAGCATGCAATATTCACTTTGAAGTGTTGGGAGGAGAAGTGACACAATTGCAGAGACGACACATATTTGCAAATGTCCAGGAACCTCAGCTCATCTCATATGTGCTCCTCCTGTTGACTGAAAAGGTCCTGCAGTCAACCTTGTAGTACACCACACATACATCATATCTATTTCTTTTTACCCGATTCTTCATGGTAGAAAAATCACAGACTCAAAGCAACAAGCAAGGCAGTAAAAAGTTTTGAGGGCACACCTCTGGCCAGAGGAGCAACACATTTGAAGGAGATACTCCGATGTCTGCAGTGATGAATGAGCACACATTGAACCCTTCAGTGAGGTGCAAATTGAAAGAGCTTTCATTGTAACCTCAGACTATGTAGTTCACTGCACAATATCTTAATTGCTTGTGTTGCTAAGTGTTTTGTAGATTAGGTGTCCAAGGCATTTGCCGAAGTTTGTGACATGTTACTCTGTTTAACAATTGGCCACAAAGTAAACTTTGTGCAAAAGTAGTAAAAATAACAGGCATAATGACTGTTTGTGTATATTTTCAGTTATAGCCATATGCAGATATGCAAGTTCTCCATCAGCCTTTACCTCACTGGTGTGGCTCAAAGCAGATTTTATTTAGAATGTGTGATGGCAACGCCGATTAGCATTGAGAGATTTAAAGACATGGAGGAGAAAGATTAATCTTAGAAAAAAAAAAAGTGTCTTGTGAGCTGGAATGGAGACAGCAGCACAGAAAATAGATATCTACAGCACATCAGTGTCAGACATTACACTGCCGGGTGTGAACATGCGGCTCATCCAGCCTCATTTTTTCCCATTCCCATTGACACTCAAAAGATAATGAGCTTATAGATGTTTTTAAGATGTATTTTTGCTCACATCTGCAGCAGGGATTACGGTTTAAAGCTAATAACGTTTGTCTCCTGCTTTCACAAACAGAGACTGTGGGAAAAACTGACTTGACAGCCTAGAAAGCACGCACATGCCACATTAATTCTGAACAATGTTCATAAATATATGCAATGATTCCCCACATATACAAACATCTGAGAGGGCTGATCATAATTTAGAATAAATTATATTTTATAACTCATTATAAAAAAGGATTTGATTGCGAGATCTGTTGATTATAGTTGGGACTTTTTTCGTTTTGTTCTGTATAAAATCAAGTTCTGTATAAAGAGAACTGGACAAAACCTATATGATGTCACCCATAGGTTTCTGAAGTGTAGCACTGAAGCTGGTTCTTTTAAGCCTATGGCAGACACCATACTGACAGGGAATAACTCTGCCCTAACCCCAGTTAATCCAAAAATTAGAAAATGAGAAGAAAGAAACAATCTTGACAGGCAAGTAGAATACAACCAACTTAATTTAGTTACCATAACCAATGCATTTTAGCTGAGCTTAGCTCATCTGAGCCAGTGACGCTAACTAATGTTACCTTATATTCATTGTGAAAGAATATAACTGCATTTCAAATGCCATTTCAGTAGCCACATTTGAAATAAGGTCTGCCAGAGGTGAAATGAAGACTGGCTGAACTCCTGTCAGAGCTGTCATCTGTCACTGGCCAAGCCTCAGCCCATCTTTGTTCCTCAGGCATTAAAGCCAACAGCAGCAGTACTACAGTCACAATCCAAACCCTTCCAGGTTGGTTTTGTATGGTGCGGGAGCGATGGTGGGTCTCCCAAAGCAGGGTATTTCCTTATTAATGTCAACTAGCAAGAACTGACAAGACGGATGTACCCCATTATATAATATCTACAGTCAGTCTTTGTCAGCAGCCAACATTTTTATGTCTGGTTATTAGACAGTACTGGTTTAATTATGACATGCTTTTAATGTGAAATCAATTATGCGATCTTTGGCAGTTTTTGGTAGGGAGATAAGATGTAGCTTTATTACAGCTGCACATCTTGGAGCTGTGTACCGTAGATACCATGATTTAACTGAATTTGAAAAATGCAACAATGCTAAAAGTGCTTCAGTTGCAGCATATAAATATCAAAACAAAAACATTTATTCGACAAGCACTTTATCAAATTTGTTAGGTTAAAACATTTTTCTAGAGTCATCTTTTATGGCACTACACTATTACTGTGTGTACAAACTCACTCATGATTTGAATGGGCGCTATCTTTGCTTGAATAAGTGAAATGAAAAGGGGAAAAACAGGGATGCAGCTCAGTGTCTGTAGTGATGGCATGGGGTCACTCAACTGTTTTTTTCTACTCTGAACATAAAATTGCAAAGCAAACAAGCTCAGAAAATGAACAAATTCAGAGTATTTTTTTATCCTATGACATGACCAAGAAATCCAGAAAAATAGAAAAATAGATACTGAAGAAAAAAAAAACATGGTTTTATTTGATGTTATTTTGTTTCTTGGAGCTTTTACACTTATAAGTAGTAAGAGTCCTTCAGTTTGAAAAATGACTGAATCTCACCGGAGGGCAGTATGTACCCCCCCCCAACCCCACTCTGGCATCTCACCCACCATTCTGCTGATTGTCGGAGTGTGACGATAACTTGGCCAAAGGGCTGCAAAGAATGAATAGTGCCAGGGGATTCATCCACTCTGGCACAATGACCATGCCGCAGTTGCCTCAAGCTCTCTCTGTGATGATACATGAAACTCTGACAGAGGTGCCGTCTTGAAGGTCAAAGGCTTCTTACAAGATGTGTCAGGACTTTATCTCAAACGTACAAAGGACTGCAAGAGATGCTCAAAGGAAAATGCATGCATGATAAATTCGTCCCTAGATATTACTTAACACTTAATAAATAGTTTAAAATGGGCTTAGCGCAAGATGATAAATGTTGGAAGTCTAGTAAAGAAGTGTGTACATTTCTTCATTCCTTATGGGGCTGTCCAAGAGTAATGCCTTTCACACACACACACACAAAAAAAACTGTTTTTAAACACTTTATCAACACTGTCTGCAGCAGAGAGGTTTGCTGATTTAGTTACATGCATTAATTTTTTTTTTATCCAACATCATATCACACCATTTTCGTTTCACCTCTTGATTGCTGCGCTGTGACAGAGGACGAGACATTAACTGTGTGTGTTAAGAACTGGGAAATGGAAGCGCCGTGGTTCGGTTTTGCAGCAGTCTTCCTCCGACCTCATGATCTCACGGGGAGTGTTTAAAAAGCAAATGTGGATATGAATAAATATGTTTTTTCAGCTGTATGTAAATTCGTATATGGCTGATGGGGTCATACGTGAACGTCACAGTGGTTTGCAAGTACATTTTTGCTTGGAGAAATTGAAGTCTTTAAAGAATAATCAGCTTTTACTGAAGTCTTTGTGTCTGTCGTTTGTTTTTGTGATGGCACGGATAGCTTTTTCTGTTTCTTTTACTTTGAATTTCGTGGATTCTTGTCCATGCAATGCATTGTGCGTGCACACACACGCACCTGCTTGGAAACGTCTTCTCCTAAACTTGCCTCAAGGACAGCTACGTGGGGATTTGTAATGTCTGAGTCAACACAATCACCCAAAGACAGCCATTTCCTTGGCGTAACCCATTCCATATCCATTTTCATATTATATGAATTGATTTATTGACTTTACCCCTGGATGGTACTGAATATTCAGAGCATGTTATGAAAAAAAAAATCGAGGTATGTATATGCACATTAATACAAATAAGAATTTTCCTTCTTAGAAACAATTCCATGAAATGCAAATGATGCAGGTGACCTTGCCTAGTGGGGAAATGAAAGGAAAAGAGCGCACTCATTGTTGTCAACAAAAGTGATAGAACCAGAAAATATTCCCTCAAGGCAAAGTCGAACATCTCTATTCCACCTCCCTTACCCTTCAGAGGCGCTTGGGAGAAAAACAAAAAAAAAGTTTCAAAATGAAAAATTGCGAGTTTTTTGAATGTTGATATTTTAATGCAACTTTGCTTCTCCCAGTCAAACAGGTATTATCTGCATAGCGAAGCAGTGCGTTTTTTTTCATTAATTAAAAAAAAAGGCTGTTCAGTGGATATGAGAGTGATGTCCACTGCCAGTGAATAATGGATAAGATGGTGGAAGGTAAGTTGAGTTGGGAGTGGGTGAATTCAAGCGTGGTGTGAGACAGGAAACCGCAAGGATGACAGCTGTTTCATATTTGCACAAATCCATACTTGAGTCTACGCAATACTGACACAATGTGTTTTCTTAAGCTCAAAATTTTAAATTCTTTAACGTGATCATATACACTGCAAATAGTTATGATTTACTGTCTTGAATGATTGTGCAAACTGCATTCAATCTGCTGTGCGTAAACTGACCTGGCTCAGCAGCAGTCCAGCACCGAAATAGACCTGGGAGGTATTCTTAGCGGAGCACAGCAGGCAGTGGCTTCTGGGACGCTTCCAAACTGCTCCACAGCGCCTCTGGCGAGACCACTCTCATTGACTGGATCCACAGCGGCTAGCGCGCAGCAATGCCACGGCAGAAAGACGAAGTGACGTCAAACGCAGTATGCCGGGTGTACAGAAGTGATGCGGCAGCAGTGGATCCGTATTATTTATTTTTTAAGTTTTTGTGCAGGCGACAAATTCATAAAGTACAGTGAGAGGAGGATTGATGGGGAAAAAAAAAGCAAAGTTTATGTTTGTTGAAGCTGCTGCCAACGAAGAACTGGAATGATTGCGACGTCAAAAACAAAGATGAAACGCGACCTGACAGTTCACACCGAAGTCGCACTGGAAAACAACATGCAGTGGGAAACTAGCCTTGGAGTCTGAAATCTGAATCTGACCTTGAGATGGGATGCTGAGTTTTTGGGTCCAGATCAGTTGATCAGAGTCGATTTCAGGAAGATGATGATTATTGTTATATTGTGTATCACGTCACAGTCCCTCCTTAGTTTTCACTCTGTGCCATCCACATGTACTTTTAGGTTAGACATGTGTCACTCCTGTTTTCTAAAGAAATTACATATCCTCCCTGCATGCATGGCTATGTGCACCACCAGAAGAGAAGTAAATGGAGCATTGATGTGGAGGAGTCAGATTAATCATTCAGGGAAAGACAAACATGAAAATGAAGGGTAAAAGGCTGTTTAATTTTTCATAAGCACCACCGAAGAGAGGCTCCTCAAGAGTTTCATTATATACGTATTCATTAAGGCAGCACAAAGCTCTAATAATGAATTCAGTTTTGTGAACGCCTACGTTTGAGTTACTGGTTATGACCCCTGATTGACACTGACTTCTTCTTGCTAATCTTTGTTGGTCCGTTTGTTTCATCTAGTAGCATCTTTATCAGTTCTAGCGAGGGCTTACAAGTCAAGCTGCTGTGTTTGCTGCATGTATGTGCATGTTTGTGTCGTTTGAAGCCTGTAGCACACATCAAACAACAAAACAAAACACCGGAATAGTTCATTGTATCATAAATGCGATGAGGAAAGAACATGATTAAAATGGGAGTACCGACTATTGAAATGGTGACACAGTGGCACACATCAAGACCACCAATGTATTAAGGAAAACTAGATGTCACTTTTCAAGACGTTCCAATTATTCCTTCTGACAGTTGGCCTCGTGCCATTTCATTTTTGGGCCCTGGCGGCATACAGTTGCTCTCCAGCTGAGCCGGTGAAGAGAATGCGTGCTTGAGAATCCCTGAGAATGAGCTACGAGACTTTCTGAGTTGATTCCCTGCACGTATGAATCAGATAAGATCTTTTCCCTTGGTGGTATAAGGAATAAAGAAAGTAATTTTGAAATACTTGAGTGTGGCGAGTGTGTCAATTTAGAATCCCCATTTGATGCCCTTGGATTGTGGAAGGAAGCCAGAGTACTTGGAAAAAACCTGCAAAGGACCAAAATAGAGACTGGAACCAGGAGCCTTTCTGTATCACTGTAAAAAAAGAAATTCGTAAAAAAACTGTAATTTTCTGGCAGCTGGGGTGCCAGAAAAATACAGTGAAAGAACAGAAAATTACTTTCTCATAAAAATACAGTTTTTTTTCCATAATTAAAATACAGTTTGTAGTTGTAATTTTAACAAGATTTTGCCTTATTTTCAGGTTGTTTTTAACATTTAAAATTTTCACATTTTAAAACAATTAAATTGCCTAGAAATATGGTAAGAAAATGCTGTATTACGAATAATAATACTTAAATTTACAGAAATGTGCTGTTATTAGTTGGTTTCAATGACATTATTTTATGTAAAGTTTGATGTAATATAACAGTATATGACACAAAAAAAACCGATGTGATTCATCTTTCCAAACATGTCAAAAAAACTGTTAAAAAACTAGATATTGAGTTTAGAATTTTAAGGACTGTAGTTGCATTGTAGTGGATCCTGGTCTGCAACACCTGACAGCATGACACAGCTTTCCCCTTTCCCTATGTCTCTTTAGATGTCCTTTCAAAATAAATATAATTAATAATAATTTATTAATATAATGTTAATAAATGTTACCATCTAGAAGTGAGAGTAATTGTAGTTATTTTTAATGAAAATATTAGTCAATTAACAAAGATATTATAGTAAAATTACAAATTTTTACTATTAATTCCTCAGTAATTTTAAATATTTTTTTCCTTTTCTTTTAGAGTTTTAAAGTTGAATTTTACAGTTTATTCCCTTAAATCAAATCAAATCAAATCGAATCAAATCAAATATACTTTATTGATCCCCCAAGGGGGAAATTCAAGTTTCAAGTACACCAGACGCTGCAGTTTGGTGAACTTGAGGAGCTGCCGGCGTCCAGCGCTCCTTTCTTCATGTCCCGGTCCTGTGGTCCGAGTTCTAACTCCAGATAACAGCCGTTAAAACCTGTTAACAGCCGTTAAAACCAGTATATCTCCACAATGGTGAATTAAGTGAGATATCTCCAGGTCAGAGGAGGAAACACTGATGAACCAAACTCCGATGAACCAAACTGTCTCTTCTGGGAAGACTGAGCTCCCTCAGTCCATAAAATAATAAATAACCGACAAATATTTGTGAAATTACGATATATTTGTGAACTTATTTTAACAATAAATATATGTATTTCTAATAGGGTTTTTTTTTTTGTAAAAGAACAGAAATATTGTGTGTTTTCACAGTTACAGGGATTTAATGTTATTTTACATTTGACATGTAAAATCACAGTCTATTTTTGTAAATTAAATGGTATTTTAAAAATACAGAAAAAATCTGTAAAATGGACAGTAAAATTCTGTTAAATTTTTTTTACAGTGTAGTGTATATTAGAGTAGTTTTCTTCGACTCCAGTACCAGGCCACCGCCCTGCATATACTAGATGTTTCTTTGCTCCAACACACCTGGTCCAAATAAATGGGTCATTAGTGGATGTATGCAGACCTTGATGACAAGCTGATGGTGATCCATTTGCTTGATTCAGGTGTGTTGGATGTGGATAGGAAAAAAAATACAATGGCGCAAATAACAATATTCAGGCCGAACACTGTGAGCTGCTGGCTTTGTTTTCTTTGGTATTATCTTTAAGGCAGCCATGCCGTTGAGCCGTCAGTCGATTATGGGAGCAATCTTCAACAGGGGATATTTCCAGCAGAGGTTTCAACTTTTTTAAACCTATTTTTTGTACGCTCATGCCGAGTAAGTATCGGGGTGGCTCTGTGAAATGCATTTATGGCCATGTAACGTGGTCCTAGATGTTTTCCTGCACAGAGTTGAAATGTTTTTATAGTTGTGGATTGAATTTATTGTGAAAAGGTTTTTTTTTAATGAATATAGAGTTGTATGGATGTAGCCTAAAACATGCATGCCTGGCTTCAAATTTTCTGAGGCAGATGTTGACCATGTGACCTCTGTGACCAGGCTGCGCTGTAGAAGACCAAGAACAATGATCAGCTGTATATTGAAAACTTTCACGGACCGAGCATCTGATTATTTTCTGCATACTGCAGATTGTTCACTTACTGTGCACTACATTTTGGATAAATTTGTATGTGCTCGCTGTAGTATAATATGTGTTTTCACATAGTTTGTTTTCTGTTTTTTTGTGATGAATATGTTACGCCTCACAGTGGCTAAACCGTAGATGCAGCCCTGTTTTACATACTGTTGGCTTCATCAAAATCATGCACTGAGAAAAATGATTTTCCAGTCAATCACACAACAGAACAGCGTTGCTGAAAATTACAGGTTTCGAGCGCCGTATCGCACAGATGACTAGTATTATGGTGATGGTAGGGAATAAACTGGGATGTGGGCGTTGAAATGGGAGAAGGAGGATGATGCAGAGGGGTCAGGATAATTTTGAAGACACGACCTCCTTCCCTGCCCACTGTTAGGAGTTTGCACTGAGAAGAGGCTGTTGGAGAGTCAGTCAGCCAGCCAGTCAGTCAGTCCAGTACAGCCCTGTGGCATCTGCCTGTGCACTGCACACATAGTTAGGAAGAGGATCACAGAGCTCTGGCCAAGCGAATTTTCATCCTGGCGATGTGATGCCACTGATTTCAGCAGTCTGGCCCGGGGAAAGGTTAGTGCTACCCAGGGAGGGCAGAACAGGAACAGATGTCCTCTTATGTTGTTTACACCTATTTATCCACCTCCTCCTTCTTTGCCTCATTTTTTTTTTCTTTGCCTGTGCCACAGCTGGCGTACAAAGCTGGCAACGAGCTTTTCATTGCTGCCATTCACCTACACACAAGGAATGGTAATTGTTTCCTGCTTTGACTGCGCGCCCCCAGCTAACCGCCAAGGAAACCCAACAAAGAAACCCCCGTTATCAGAGCCGACAAACAACCAGCACAGAGTTCAGCGAGAAGAAAACGGGAAAAGGGCGACAAGTGCTCTGTGCCAAGTGAAATCAATCAAACAATCTAACCTTATGCCAACATGTCCTTGTCAAATTGGACAGATGTCTCACCATCTGCAGGTGGCCTCGTGATGTCAGGTCAAAGGTAGCTCACACCTGGCTTTTTCCAGTTTCCCATTAACACAAGAAAATCTCCTCTTCACTGAAGAGAAATCCTGCGGCTTCTTGTGAAACTAAAGCAGTAAAATGTTATGTCCGTAACATAAAACTTTAGATGTACATGCCTGCACAAAGGGCCACAGCAGAGAGTCAGAAAGCTGACAGATTGTGAGACTGTCTGTATTGAAGAATGTACGCAGGATGTCCTTGAAATATGTGTCTCTATGAATTTCAACAACAGTGTTCTGAAACACAGAAAACACAACACCAGTGGTTATTGACCAAAATGATTTATTTGCATGTCTCAGAGAGCTTTTTTTTTCTTCTGCCTGGCTCTCATGCCATGTTTCTTTGTCTCATCCGTCATACATCCAGATGCGCATAAGACCAGGACATTCCAGTCTGTTGCAGGCAATCTCTTGTGTCGCAGTACCAGTGTGTGAAAGGATTAACTGCTGTTCTGGTTATATTTCAAACGCATGTAGCATTGTGAGGTAGCAAAAAGACAAGAGAATTGAGTCTCTTGAAACTTTAGGCTATTAGATGTATAACTAGACTGTGCAGTAAAATGGAGATGTAATGGGGGCATGGAGCAAGTTGATAATATTACTTCTCCCCACAATGTTGTAGTTCATTGACCTCAAAGACAAATATTTTAAAATTGCCAGAAATCTTGTGACATTTTGTGACTTAATTAAAAGAACCACCCCAGGGTTAAAACAAACCCGGATCTATTAATATAGGGTAAAGAGTGTAAAGTTTTGTTTGGGGAACAAAATGACATGAATCAAAACAGTTTTGAGAGAATGGATATGTGTTTGCAGAGTAACGCTTCTATTTAATCCTCTGGAAAGACTCCCGAGTGGCGTTACACTTAGGTGTGTGTGGATAGGGTTTCAAACTCAGAACAACAGAAGTAATTTTAAGAGTACAGAGTCTAGAAAGTGTTCAAAGAAGAAGTGTTAGTACAAGCAATCCCAGCCACTGTGTTAGAAGTCCATTCAAGTTGCCAACCGATGTCACACAAACTACTGTGCTTTAGTCGTGAGTGCAGCTCACTTGGGTCGGTATATGTTTTTGGAAGTGACAAAAAGCATCCACGACCTTGGAGCCGACCAAACTACAGGGTGTACAACACATGTTTGAGCTAAAGAGGCTTCCATAGTGCACTAGACAGTGCATGGTCGGTTGTGAAAAGTTACATAGACCTGGAAAAAGAAAGTAACGCAAGCAGTCGCACACAAAAATCTTTTAGTTGCTTCGGTTTTGAGTTGCTTAGTATGTCTGGAGTGGCACGAACAGATAATGGGCCAACAACATGCAGTTATTGTGTCACCATGCTTTTCAGCTCTCTGCTTCAGGTCAATTGTCATGGAAACAGAGTGTTTGACCAACGACGGCACTGACCGATGCCACGTGAGTTCTGGTGCAGCATTTAGGCTTAGAGTGAGAATATCATTATGTGAACACGAACCACACTTAAATGAAAAATTAAACAAATGTAATTTGGAGCGCAGCAAGGCTGCACTGACATATGTAAAAATGACCTGAAATTTAAACCTCTTTTAAAACTGCCTCAAAAATATTTTCGAAATGATATGGCCAACATAGCCTAATGTTGGCCATATCATTTCAGATTTTTTTGAATTTTTGCTCTCCTTTTTATTTGGCTTTGTTCTTTTCCATTTGCATGGTTGTTTAGCTTTTCAGTACTACCGTATATGAATTATGAAACATTTGCTGACTTTGAAGGAGGAGTTTGTTCAGACTGTTGTAGAGGTGAAAAGTGTGTCAGAGTGATGAGCCTGAAGCTAGAAATTGAAGGTGTAATGGTTATTGTTCTTAGTGGTTATGCTCCACAGGTGGGATGTAAGTTAGAAGAGAAGGAGAAATTCTGGAGTGATGTGGATGAAGTGATTCAGAGTATCCCTAGAGATAAAAGAGCAGTGATTGGTGCAGACTTAAATGGACAAATATGGTTTTCAGAGAGGAGCTCAGACAGGGTCTGGGTCATCAGGAGGTGCTTTAAGATGACTGGACAACTATAGCCAATGTGATTAGGAAGACAGGTAAGAGTGTACTTGGTGTGACATCTGGTTGGAAAGTTGACGAAAAGATTTGGTGTTGGAATGGAGTGTAGGAGTATTTACAGAGAAATAACTTAGATAAGAAGAAGTGGGAAACTGAGAGGACTAAAGAGAGTAGACAGGAGTACAGGGAGATGCAGTGTAAGATGAAGAAACAGGTGGCAAAGGGCGTATGATGATTTGTATGCTCGGTTAGACAGTTAGGACGGACTTACACAGGTTGGCAACAAAGAGATGGAAGTGAGTGCAGAAGGCGAGGATGATTAAAGATGGAGATGGAGACAGTTGGTCCCAATGATACGTACATGCCTGTGGAGGTATGGAAGTGTCTCGGAGAGGTGGCAGTAGAGTTTTTGTCCAGGACATTCAATAAGATCTTGACTAAGTGAGAGGATGTCTGAGGAATGGAGGAGAAGTGCGCTGGTGCTGGTTTTTAAGAACAAGGGAGACGTGCAGACTCGTGGCAGCTACAGAGGAATAAAGCTGATGAGCCACACAATGAAGTTATGGAAAAGAGCAGTAGAAGCTTGACTAAAGACAGAAGTAAGCTTTGTGAACAGAAGTGTGGTTTCATGCCAAAAAAAAGAGTAATACAGATGCAATATTTGCATTGACGATACTGATAGAGAAATACAGAAGGTCAGAGGGAGCTGCATTGTGTCTTTGTAAACCTTGAGAAAGGTTATGACAGGGTGCCAAGGGAGGAGCTGTGGTATTTTATGAGGAAGTCTGGAGCAGCAGAGAAGTATGTTGTGGTGGTGCAGGACATGTATGAGAGCTGTAAGACAATGGTGAGTGGTGCTGTAGGTGTGAAAGTTGAGTTCAAGGTGGAGGTGGGACTGCATCAAGGATCTGCTCTGAGTGCCTTCTTGTTTGCTATGATGATGGACGGACTGACAGATGAGATTAGATGGGAATCTTCATGGACTATGATGTTTGCAGATGACATTGTGATCCGTAGTGAGAGCAGGGAGCAGGTGGAGGAAAATGTAGAGAGTTGGAGGTATGCCCTGGAAAGGAGAGGAATGAAGGTTACAAGACAGAATATGTGAGTGGAATGAGAGGAACCCAAGTGGAACAATGTTACAGGGAGCAGAGATAAAGAAGGTTTTTTTAAGTACTTAAGGTCAACAGTCCAGAGCAATGGAGAGTGTACAAAAGAGGTGAAGAAGGTGTTTGCAAGCAGGTTGAAACAGGTGGAGAAAAGTGTCAGGTTTGATAAAAAAAAAAAGAGTATCAGCATGAATGAAAGGAAAGGTATACAGGTGAGACCAGTGACATTGCATAGTTTAGAAACTGTGAGGAAAATACAGGTGGCAGAGTTGGAGGTAGCAGAGGTTAAAATGTTGAAGTTCTCTTTGGGAGTGACGACGATGGATAGGATCAGGAATGAGAACAGAGAGGGACAGAGCATGTTAGATGTTTTGGAGAGAAAGTGAGAGAGACCAGACTGAGATGGTTTGGACCTGTACAGAGGAGGAATAGCGAATATTTCAGTTGAAGGATGATGAAGTGGGGACTCCCAGGCAGGAGGCCTAGAGGAAGACCAAAGAGGAGAAATGTAGTGAAAGAAAACATGACGTTAGTTGGTGTGAGAGAAGAGGATGCAGAGGATAGAGTTAGATGGAGGCAGATGATTTGCTGTGGCGACCACTGAAGGGAACAGCCAGAAGGAAAAGAAGATAAGAAATATGCTGATGCCTAATTTGCGGTGGTGGCAGTGTGTTTGTTTTTGGCAAAAAAATAAAATAATGCTGATATGTTGAAAAATGTGACTTCTGGCTGTATGTAGCCTCAAAGCCAAACCAGTAAGCTAGAAAAGACTATGTTCAGTTGAGCTGCAAAACTCTGGTGAATCCTATCACAATAAACCTCATGTTTCACATACGTGTAGTCTTATGATAGGGTAATGTAGAAGCACTGAGCTGCTTTTAAAAAGCTCCTCATCAGACTAAAGAGATCAGACTCTTTTACAGGATCACTGAAAGTCACAGTTACAGGGCCAGAGGGAAGACGTTTGTTCTTTAAATGGTTTTAAAATAATAATATCTATTTAACAAGGTGGCAGTTATAATAAACTGGCTTGTCAGTTTCATATCCCTCAGGAGTCATTATGTTCAAAAGAGCTAAATCCTTAATAGAAGTTAAAAAAGGAAAGAAGTGGGGGGGGGGGAAGAAAAGAGCTTAATCCAGGCCATAATGAGAAAAATGTATGCATTTGTCACCACACTTGATCATTTTTCTCTCTCTTTCTTTCTAATATCTATAGTGCAACACTAAGCATGGCATCATTGTATGGACATCTGTCATATGCTTTTTCGCCACAGCAAATCATCCGCCTCCATCTAACTCTATCCCCCTCATTCTCTTCTCTCACACCAGCTAACTCCATGTCCTCTTTCACTACATGCATAAATCTCCTCTTTGCTCTTCCTCTAGAGCTCCTGTCTGGGAGTTCCAACCTCATCATCCTTCTACCTGATATATTCACTGTTCCTCCTCTGTACACGTCCAAACCATCTCAGTCCGCCCTATCTGACTTTCTCTCCAAAGCATCTAGCATGCACTCTCCCTCTGATGTAGGATGGTATTTAAAATATTAATGAAAAATCATTAATTATGTTGATTTATATATCATGTACAATATACCTGAAATCCTGTGAAATCCTTTTTTGGATGACCAAGAGATACTATAAAAAAAAACAAAAAAGATCATAAGAAAATGCAATAAATAGCCTGGAGAGATTTTCCTCATAGCTTTGAATACTGCACCTATGACAATTTGTTCACAATCCTGGCTCTTAGAAAACAACAACAACAACAAAACAAACTTAAAACAACATAAAGTAGTTGGTGTGAAGTAGCAGGGTCACCAGTGGGTGATATTCTAATGTTACATATGTACAAGATCATGTCATCCATCCATCCATCCATCCATCCATCCATCCATCCATTAACTCCCGCTTGATCCGGAGTCAGTTTGCGGGGGCAGCAGCTTCAGCACAGAGGCCCGGACTTCCCTCCCCCCCGCCACTTCCACCAGCTCCTCTGGAAGAACCCCGAGGCGCTCCCAGGCCAGCTAAGAGATATAGGCCAAGATCCTACACCTCCCGCTAGCCAGCCTCCCACTGTACAGACTGACGTGTCTGGCCGTGACTATTCCCACATCCACCACAACTGCTGACCAGACATTCTCTGACCTCAAGAGAATAAAAACGTATGCAAGTAAAACGGTGATGTGACATGTGACCAGGTGGACGCACATTTATGTCATTTGGACACGTTCTTTTACACGCCGACGTGCGGGTTGCGCTTTCTGCAAACTCGGTATCTTGCAATAGTGGGTAGTAAATCTTGCTATCCTAAATCCGCAAGATACCGAGTTTGCGGAAAGCACAAAAGACACGCCCATTGCCACACCTACAATGTGAGTAAGGGAGTAGGCATAGTGGATAGCGGCTTAAGGGAGGTGGTAGATTGCATTAGCAATTTACAGGCAGCGGCTAGCGGGAGGTGTACAATCAGGGCTATAATCTCTCCACCAGGTCCTGGGCCTGGCCTATGGTCTACTCCCAGTTGGACATGCCCGAAACACCTTTTCAGGAAGGCGTCCGGGGGGCATCCAAACCAGATGCCTGAACCACCTCAACTGGCTACATGTAATTGTGTAGAAAAAAAAAATGATAATGCTCTAACAAAAATTTAGCGGGATATGCCAGTTTATTTGGAGCCTTAAGGACTTTTCCTGACGCAGGCACTTCCATTCTAGCCAGTACAGCCTCTTTATTGATGGCCTCATCAATGAAAAGACTTTCCATTGTTTACAGACACCTTCAAATGTGTGCTATGTGTGCTAAGACTTTCCCTCATTTCAGGTTCAACACACTCAGCTTTCCCAAATGCTCCTTTCTGTAATAGACCCTTGTCGTAGTCGCTGCCCCCCCTTTATTTGTTTCTGGGGTTTCAAGTTGATGTAGCACTTGGCCACTTCCTTTTAAAACTCTTGAAATTGAGTAGAAGGGTTGTATATTGTGGTTGCTGTTCATATTAAACAGTAATGTTGTAATGTTGCATCAAAACCTTGCTGACTAAATCATTTGAGGCAGACTTGATTGGGCTTACTCCTTTTGTTTTACACCTCGGTGGTTGATGCTTTGCATACACTGTGGGACACGTGGACTCCTATCTCCAGACCGAGCTTGCAGCTTTTTAAGGAACCACTGTTTAATGACTTCCTTTTGCTTTCTTTATTGTGTTGTAGCTAACCAATAGGTGATGATAACAACTATGGCTTCCCCTCCCTATGAGTGAGTTGTGCTGTTAGGGGGTGACAAGAAAAGACTGGACCACTTCTCTCCTCAAAAACATCTGCGTTAGTTCTTATGGCAAGATGATGCCTCAGTACCTCAGTCTGCATGTGCTGAAGTTATGCTGTTTGGCTGGAGCCAAGGACGCTTTGTGGGCCTGATGATTTTAGCTCAGAACTATACTCCTAAAGCCAGGTGGGTGACCCCTTATAAGGCTGCTGCTGAGAGATGGGTGAACAACTTCCAGGGAGGATTATACCGGGAGCAATAACCACGAACAGAGACGGAGCTTATTCCTGCTCAAGCACTGAGGGGAGATGTGTGCACAGAGAAACATGAGGGCATTTAGTGAATTCAGTTTGGTTTGGCTGTGGCTCATCACACTCACAGCAATGTAGTAATTTTGTGACATTTTATCATGTATTACAAGATGAAGGAAAATAATAAATAAGTTAATTGAAACAATCTCTAATTAGTCAAACGAGAGATAATGTTTGTTATCACTGAAGCTCAACTGACCTCCTGGTCCACTAGGACCAGACAAGGACAACAGACGTCTACAATGAGAGGTTGGGGGGGGGGGGGGGGTTGGATTCTCATACATATTAGTTCTACAGTAAGCATGGTTGTTTGTCTGTTTGTGGCCTGTGATGGCTTGGTGTGCCATCCAGGCTGTACCCAGACTCTTACCTATTGCTTTCGCTCCTGTGGCCCCTAATAAGATTTGAAGCCGGTTTGGAAAATTAATGATTTGATGTAACTTTTGCTTCAGGCATTTTTTTCATTCAGACATCAAACCTACTTTGACAAGTTATAATAGACGATTATAGAGGTTGAATATGTAACAAACAATCTTGTTCAACAATAATTATTGCCTTTGCTGTAATTGCACTGACACTGGATCCTCTTGAGGGTTGCAATTATTGCCAGGGGGCAGTTAAAGCACAATATAAAGCATAAAATGTTAAAGGTAAATAAGCGTGGTGGTTTTAGAGGATGAGGCAACGACAGCGTTTTTAGAGTAGAGTTCAGTGCTGAAATAAGAAACATTGCAGTTCCTTGACTGACTATTAGGGGCTGGCTCCAAAAGTGAGTCAATCTCCACCAACGCCCATGTTAAAATGTCCAACTCTGCAACAGTGCAACAATGATGGGGGTGTGTGCTTGGATTTATTTCATGAGGCATGTTTTTCTGTGGAACACGGGAGGGAAGGAAAGGAAGGAGTTAGTTTTGTTGATGCTTTCTTTCAAATATCAACTAATGTGATATCATCAAGAAACTCCTTACCCTGCCTTTAACTAAAGGGCTACACGAATGTCACTTATGACAAACCCATTTCAGACTGCCTTATAATGGAGACTGATTGACAGACTGAAATATGCCTGGAACTCCATGAACCATAGCATTATATAAACCAACTTACTCATCATGAAGTCTTGAGCATATGCTGGCCCCATTGGTTTTAGTGGACCAGAATTAGCATCCATATAAAGGGAATAATAAGAGCTTACACTGGAGGGTAATTGCTTGCAGAAGGGAACATCTTTTGATTGAACCATGGTCTTCTTATCTCCCAGCCAGGTTCTTGGGGAGAAAGTCAAAAAGAGAGAGTGAAAGAAAAAGAAACGCATCACACATGCATGTAATGAAGCAATAATAACCTGCTGAAAGCTGTATACATGTCACCATAGTAACAACAATTGGGAATCTAATATGAAAGACACCAAGTTAAATTGCATAAATGAGAGAGGGACATGGAAGACTCTTGAGCACATCGTAACAGGATTTGACAACGGCACACTGTGTGCTTTTCAGCGGGTTAAGCAATATGAAATGTTGAAGCCTCTCACCAGCTAACAGTGGAAATTCATCACTGTATATCACTGCATTTAAATAGGTAGTAAGCGTAAAATGTGCTGACAGTAAGTGTTTTTAAATCTGGTTTTACTTCAACATCTACCTCTATAACATGCAGTATTAGTTTTGTGAGTAGGGATGAGAAAAAACAAATGCTCAAAAGGCTGAATCAACAAAGTACTGCATCCATTTTTATGTACCCAATAAAATGCTGTGAGTTTGCATTGTGCAAATATGGTTAAACCTGCCTCTGTGTTTATTAAATCACACATTATTGTGTTTTCAAGTCCCTGTTTTTGCTCTCTTCTTGTGCATATGAATTTGTGTTCAAGCTCATCAGATCCAGTTTGATTTACAGTACTTACGGTACTTTTTGGCATATTCTGTAAACTGAATAGACTTCAACAGGTCTGGGAGTCTGGGGAAAAAAAAATATCTACATGGAAAATGACTATTTAAGTGTTAAAATGTAACACATCTGCATGGAAACTTACATTGTTCGAAGCAAAATCATACTTACTGCAAACACCATCCACATTTAAATGTCATTATCAGGTGGTTCAGACTGAGTTGTAGGATGTGGGACAATGTGTACAAGGCTTATCTCTAAGGTTGTAATATCTTATATAAGCACATAAACAAACATGCACTTTAAATGTCAGCAGGTTACGCGTCCGCACGGTTGAAAGAGGCAAATAAAAGATGTCATTGTACATTTAAATGCCTGTCTGCTAACACGTGAAAATGTGTGTCTAATAATAGATCTTTGTACTATAAAAGGCCCTACAAATGCATAAAATATGTTGATTGTAAACATAAGAAAAAAAAAAGAACAACAAGCTACCTTTAGGCTCAGAACTATACATCACAATCAGTGGCTGATTTGTATTCTGCACGACACTCGTTCAAATATGCTAACACACTTTTGCGAACACTTTCCCGTTCGCTCTGACATTCTTTTAGTGAACAAACCACAATGCTCACTCTTTGCCCTTGGGTTTGAAGACTACAGACATGAGTAGCTCTAAAAAAGAAAAAAGAAATCTCAGTGCACAGAACAGTAAGTTGCTCTCCAAGCAGTACAGTGAATCATGCATGACTACACTTTCCAAAAAAATCTCTCTTTATGCCTCTGAATATTTTTTTTTCTCTCTCTTTGTCTCTGCTCAAATTCTGGCAACACTCCGACATTAACACATTCAATCATATTGACCAGAGTGTTTTGTGACCTTAGAAAATCACTTCATATTCCAAAAAGAAGAAGAGGTGGGACTATAAAATCCACAAATTTTTCTGATCAGACCTTATTAGACCACCGTATGAACACATTGTGCATAACCTTTCCCTGCTACCTACTGCGATTTGTGATTGTGATTAAGGTTCAAAATTAGTTTTTGCCAATTTACACTTTTAATTAAAATGTACAATGCTTTGAGTAGCAGCATAACTCCTGAGTTGATTAAATTGCACGCTGAGACATTGCTTTATCTTCGGTTTTGAATAGGTATGAGGAACAGCATGTTATTTTTACACTCAAAAGCTCCACACTTTTACTCTAAACATGTTCCAGCGAATCATACGCAAGCACCATCTATATTCAGCTAGAGTAATGCAATTAAGTTGTGTCAGAAATAGACTTCATGGATTACCATTTCATATCCTTTTCAATTTCTGTTTTAAAAATCGAAACTGTTCAATATTAACAAAAAGCCAGGACAGGACAAACACGGTATACTTTTAGGTGCCCAAGTGCATTAATGCATAGAATATTGGACGAACCCCTGAGCAGTGGAATGGTTCGCATAAGCTCCACTGTCAGATAAGATTTTTTTTGTTGTTTCTCTTCTCCTTGGTAAACTGAATCCCTTGAGATGCAGTTGTATTTTTGAAAACTGTTAAAAAAACAAAAACAAAAAAAAACCCAACTCATATTCACCCAAAGACTTTAGCTTCTCTGCTTTTCAAGCATTTCCAGAGCCCTTTGTATCTTTGCAGCTGTTCAGATGTACTTTATATAGAAACAACAAGCCATGGATCATGTCAACTGAGATTTACTGTACATTTATGCATTCGTTGACTTCTAGAGATTCTTTTTTGTTTGGCTCCTTGTCTGCTTCGCTCCCTCTCAAACTCTCACATTCTCTTTTTATATCTTTTCACTTTGAGAGGAAATAACACACCGAGGAGAGGCTTCTAATTCACTACTCAATCGCAAACCAACTTTAAAGTGCACCGCTGCTAAATTGCCTGTGACTGAATAAGTTGCCATTTAGTCAAACTTTTCAGCGTGCGGGCAGGAAATTATGCAAAGCCATTTCAGCGGGTGCAGGAAAGTGATGTGTGATGTGTAATAGACGGACCAGGAAACCACTGGCGGTGGAGAGTGCACGGCATGTCGACGGCTGCCTGACACACGTCAGAACAAAGAGAGCGCACCACTTAAAGTGCATCAATGCTTCAGCATCTACGTAAACAATTTGGCTTTTTTTTTCAGGTTGGGCAGAAATAGCTGAGTGCGATTATTATTAGAGTTCAATTTACAATTCCTACTTCCTCCTAAATAACTGCCGTGCATTGCCCTGACATTTCAAATCCCTCTGGCTTGTTGTTTTAAAAACTTGGTGGAATATTTGATGATGCATGTCATCATTTTCAGTTCTTTAGGTATGTTATATTATAATATAATATGTTATATTATATTTTAGGCATATGTAGAACACAGCTGGGATAGAGGTGGGATAGAATCTCATACTAGCCCAAAATAAACACCAGTAATACATTTGAAAATCACTTAAGACTTAAAGCAGGGCAAGTTAACGTATTATTATCGCATGAACTCATTAATTTATTAATGCCGACATTTATTTAATCACGCGTTAACGCATGTAACTCACATGCTTTTGTTTTGAAAAGTCTGTTCCTGGCTGCTGCGGAATCGGAAAAGAATTGGCGGGTAAACATGTGGGAAACTACTTTACAGTTCGGGTAACAACTCAGGTAGCAATATTAAGAATTATGTCTGAAAAAAAAATTCTGGACTGCAACAAAACTTTTAAACCCCTTTGTTCAAGACGATCGCGTCATTCCTCCATTTTACATCAGATCTGCTCCATGTGTTCACTGTTGTACTATTCTCCAGCTGGTTACTTCAGTGTGGCTCCATCTACTGGTACAGATGTGTAATGACAACAAAGTCTATTCCTCAATTATAAAACGACCCCATTTTTTGAGAATATGACTATGGCCAATACGGTAGTTTGATCAAGGACTTATTCAACAGCAGATGGGTGTCCTGCAATGCTGGAAATGAGCTTCAGAAGATTCTGTGCTCGTCATGATCTGAGGAGAAGATGCAGAGCTGCAGAGGCTTTGGTTCATCTGTATATGAATTGAGTTTTCATTCAGATATTCACAATATTGCAAATATTAAGTATGTGATTGTAAGCGCTGCCATGCTACCTGAACTGCTGCACAAAGACATTGTGTTAGATTTAAAAAAATGAAAAACAAAATAAAATGTCACTTTTTAATTTTTAAAATTTTTGATTGACAATTGAAAATGAAAAGAAGAAATGATACACAGATTGATAAAGTTACAGAACTTTCACATGGACATTTTCATTTTAGAGTTTTCCCAGATGGAGGATTCAACAGAAACTGCTGCTAAGTTGAACTCCCCATTAAAGGTTTCTGCTGTTACCTCAGAAATTGCCTGTTTCAATGCTCTGATTGTGGCTCAGGATTTTGTTGCTAGACTTTTTTTTATTTTTCATAAAAAAACAGGATGACATTAATGCCCTGGCAGTGGCAAAAAGCTTTATTTTATTTGACATTTTGGAGATCAGATTCACACTGAATATGTGTTACTGAAAGTGCTGATGTTAAAAGTGTTTGAACAACAAATGTTATGGCACTTTAGTTCATGTGGCAGCAGAACATTTAAATAAAAGTGACCTTTACACTACTTTTGAATTCATTATTAGATTTTGCGTATACATGCGATTAATCTTGATTAATCAGAGAAATCACGCGATTAATTGTGATTAAAAATTTTTATCATTGCCCAGTTCTAATTTTTATGCAGGTATCTCCAAAAGAATTAATTTTATCTCAAAGGACTTCCTGGTAAAATAAAAGTAAAATAGATGAATAAATAAATAAATTAATGCACTTATAAAATTAGCTACTGAAAGACACCAAATCTGGAATGTTATGGGTGTAATTTCATCCCTTTCTTTTTGAAAAGGTGTCTTAAGATGTGCACAAGTACGTAGTCTTTGTCTCGCTTTTCCTCTCAAAATTCTCCACACATCCTCTATTGCAGCGCTCCCCAATCCAGGTCCTTCGAGGGCCCCGGCCCTGCATGTTTCAGATGTGTTCCCGCTCTAACGTGCTTGATTCAAATAGATTGATCACAGTCAACTTGTCATTAAAGTCTACACAAGCCTGTGAATCGCCCATTTTCTTTTAATCAGGGAAACAATTAAACATGCATGTTAGTGGACCCCGGGGGCCTGGGTTGGGGAGCAATGTTGTATTGGGAACAGACTGGGACTGCAGATACATATTACACATTTACTGTTCTTCTTTAGCCATGTGTGCAGAATACGGTTTTGCTTTTTCTTGCTGAAAAACGCATAACTGGAAAAGACATTTTTCTTTAAGGTATGTGTAATATCAACAAACTTTTCTGTATTAATACTGAAATCACAAAAGTGAGAAGGACCTTTACCAAGGGCACTGATACAAGTTTGTATCAAAGGATTTTATCAAGCTTTTGGCCTTGTTGCTGAAAAGTCTTGAAGATCTTTTTTGTCCTTCGTTGATAGCACATGGCACCCACTCACTCCAAAAAAGGTCAAGAGGACAATACATTTCCACTGTATTGATTGAAAAAGGTCTCCCAAAAGTGGTCACTCACAGTAGAGGGAAATGCAAATTTATTTTAGTTCTTTTTTAAGGTGCTGGATTTGAATGGACACATAAGGCAAAATCATTACAAAAAAGAAAACCTTTTGGATTTAAATGACAATCAGCTAATCTCAACCTCGTACATACCCTGTGTTAGTTTTGATCCTCAAGGGCTTTTCTGGATAGTCCCAGATCTCAAGACAGTAGAAACATTAAAATACAGAGGCCAGTTTAGGATTAAATTTACGTAAAGAATTATATGCAGGACCAGATGGCATCTGGGGCTCAGGGACTGTGCTGACCTGCTCCGTGTGGTGGTCATCTTGGTTCCGGTTCCTGAGACTGCACACACTAAGGAGCCAAACTACTACAGACCAGTCACCTTAACCTCTTACCTGATGGAGACCATGATGAGGCTCATCCTCAGCCTCCTTCGCTCTGTGATGAGCACAGCAATGGAAACGCTGCAGTTTGCCTACAGGCCAGCCATCAGGGTGGACGGCGCTGTCATCAAACCTGCTGCAACAGGCACTGACTTAGCTGGAGACCGCTGGAAGTGCTGTGAGAGTCATGCTTTTTTGACTTCTGAAGTGCTTTCAACACCATTCAGCCAGCACTTCTGTGAAAAAAGCTGGAGGGGGCAGGAGTGGATGGGCAGCTGGCTGCATGGAGCAACTAGCTCACCAAATGACAGCAGTATGTGAAGCTGCGAAACTGTGTGTCTGAGGTGGTAGTGTACAGCACCAGGGGCCCCAAGGGAACTGTACTCTCTCCGTTCCTCTTCATACTGTATACTTGGGCGTCACATACGATGTCAGCAGTTGTCATCTCCAGAAGTTCTCCGATGACTCAGCCATCGTTGGTTGTGTGTCTGAGGGGAGTGAGCTGAATAGATCGGTGATCATGGACTGATGTGGATGCAACCACCTATGCGTAAACACCAGTAAAATGAAGGAGATGGTGATTGACTTTTTAAAAAAGGAGACTACCTTACATACCGGTGAACATCTAGGGAACAGACAGAGATGGTGGACAGTTTGAAGTAACTGGTTGATGACCTCAACAGTAAACTGGACTGGTCCCATAAATAAAGGTGTCCTGTACAAGAAGGGACCAAAGCCACCTCCACCTTCTGAGGAGACTGAGGTCCTTTGTAGTCTGCACACCTCTGCTAAGGACATTTTAAATGATTCTGTGGTAGCCTCAGCTATTCACTACACTGTTACCTCCTGGGGAATGGGCATCTTTGACCCGGATGGGCAGAGACTGAATTAGCCGATGCTAACCAAGATGACATTCATATTAGACATAGAAGAGGCTCTGAGCAGTTCCTTGAGCGGCAGACTGATGCACCCTCAGTGCAGAAAGGAGTGCGACTGCAAATCTTTGCATTTCCACTGCTGTAAGACTGTACAACTCTACTCTGACCATTGCCTATTTTATTTTTTTCCACTGACGAGACTGTGCAATAGCACGCTCCCTACACCCACAATTTCTAACATTATTATGTGTAAGCCTCTATCAATATTTGTATTTTTTATTTTTACTGGTTTTATTTCTACCTTAATGTTGCACTTTATACTGTCTAGTGAGCTGCTTTAACAAGTGAATTACTTCATTGTTGGATCAATAAACTTTGATCTTATCTTATATGATAATAAGAATACGTTTGATCAAAACTGGAAGCAGTTTGTGTTTCAGTTTCTCTGTATTTCATCCCAGCAGCTTCTGCTTTGTACTCCCTGGTACCACACGCTGTATAATCCTGGCACGCATGTTATTTTCACAGTACAACAGAAGGAGAAAGAGGCAGAGTGGGCACTGTGCTGGTAATTGTTGGCATCGAGGGGTAGTTCTGTTGTGTTGCACAAGTTTCTTTTCCAAGGCAAAGAGGTGCTGAGGAGAATTTTGTTGCAGTAAAAAGGGACAGAATAAAAAAGACACACCTTTGTGACACAACAGAAGTAGGCACTCAGACGAGAGTTTAAAAACTGGAGAAAAAAAAATGTAACAAAAAGCAATTTAGCCTTTGATTTTTTTAATATCAGAGTCAAGGCTCTATTTTTTTTTTTTCCTGTTGTTCTCCTGCAAAGAGTGACTGTACCTATTGTGCTGAAAATATGAAAATCCAAAGATTTCCCCTAGTTTTTCTAAAATCCAAACAATGCCCCTCGGTCTCTAATTCACCACATGTGATGAAGTATTATTTTAAGAAATGAAGACATGTGAACCTGTGGTGCATCATAGAATCCTCATCATTGAATATTCCTCTTAATTCTAAATGGCAGACAACGCAGGTTTAGATTTATATGACATACCTCCTGTACTTATAGTGCATCCATTAAATAAAGTAAGATGTTATTAATGCAGAGAACAAAACATGAAAAAAACCTTGGTCCAGCATGATTCCTCCTTGCTGTTTAACCACAGAATAATGTGCCTCGTTAATCAATATATTCTCTTTTTATGACATTCCAAAGAAATGTAAACAAATTAACAGAAAACCAGCCAGCAAAATTAAAGAAATGTATATAGGTGATTCAAAACTATTGTTTCAAGACAGCACTATGACAAAAAATAAATAAAGAAAAAATCACCAGATTAGTTAACTGCCAAAATAATTGTTAGCTGCAATCTTACTCTGAAAGGGAAACTTCCATAAATGCAGTTCATATAGAGAGGGAGGACAAATAAGAGTTACTTGTGCCAGTTCCTTTCAGGTGCTAAAGCACCACTCTGTCTGGTTAGTAGATGTTTGCTACCATTAAAACAGAATTTCAACCAGGCACAAAGTTTGAAAAAAATCTCAGCCAAAGACTCTTGAGTTGTGCAAATGGTGCCCACTGTTCAGAAAGTCAAATGGCACAAAGAGCAAATTGAAACACATCACTTTGCCCGTCACATGTGAAATGTCCTTGATCAATAGCTGCATGTTAGCGTGAAGAAGAACATAAGCATAAGTAATCATTCATTTAAAAACCTTACAAAGACTTCTTTAAATGTCTCTTTTAGCAGGAAAGCTATTCAGCATTTTTAAGTCCATGTAGTCACATGCAATGGATATTTGTAAAAATCAAATCAAAACTGTGCTAGAGGATGAAGGATGACTAAACCTTTGAACTGAAGACTAAAGACAGTATGTAAAGGCAGGGAAAAACTCCTGGAGCTGCTACATCGACAAAAAAAGTTGAAAAAAAAAATGTGATTCAAGAAGTTCACATTAAAATACACACACACATACACACATATATATATGTTGCAGGAAGAGTGCGGACTATGGTTAGTCATATGTGTCACCTGATGTCATCATCAGTTAAAGGCCATTTGCTGTGAGCTCCAGCTTATAGAGACTGCTGCCTGTGTTCGTAGATACTGATGTTAAAATCTAAGATCACTAGTAGTGTGGTTCAGTGCGATGCCTATCTCGCTGCAGGCCTTCTTTTAAAGCCAAGACTTCTATCGGTTTCTACTCTGAGGTATTTCAGTTGATCGAGCTCTGTATGTGACCAGGTTTCAAACACATTCCATGTGGCGGTGGTATACAGTACTGAGATAATCTCTGAAAGTGTCAGCCTGCCTTGTGATGGCTCGCCGTAGTTGCAAACCACATCAAATCAAATATTCCCAGGCAGAGAGTGGCTCTGGGGAAAACAAACTAATGGCGCTTTGAGAAATTCATCAAAAGCTTCCATTTAACAACCAACAGCAATGTCATTGTAAAGTTGAAGTAATCTGACAGTAAAATTGGCTTTTTGATTTAACTATGAAATGGTTTTCATCCTTTGTGGCACATTAGAAAGCACAATGATTGGACTAATCTAAGGCAGGTAACCGAGGGAGTCCATTTCTATGTTGTTTTAATGATTAAAGTGTTTTAGGTGATTACTTTGTCAGGCCATGAGAGAAAAAAAAATTTTTTTCTTCTTTTCCTTTTTTTTTTTAATTTGGACTCCATGCATCACCACATCATTGTGGCTTATCTCTAGACCTTTTAATGCTCTTCTTCACGTTGGAGCTGAGACGGTCTTTCAGCTTGGTCACATGATGCTCAAGTGTTCTCAGCTGGGGCCTTAGAAGAAGGGGATGAACAGAAAGTAAGAGATGGACACTGAAGCTACAGGACTGAAGTGGGTCCCATGCTGTACTGGACTTGTAAGGAAACGTGGCCACCACACTGTTTACATGGAAACGATGAATTCTGAGGAGTTTTTCCTTTTTTGTCCTTCTGTCATGTTAACTGGGTAGTGTAATGGACATTACAATTTATGAAGTTTACAGACTGAGAAAAAAAAAAAAAACCTTATTAGAAAATGGATTTATTCATGCTTTATTTATGAACCTCCTCCTAAGCCAGCGAGGGAACACATTATCATTTGTGTATTTATATGGAGAAGTAAACCTAATTAATTTGTTTTTCTTATTTAATTTTCATAGCTAAGTGAGATTACATTTTTTCATTTTGCCAGCGGTAGGACTTTAGGATAGCGCTGATGGTCAGTCAGTTTATCTGCCAGCCCGTCAGAACTGAGCACATTATTCTAGAGTACTGAAATGATTTTCATTGTATTTGCTTTGGGTTTTCTCTCAAATAGATTAAATGTAGATTTTCTTGAAAAGGGAAGATTTTATTGAGCATGACAATAAACCTCTCTTTGGTCAGTCATCTTGCAAGGTAATAATGGGAATCTGAATCTTTGTGATTCAGTGTCTCCACAGACTGGCACGAATACCAGACCCCAATAAAACATTTAATATGATTAATTCCAAACTGAAATTTAAATTTAATTTAATTAAAAAATTTGTGTCAAGGCCACAAAAGCATCATTTATGCTTCTGTGTAGCAACCACTGATGCAACTACTGATGCAGCCTAATTACAGCCCCTACATTGTACTTGTTTGTTGTTGTGTTAGCCTGTAATTACATTACCGAAGTCCTAGGTGGCTGTATGGGTTCCATTCTGTAGTTGACAGTGTTGAGCTTCATTTGTTTACTTCAATATATAGCTCTGACATAGCAACAGAAACAATGAAGTATATGTTATGTTTGTTGGAGATGATAAATGCTGAGCAACACTAATTTTTACTGATGTATTGATCTCTCTTTCTACCTAGTTTGAAGAATAATAATCACCTTAGCCATCATCGGCATTTACTTAAAGGATTGCCCTAATTTTTTTTTTTAACGTGTGCAAGGCAATGAGAAAACTCCAGATTGGTTCTTTCTTAATTTTCATAGAGATATCAATGTGGTCTACTTGAGTACTGCAGAAGTGGTGTCCTCTAGGGGGCAGCACCATATGAAATCAGTCATTACTGCTGCATTTGGCATTTAAAAAGAAACAAACAAAAAGAAAATACAGAACTGATTCAGAAAGCAGATTTTGTACATGGCTGGGAGCAAAATGGGGAAAAATGTCAATTTGCTGAACCTCACAAGAAATTCTAGGCTATGTTCCAGTCATTCTGGCAAGGAAAATATCACTGATGGCCAGACGAGTGGTGATCCTGTCTACTTTGTCTGGAATTATTCCTATTCTGAATTCCTGTTCTGGAGTATTTTGTTGACAGTGGCATTCAGTTCAGAGTTCAGCTTTCCCCCATTTCTAATATAAATGAAATTCCCAGGATAACAGTCTGCCAATTTGCTAACTTTCTCAAGCGGTGTCTTTTTTCATGAAATAAAATAAAAGGATCTGGAATGAAAAATTCTATTCAAAATACAAAATATTGCTTGCAGTGCAAGTGCAAGATTACTGCAAAATCCAAAGACATTAGGTGTTAAATTTTCCCTTTTCTCTAGTCCAACATCAGTGTTGGACCTCACAAATGCACTTCTGGAAGAATGGTCAAAAATCCCCATAAACACACTCCTAAACCTTGTGGACAGCCTTTCCTAGAAGAGTTAAAACTGTTCTAGCTGCAAAAGGTGGACCCTCGTCATATTGATTAGAAACGGGATAAACTAAAGCTCATATGTGAGTCAAGGCAGGTGAGCGAATACTTTTGGCAATAATAGTGTACGTTAATTCTAACTACATTACACAATTACTCTTCATTTCTTGGTTTTCAAATTCAAATATACTTTATTGATCCTCCAAGGGGGAAATTCAATTTTACTCCAAAAAAAAAAGTATTTTGGATTTCCCCCCATAAGTTTCTGTTAGATCAAGGTCCAGGAATTGGCCTGGCTATTCTATAACATTATCCTTGTTGTTCTGGAACCAAAATGCTGTAAAATGTGTTTGGGGTTGCTGTGTTGTTGAATCACCCATTTCAAGAACATTTCCTCTTCAGCATGGGCAACATGACCTCTTCAACTATTTTGATTGAAATTTTGGGCTTTTGCATGTTATGCAAGCTTCCGGTTTTGAAGCGACTACGCCAACTCCCACTGACTCAGAAGGCGCCATTTTAGCACGAGGGTAAGGACAGAATAGGGAAGAATATCAACATGGTGAACCTCACAAGAAATCCCAGGCTATGTTCAAATGGGGAAAGGAACTGAGCAACACTGACTGTGTGGTGACACCCTACACGGGTAATGCCCCCCACTTGTCGGCCTCACCATGTCTCCAGTCGCACGGGACTGGACAAACTACTAATTCAGCAGGAGAGGTCAGCCCTGCCTTCTTTCTGGATCCCCTCCTTGCTTTTGCCCATAGTTCCTGGAACTCATTTTCTAACCCAGAGGCTTGAACCATGCCTCTCATTGTCTCATCTGTAGAGTTAGCAAGTCGGAATAGCCTCTTTACCTGGATTGCTAGAATCGCACTGCTCAGCTAAATCACACATTTCTTAAGTCTTTGGTGATGGTTAAAGTAAGTTAAAAACAAGTGAAGTAGAAATTAATATTTAGTTATTTAGCGTCTATTTGATAAAATATTCATTCTGTCTGTGTCTTCAATATGACTGTACCCTGTCAGTATATTTTAAAAAATGCCAAAGAAGACAGGCTTTGTGAATATGTGTGGGATTTTTCAGAATTTCAATACAATGAGGGTTGAAAAGCTCTCTGCTCAGGTGTGTAGATGGACCTGTCAGCTGTGAAGAGATACCACAATGACATTTTCGCTTTTGGTCTGCTACTTTCCCCGATGAGACACTTGACTTATGGTGAGAAAGGTTTTCATTGTGACACTTCAGCTGACAGAAAATTGGCTCATTAGCTTTGGTTGCAGTTGTGACATTTTCTACTTCGTAAATCCTGACAAATGTATTTTTAGAGTGCTTTAGCAAATGGTTTCATCACAAAAAGCTGCCTGGAACAAGAAAGGCCACTGATAAACAACAGAAAATCCCTTTCAGTTCCATCAATGGTAAATTAAATTAAAGAGCAAAAATATTCAGGTCAAATGTCTCTAATAAATGAATCTTGAATATATGAATGAATTTCAGTGATACTCATCTGGAGGGTGTGATACTTGTCAGATGTGTCCTCACTACAAAATGATCTTACTCTGAATGATTTTTGTTTAAGCAACATTTTAACAGCACCCATGTATAGTTTCCTTTTTTTTTTTTTTTTTTTTAAGAGAAATAGAAAATACAGTAACCTGACACTCCTGAACTTAAACAGAAGGGAATGCTAATTAATAACACTGCAAACATCACTACTGGAAAGTCCTTCTTTTGAGGAAGGTCACATTAAATACAGACTTTTGCTTTTAGAATAGAATAGAACAGAATAGAATAGAGTATGGGTTTTTCCATGGCTTGATGCTAATTATTAAAAAAATGGTCAATAATTGGCTAAATAGGCCTACAACATTGCAAGCATGGATGAGCTTGTAAAATTCCACACACACAAGTGTCAAGCTCAAGTCCCACAGGATGTGGAACATGGAAGCGTTGCATCAGCTGCTTTGAATCGCCACCATTCAGGTCAATGAGAGCAGTCGCACCAGAAGCGCCGGACCGTGCTTTTCTGCCAGAGATATGCCAGAGAGTCTTTTTTGGCGCTCCGTTGCTCATAGACCCGGTCATTTTACACAAAAGACAGTGAGTTTGCAGGAAGTCAGATGCAAAAAAGCAGAGAGAATCCCGAGAAGTTTCAGAATAAAGCCCCACTGTTGACATTTTGTTTACCCGCTGTAGGGTCGGGAAACGGACACGTATGTGTAATGACGTCTGAGTATGTGATTTGTACAACTGTGGGAAAGAAATAATGAGAGAGCATGATGACTGTCCGAGATGGGTAAGAGTATTAATGTTAATAGGAACAAGAGAAACATTACAAATGGCGTCAAGAATCTAAAATAGTACACAGAGAAAGCACGACCAGTCGAAACTAAAGTTGAATTGGACAAGGAGGAAGAAGAAAAGCTAACAAACTGTGAGCATGCCGCTACTGGCGGTAACTCCCCAGAAGGAACACTGTCCATATTAATAAATGACCAACCTGTGGACATGCTGATAGATTCAGGGGCTTCATGTAATATTGTGACAGAGTCCAAGTTTAAGCACTTGAAGTCAAAAAGTGACATCAAGCTACAGCGTGCAGTGAAGAGAGTCTACCCCAGACCTGGGCAAAACACGGCCCGCGGGCCACATCAGGCCCTTTGTGCGTCTCTGTCCGACCCGCATGAGGCCAATCATATATTACATTTGATTACAACTTAATAAAAAAAAAAAATCTATGTCGTGCGTGCAATACAACTGTGGTGCTTTTATTTTGAAAGGCGTAGTACTTTCCGTGTAGCGTACGTGCATGAAGGTAAACAGCGCTAAGTGATGCTGCCGTTAAAATGTGTGCTGACGCTAAGAAAAGAAAAGTTGACAAGGAATGACGTGCTTTCAACAAGACATGGACCGCTAAGTATTTCTTTACAGAAATTAAAAGGTGAAGCCATGATTTGTGCTACACAGATCGCTGTTTAAAGATTATAATTTGAATCCGTACTACACGACCAAGCATGAGGAAAATACAGAAATCTGTCTGATAAAGAGCGCGCAATAGAGGCTGATGCATTGCAAGCAAACTGCAAACCCAACAAGGAATTGGTAAAATAAGGTGGAAAACATTAAACATTATTCATTTTATTGATGTGTTTTCTATAGATGTGTGTAATTCACAGTTTGAGGAATTTAACAAGTTAAGAATAAATTGGACTTATTAATGATTATTTTTGTTTTTTTACTCGACCTATACGCCACAATTTCACAGAGCCTAATATAAATATCTACAGAATAATTGTATTCTTCTAATTACCAGTACCAGCTATTTAGAATATATAATTTAATGCATTTTACAATGGAAGGAAGTTGAGCAGGATTAAGTTAAAGTTATCATTGATGTGGCCCTCTGACACAACTCAGGTTTTTCATGTGGCCCCTTGCAAAAATTAATTGCCCACCCCTGGTCTACCCACTTGGTTCTACAAAACCACTCTATGTTAAAAGGTTCTTTTACTGCTGGGTTCAAAGCTAATGAAACATCAGGAACAATCACAGCAACAGTCCAAGGGATTGAAGAGGCACAAATCTCTGTGTTTGGCAGACACACTGCTGTGAAATTGGGATTTCTACACATTGGCCCTATTGAACATGTGAACACGGTCCAGCCACAAGATATGACAGCTTTCACAGCTGAGATCTAGGACAAATACAGAGACTGCTTTCAGGGCTTGGGAAAACTGAAAGACTTTCAGCTGAAACTGCATGTGGGTGACAGTGTATGGCCAGTTGCACAACCTGTTCACAGGATACCTTTCAGTGTGAAAAAACAACTGGAGGAGAAATTGAAACAACTTGAGGAAGCTGATGTCATCGAGAGAGTAAACGGACCAACGCCATGGGTATCACCTCTGGTTGTGGTGCACCAGTAAGAAAGAACCCAGACTGTGTGTGGACATGCGCAGAGCGAATGAGGCCATAGTGCGAGAAAGGCACCCCATCCCCGGTCATAGATGAAATACTGAGGACATGACAGGAGCCACGGTATTATCAAAAATCAACCTGAAGTGAGGATGCCATCAAATAGAGTTGGAGCCAGAGTCCAGGTAGCTTACCACTTTTGTAACACACACAGGACTATGGCACTTTAAGAGACTGATGTTTGGTATCTCCTCTGCTCCTGAGATATATCAGCACGTCATTGGACAAGTACTACAAGCCATTCCTGGAGTGCACAACATTTCAAATGACATCGTTGTTTCAGGAGAAACCAACACAGCAACATGATGCGAGGCTGCACCAAGTCGTGCAACGGTTGCAAGAGAGGCATCTGACAGTCAACAGAAAAAAGTGCCAGTTCCGAATGTCACAGCTGGAATTCATGGGGAACGTGTTATCCAAAAATGGGATAGGAGGAGCTCAGTCAAAGATCAAGGCTGTGGAGAACACACGTTGGCCAACGAATGCTGCTGAGATAAGGAGTTTATTGGGACTTGTGAACTATTGCGGCAGGTTCATTTCTAACCTAACCACAATATCTGAACCATTAAGGAGGCTCACAAGGCAGTCCTGTAAATGGACATGGAGATCAGTGCAGAAATCAGCATTTGTAGAGTTAAAGAGACAGCTTGCCAATTCTCATGTGATATGAAAAGCAAGATGCAGAGAACACATGTGGTTGTGGATGCTCGTCCAGTTGGACTGGGAGCAATACTGAGCCAAAAACAAAAGTGATGGAGCACGCAAGCCAGTTCTGCTATGCCAGCCGAGCCTCGTCTGAGCGTTGCTATTCCCAGACTGAGAGAGAAGCCCTTGCTATTGTGTGGGCATGTGAGAATGTTTCATGTGTTTCTCTATGGAAAAGACTTTGTGTTGGTCACTGACCATCAACCTCTTGAATGACATATTCACCAAAGTCGAAACCGCCAGCCAGGATTGAAAGATGGGCTTTGCGGCTACGGCCTTATCGCTTTAAGGTCGTGTACAAGCCTGACTCACAGAACGCAGTTGACTTGCTGTCACGGCTAACAGTCAACCAGCCAGTGCAGGAAGGAACGATGGAGGATCACGTTTACTGGGGGGCTTAACATGCAGAGCCGCATGCTTTCACAGCACAGCAAATGGAGGAATCAGCAGCAGCAGACCGCACTCTAGTCACTTTACGGGGTCTGTATCAAGACTGGCGACTGGAAGTAAATCTAAAATTGCTGATCAGACACTTGAGCTCTCCACTGTGGGGAAAATAGTGCTGAGAGGTTCCAGAATCGTGACTCCTCAGGCTCCATGACGGCAGACACTGATGTTAGCACATGAAGGTCATCAAGGAATAGTAAAAACCCTGAGACTGAGAACAAAAGTGTGGATGGCCTGGAATTGATCGTGAAGCTGAGGAGCTGGTGAGGTCATGCATGTCAAATCAACAGTTTGACTTCACAGGAGGATCCTACCACGAGGACAGAGCTCCCAGCTAAACCATGGAAGATGCTGGCTGTGGACTTGTGTGGACCTTTTCCATCAGGGCACCACCTGCTGGTACTGACTGACTATTACTCCAGGTGGGTGGAGTGTTGATATCCTTCAGAACCCCACCTCTGTGAACATAATTGCTCATTTGAGACACTCATTTGCAACACACAGGCTCCCAGAATGCCATTGTGACAGACAATAGCACGCCATTTCTGGCAAAAGGATTTAAGACATATCTGCAGAAACATGGAATATTACATTGCCGTGTTAACGCCATACTGACCTCAATCTGGTGGTCTTATCGCAGGCTGACCCCACACTGTGTCACAGGTCGCAGTCCGGCCGAGCTGCTATTCAACCGCCAAATCAGAACCAAACTTCCTGAACTGTCAGAGGTTCAGCTTCAACCTACAAGGAAGGATGATGCTGCTGTTGGTACAGCCGATGCTGTGAGGAAGGGGAAGTGATGTGTACAAGCAAACAGAGTCAGAAGAGCAAAAGAAAGCACAGTGAAACAAGGTGGCAAAGTACTGCTGCGACAGCAGAAGCAGAACAAACTGTCAACATCATGAACGTAACCGCTACACAGTTATAAATAGAAAAGGTCAATCAGTCATTGTCGAGAAGAATGGGAAGAAAATGATTTGTCGTGTATCATTTGTGAAGCTATAGGTTGAGCCTGAACAAAAGACTGCTGAGCCGAATCGTGTGACTGAACCTGCTGAAGTAGTGCCTGAGGACGCCCCTCAGCGGGACGGTAGACCTCAAAGAGCAAGGAGGCCACTAACTCATCTCACACATTTTGTCACTTAGACAGACAAAAAAAGGAGCAGAATAATCCCAGGCACATGTCTTAATGGCAGGGTAACCTACCCCTCACCATTCAGGTTGTTAGAAAAAAGAAATAAATAAAATGCATCTGATGTGAAGTTGGAAAAGTAATAGCTCTGAGTTAAAGAGTATTGTTTTGATACATTTTTGAGTAAAAGGAAAGGTTTAAATGTTCTGAAGGAAAGATTTTTACCTCCGCCAAGGAGGTTATGTTTTTGCCGGCGTTTATCTGTTTATCTGTCTGTCTGTGTACAAGATAACTCAAAAAGTTATGGATGGATTTTGATGGAATTTTTAGGAGTTGTCAGAAATGTTAAAAAGGAAGAACTGATTTCATTTTGGGTGTGATCCAGAAGAAATCCTGGATTCTGAATCACTTTCAAATTTTCGATTACATTGCGGTCAGTGGGGCCAAAAATTCTGTTTCTCAATATCTCCATTAATTATTGCCCAAAACCCATGAAATTGGACTCAGGGATTGACAATGGGAACCTTTACCAAATTTTAAAGGCTGATCCGGATCTGATCCTGAAGGCGGATTTTATCGCAATCTGTAAATCGCTATATAGGGGAATTGTTGCACTTGGTGGAGGTCTGCGCTCTCCGAGTGCTTTTCTAGTTGTTGATACATTTGGTAGCTGTATTTGATTAAACTGAAGAAGTTTTGTGGAAATTAAGTACATGATTGTGATAAGTTTTTCATAAGTTTGAATATATCCCTAGCCTTAACAAAATTATTTTGGGTACAGTATAATGAGGTGGAATTGATGTTTTCTATGCAAGTGTGTTAAACACGTAGACTTGTAGTAAAGTTATAACTGGGTTTGCTACAAGTGTAACATGTTAAGAAAATAGTATTACAAGGTTACAAATGTTATTATAGGTTGATGCCTTGTCAACAATTTAAGTTATGTTAATGTTTGTATAATGAGTTATTTTAATGTGAATCATTATCTAGAAGGGGAGGGATGTAGTGTCTGGCAACACGCGTCTGTGTATGCGTAATGATGTCAGAGTACGTAATTTGTTCATGTGCGGGAAAGAAATAAATTAAGATGATGACTGTGACTGAGTATTAATGTTAATAGGAACACGGAAAACATTACACCCACAGATACGGTGCTTTAGAAGAAATTTAAACAACATAAGCGGGAAGGATCAGTCTATAAGTTGAAAAAAACACATTTTACTTGACAGCACTCAACCTTTTTAAATGTAAACTTCAAGAAAGAACAAGACATGGTGAGAGTCTTTAAATGAGCAGACTGACCCACGACGGCCACGTGATCTGAAAACCTTCAGGTGAGTTCACTTTCTGTGGTAATTGAAGTTGCTTTTTTTGATGAAACTTTTAATGACTTGACTAAAACTTCTTAAGACTTTTGCACAGTACAGTATGTTCACTTTTTCTGACATCAACATTTATTCAAGCAAAAGTGACTTTTTGTCTTTTGAAAACTTATTTTACTTTTTTTTTTTTTGTCCTTGTCAAGACCACAGTGTTTCCCCTAAGTTTGCCAAGTATTTTCTATTGCTTAAAGATTAAAAAAAAAAAAAAAGCAAACATACAAAAACCATTTTCTCTGCTTGAGAGCATCTGAAATGACTACAAATGAAATAAACAAAAAAAAAATATCACAAATCCTTTGTTTGGGCTGTTCATCAGAGGTGATAAGTCAACACTGGTAGCTTTGCTCTTAATGGTAAAATTCTCATTGGCAATTATTTTACTGAATAAATAAATAATCCTCAACCAGTACTTTCCCTAGCTTTTTAACAGAATGACTGAATCTGATTTCTTTCTGGCATTTTTCCCTTAGTTAGAAAGTAGAAATATTGTTTTGCCATTTGATTATTTCATGATTAAACCTGAAGTAGGGATCAGTTCCATGAGCTGATGGCGAGGGAACTATAAGTATCCATCCATCCATCCATTATCCATACCTGTTTAAGTCCTCTGCAGGGTCACAGAGATCTGCTGGAGCCTATCCCAGGTCTCTTCGGAGCGAAAGGCAGAGGTATACCCTGGGCAGGTCACCAGTGAAATATAGAAATTGGACTGTAAAATATTCAGTCACATATTTTTCAATTGTTTTCGGTGTGTGGTGGTGTGAGCTCTCAGGCTATAGTGGATGTTCTCATATGGTAGGGTAATTGGGTGTAGTTTGTGTCCAAAATATGTTTGTATAGACAGACAAAGGCTGTCAGCAGATCTCACATAATGCGCACATTTCACCGAAGTGTTCCTACATTTTTTTCCTAGAATTTGCTGTATTAAAACGAGTTGTGAAATCCTGGTCAGAAAAATACAAAAACTGCATTTTAGAGTGCATCCAATAAATTTTGCCAACCTGTGGGGGGGTGGAAAAAGAGCCGAAACATGTATCCATTTAAATATTTTTTTTTCCATTTATGACATCCATTTATAGAATTTCCCTTCAGGGATGAACTAAAGCATTATTGAAAGGCACTGAACTGAATTTTCTCCCAAAATAGTCCCTTAAAATTTAGATGTAATTTTATTGTGTATAACATGTAGTTTATGCTTTTTCCTTATTTAAATTAAGAAAGTAAATGTGGGCTGCCCGGTTAGAATTAGATTATATTAGCAATTAGAATTAAAAACCACCCCACTGGCTTGTAAAAAGGCACAGCAGCAATTTAAGCTGAGAATTCCCCCCCCATCAAGCACCAAAGAGGGTCCCATTCTGATTTTTCAAGTGAGATATAACACTTTACCATCACCAATCAAATCTATGACCTTTAATTTTGATTCCACCTTAAGAGCACAAAAAAAAAAACCCTTCTTGTTGAGTCTTTGTGTCTGTGAGGTGAAGAGTTGAAGGCATCATGTCGTATCCATCTGTGGGTAGCGTAAAGAGGTTCCTCGCCTCCTCCGTTCAATCCATCCTCGTCCCCTCACATGATGTCAGCGCGGTTGTCTCTGACATTGTTCCTCTGTTTCGTCCAGGCTTTTTGTCTGGGGCAGGCGGTCCATGTACAGAGGCTGCAGTCCTGATGCGGTGGTCACAGGTTCAACCCCCACCCTTTGCTCCATGTCTTTCCCTTTCCTGTCCTCCTTCACTGTGACTAAAGGCCACTAGTGCCACAAAAATGAAAGAAATGTAAATTCTGGATAAATGCCATATTTTAATTCAGAGCTGAATGTCAAGATTTCATAACGGTTTTAACTTTTACACTGGTACAATTGAATAAAGAGAATGCTGCAATTACAATCAACAAAACATCACCACCATCATGACCAGAACCTTTTTATCTGGATGAATTTGATTCCTGGAAAAAAAAAAAATAGATTGCCAAAAAAGTATCCAAGTGCAACTCCCAAGTCAGTCAGTAATTTCTTTATGACAGATTAGTTTGAAATAGGATGTGTACTTCCTTGTATATTATTAAAACCCCATTTGTCTTGAAAAAGTGCCACTACAATTTTGATCGATCTCAGGATGAGAAAATTTTGGAGAAGTGTGTGATGAAACATATCATCAGCAAATTCTCCCTTTTTATGATACGGGACAAAAAAAAAAAAAAAAAAAGGTGAAGAAAGACAACCACAAAAGAGAATGTTCCCCTCTCTTTCACTCTTGTTACGGCCGCTTCCATCAATCCATTAATTTGGAGATAATTAAAAAGTTGCCAAAATAACAGCGTTCAAATCTGCAGGCCAGAACCATTAAAACATTTTCGCCCTCTCCCTCCGCTGGTGCAGCTGCCAGGCGAGGTGACACTCCAAAATGGCCAGCTGTTATCAGTGCACTCCACACCAGTTGGTCTCAATGCTTTAGAGAATTTGTTTAATAAGATTCCCCCCACCACCTCCTAAACCCGCCAGTTCCTTCCCCTGTACGCCTGCCAAATTTGCAAGCATGTGGGAATATGGGGGTACGAGGAAAAAAGCAGGCATTTATGTGCTTTTACAAGAAAATGCTTAAAATCCCTCCATCTAATGACTTGTCAGTCCAAGCAAAATAAGAGTGTAAAGAGTTATTGCTTGTATTTGGATATGTCAGATGGATTGGCACGCTGTCTGGGAGAATCAAGCAAAGTGTATGTGGGAAAGAATATAATGAAGTAAATTGGCACCAAAAGTGATCCAAGGACATATTGTCTTTGAACTGAAAGCCATTTAGAGTAAGAAATTAATGCCATCAAGCAATAATTGTTCCGACTAGGAAGCCCAAAATGGTCAGATTGGATCAGAATAAAGTGAAAAATGTTGAAGTGAGTGAAGAAAACGCCATTTCAATATCTTCAGCTTGTCACACGGTCCTCTTTGTCACGCTTGTGCAGACTCTTATTCTGCATGACTTAAAGCCAAAAACATTAAAGGGGCTCTTAGAAGATTTGGGACGGCGCCGAAATAGAGTTGACCCAATCAGCAGCAGTTCAGAATGGATGTAAGGGAAGAAAATTCTTCCCGTGTCAGGGCTTGCTAATTAAAGACGTCCATCAGCGGGGTTGTTCCTGCCAGAAAGTCCGCAGCCGCTGATAGCGGCCGAGCGTCATCAAAAGTGCTTAGCTTTTATAATATTCCAAAAGAGACACGGTTAAAGCATTATTAGGTATGCGACTATGGGAAACACTATCACACCCATGGGAGAGATTGGCTGAGATTTTCTCCGAGCTCATGACATGCTTTAATTACTTTCCTGGGAAAAATAAAACAAAAGCACAAATCATGCAAGAAAATCTCTTATTCCTTTGCACGATTCCACAGCTCCAGTATATCTGTAAGAAACTAAAGCGACGCAAAGGAAGTGTAGCAATTTTTCCTGTAGGCCAGGAGGTCCAAGGATTCAAGGAGTCAGACTTCTCGTCTGGCCTCCACCTTGTCTCTTGCCCCTCATTCACATGTGCATGTTGGAAACATGAATGGCATTGTCTTTAAATAAGATGATGTCAAGCATTGCAGAACTAAATTATGGATTTGTGGGAACATTTCTCCTGTCAGAAGTAAAAAAAAAAGTGCATTTTTTAAGGTGTATATGTGTCAATCGAATTGCAGCTGCAGTCTAGTGTGAACCAAGGAAATCGTATATGGGGGACGACTGAGTCAAAGCATCCAGCTCATCATTTTTGGTACGTTAAGTATTGGATTTGCCATTTTTGCCTTGGCCGATCACTTTTAATTTCTTTTCTTTCGTTTTTTTCATGTGGACAACCCTGGAGATTTTAAAGAATTGCTTTATAGTTTAACCAGTCAAACCATTTGTATGCTCGTGGTACATACAGAGTTTGCACAACTGAACTCCAGTATGTGAAAAATACACAGGTGATGTGCTACAGGAAAATTTCCAGTAACTGATCAGTCTACCTGGCACAATGTATCCCAGAATAGAATGAGCAGGGAGCAGAGCAAAATTCACGTAAGTTTTAACATCCATGAAAATGTTCCGTAGTTCTGAAGTTTTCGTAGGTATAAACAAAGTTTGCCTCCTGCCTTTAACCGTGTCTAGAACTTGTGTAAATCAGGAGGGAACATAAATATTGCTGTCAGACATTATTGCCTCATAAGAACCCTTATTCTCACAATATGCAGATACTTTTAAAACGCATCTTTTAAACATGAGGATATATTTTGAATTTGGGACATTTATCTTAATTGATGGGCATTTTCCATGTTTAAGCTTCAGATTGTGTTTATTCAAGTGTCAGTGCGTTGATTAAATCCACTTGATGTGCTGACAGACACCCACGCAGCGACTACAGCCGTTATAGAGCGCACCACCGCTGTCATGAAGCCGTGGTGGATTCATGACATAAGTTCCTCAGATAATATAGGTCTGCTGATATAGAGAAATGCGTTTTGTCCTTCATATCATTTTTAATCCAAAAACACTTGAATGCTTTGTTGGACAGAAGAGACTGCATAAGGATCTGCATTAAGTCCTGGTTGCACAGTGAACAGAGGAGCTGCGGCCCCTTATATTTATATTTAAATTCTTTTTGCCCCAACCTTAAGTGTCACCTGGAGCATTTCAAACGCGGAGCACTTTCCAGCGCCACCACCTGGGCTGGATTCGTAACATCACGTCTATCCGAAGAAACCATGTTTCAGAATCATGTGAATCATGCGGTAGTCTTATAGTCTGCACCTTTACACCTCCCAAGCTGCCATCTATTGGAATAAACTTCTGTATGCACATTCTTAAGAAAAAAAAAAGAACATTTTCATGCAGCATTTATGAATCTGGAGATTTCTTTTTTTTTGGAAAGCAGGTGATTTATGAGAAAACCTACTCACAGATTTACAAAGATTCACTGAATGAGGCCCAGTATGTAGTTTCAAAAACAGCCCATGGACTTCTCCCCGAAAAGATTGTCATGTGATCTTTAGACCTGATCACCTAAGCAGTACTTGTAGTACTTTCTGTTTTTCTACATTATAGAAACATGATTTCCTTCATGCGTGGATACCCAAAGGTTAATGCTAATACATAACAAGCAAACAAATGGATTTCTTTGATCAAAATCCACCCATCACTGTGCAGTTAGTCCAGGGAAATTCATCTCTGCCTCATGGGAAAGCAGGCTTATAAAGAAGTAAGAAAAATGCTGTTAAAAAAAAAAAAAAAAGATTGCATTAATGTATATCACACAAAGCTAACTATCAGCTAACCAGCAGAGACACTGCCTTGGATGTATACATAGAAGCTGCTGAAAAAGGAGCTGCTAAATCATGAGTTCTTTATTGTGTACTCAGCAAATTATTCAAAAACTCTATCAAAGGCTCTCTCCTGAGGATACAATCAAAAAATGCAAATGCAAGGCAACTCATATGCTGATGTACTGTAATTTAACTATAGAGAGCAAGGAGATAATGAGCACAATCCAAAGCAAATGCTTCCATATCCATGTGCTTTTATTTGGGCCTATGTGGCATGAAACATGCTTTAAGCTAACTGGAATTAATTGTCTTTAGCGCATGCCTTGCAGTCTAATGAGACATGGGGTTATGCTGATTGTAATGATGGCGCAGTGTTAGGGTCAGGGGTGGTATAAGCATGCGCTTTAAATGCATGAAACCCCAGGAAATCAAGATTGCTGTTTTTCTCTATTGCTTCCAATCTGCGATTTTAATGTTATTGTTATTGCATCCCACCCACTTCCAGGGCTCTTTATTATCTGAGCGCACCTAAATGTTAACTTAATTACACACTCAGTTGTGCCTATCTGTCAGACAAGGAAGCTGTTCAAAATAGTACAATGTACAATAAATATTCTCAACATGCAAATCATTTTTAGTATATACTGTGAAATTAATAATAATAATAATAATAAAAGTCAAAACATGACAGAAACACAGCAGACTACAGAAACTGCTGTGAAGCTGAGCAAAGTTAAATGAAAAGCAGCATTTTAAAAATAAGTAGACACTAGTCTATGCACCCAAGTTTTTGTTTTGATGCATTCATTGAGAGACTAAAAACTATCAGAATTATGCGACACAAGAATGTAGCATGTAACCATGTGCCAACATGGCAAGCTGGCACCAGAAAAAAGTCGGTCTCTGTTGACTCCATTACTAAAATGTCCAATCTTGCTGGAGAATTAAACATATTTACAGCCTGGTTCAAAGAACAGTTTTGGTCTCCATGGCTAGTTTTTACATTCATTACAATTGTATAGCTCGCTGGCAGTAAGTTTATGAAATAATTAGGGCTGTGGTCTTTTTGATTGATGGTAGCCATTGCTAATGGCTAGCTGTCATCGCCTCTACAACTTGATACCTAGTACTTGATACTCCTGACCAGACCTCTGAACTGTGAATACAGACATAACAGAGCATAGTCATTTTCAACTCTAAAGAGAATATGGCTTGTTGTGCTGTGAACTGTAATAGAGTACTGGGACTGGTTTTGGATTGGCCTGGAAGGGTTCAGAAGATCAATCAGTAAAATATCTTATTATCATAAAATAAGCTAAGACAGCTAATGTAAAACCGCTAACATGCAGTACTGAACTAAGGTGAATGTGTTACAGCTAGCTTCCAGGCCTCTCATTTGCAACATGGTGCTGTGTAGTAAGCATGGAAAGGAGGTTTCAGAAGCACTCAGAGAACCTTTTGGTGGGTCTGTTCTGTAGCTCAGTGCTCCTGCAGTGGTCACAGGTTCGACTCCTGGTCTGTGACCCTTTGCTGCATGTCTTCCCCACACTCTCTGACCCAGTTTTCTGTCTTCCTCTTCCCTGTAAAGAAAGGCCACTAGTGCCCAAAAAATCAAGAAAGAAAACCTGTGGGTGGTGTCACAGAGGATTTGTCCAGTTTTACTTATACAATTATGCAAATATGCATCTAACCTAGTTTTGAGCAAAGTTGTGTAAAAAGTCAATGCTTATTTTAAACCCATTTTGCTCATTTAAGAATGTGAATGTGGTGTTATTCCGTATTGCTCCAAATGAAAAAAAAAATCATCTGCATATTTCTAAAGAAAAGCAGAACAGAAAAAATAGTGAGCAGGTACAATTTGGTCTGCATTTGAGCATCTCTGTGCAGTAGCATAAAAACGATGACTGAGGGACCAGAGACTCCTTTTTCCTCTCAAGCTGTTGACTTATGTGTCCAAAGCAGTGCAGACAACCAGTGATATCCGTCATCTCACAAGCTGCTAAGATTAAACAGGTTTCAACCCAGTGTGCGAGTCGTTTACGCTGCAGCGTTTCTGTTACTCGCAGGCAACTGAGACACTCGTTTGAATAACTTGCACTTGAATAACTCTCTGGTTAGCATTTAATATTAAAAGCCAAATGAATGTCCCTCGGTGCATGAAATCGGAAGACATCTGGCTCCTTTTCTTTGCCAGCCTGTGCACAAAATACTACTATACTATCCACTTTAAGAAAAAGGAAAAAAATACAGATCAACATTGAGAACATTTTTGGATTGTCTCATGCAGCTTTTTTTTTTTTAAAGACTTATGGCTTCAAATTGTTTTTCTTGACACCCTTTGGATATCCTTTTGAATTAATATGATCATTAATCCTACTTTACTGGATCGTTCACACTTAAGGGACACAAAAAGGTTTTTAATGTCTACAGACCTTGAAAATGACTTTAATTATTCGACACCGTTCGCCAAATAAGGGCAAACAACTAAAAATACCGTCCTTGTGGACTGACTTGCTCATATGAGGACATCTTGTTACACCGGCATATGCAGAGACAAAACGTCATGTTACATCTGTGGGTGTAATTGTTGAGATGTTGAAAGTGATAAACAAGGCCAGTGCTGTGATAAGGTCTATCTAACACTTTATGCTCTCTTATCAAGACAATGACCACGTCTATGCCACAGGGTTGAGCAGATATGCACACGTGTGCATCTCTCTCTGTGTGTCTGTTTGATATAACTGCTCAGGTGTTCTCCCCCAGGAGCCCAGATATCATCAGTCATTACCCTCATCATTCATCAAACACTGCAGGTGCACGTGAGCATGTGCGCTTCACCAGCGCCCCCCCCTCTCTCTCATCCCTACCTGCCTTTTTTCTGCTGCTTCTTCATTCACTTTTCCCCATCGGACCTCTCGAAAAGTAACTCCCGCGACACCAGAGGATGCAAAGTTGTACATTCTGGAAGGGCATGATGATGCAACGGGTGCAGGCGGGCCGGGGAAGTAAATTTATACGTACAGTCACGTGGAAGAGGAAGCAGTCTCTTTTTCATTTCTTAGTTGTTGTCAGAACAGTGGTACAGTGGTACAGTGGTACCTCTACTTACGAATGTCTCTACATACGGAATTTTCAGGTTAGGAAACGGGAAAATATTGCTTCTTGCTATGAGAGAAATTTCAGGATATGAAAGGTAAAAATACAGTACGCGCTGCTACTCGCAGCTCCCAGAGTTTACCGAACGTAAACATACTTGTAGCTGCTCTGCTATTGGCTATCGGCTAGCATCTTCCTGGCATCCCTTTGACATTCTAGGAAAATTCCATGAAGTTTCGGAATTTGTTGGAAAGAATCACCCAGAAAAAGTGTTCACTAGTCGGGCTATCGCTCATTATGATGATGATTGCCTTGCACATTTTCGAAGGATTGTTAAAAGCCAACAAAAGCAAACGTCCTTGGATCGGTTCTTTACAAAACGTCAGGCAAAAACTGCTGAGAGAGAACATGAACCAAAGAAGGCAAAAGGTGACGATGATAGCAGTTAAAAGGTAAATGAACTTAATTTTTATTCTTTACTTATTTCTTTGTTTTTTATTATGTACAACTCTCATTTTGTGTAAACTGTGTAAACTGTGTAACTGTGCAGTAATCTAATGGTAACATGTATCTGTTACATGTTTTTATGCATTTTTGTGATTTATAATGAAAGTATGTATGTCTGAATTTTGGGGGGCTTGGAACAGATTAGGGCATTTACATGGAAAACACGTCTCTACTTATGGAATTTTAAGGTTACGAAACTACTTCCAGAACAAATTAATTTTGTAAATAGGGGTACCACTGTATATATAATTTATAATGTGCCATTATTCATTTAAAAAGAGCTCGGTCAAAATACAGAAACAGTATCTGAGAAAGAGAAAACATCCCATAATTCTTCATCTGTAGAACCACCTTTAGCAACGTCATGGAGGAATGTCTGTCCACAGTGTCAGTGTACAGTTCTCTTAATAGTGCTAGACGCCGGACAGCTGCAATACCTTGCTTCTTTTCTTTCTTTTTTTTTCCAGTCATTCTGTAATATATTTGCATGTGAAATCTGTTGCTTTACCTGATTTTAGTCCAGGCTTTAGCTGTCATTCAAATGGCTCTGTGGTCCTGTGGCTACAAATCATTACATCCCTTCCCCTGTGCTTGACTGCATTTATAGTGGTGATTACAGTTGCTGTATGTTTGGAAGCTCCATTGTGGATTTTAGATCTTGAAAAAAAAGCAAAAAGAAAAAAAAGCCAGGGCTTGAGAAAGTACGTGGAGGGTTAAAAATATCTGCAGATGTGATGTCACCTAGCCTCCATGTTATCTATTTTTCTATTTGTTTAGTCTAGCATTTCTTGCTGCACTTCCATGTCCTTTCGCTTCATTTCAGCATTAGATGAGCTGCAAGTTGGAAGCCTTTTCCCACAGCGAACTCCGTTTCACCAGCTTCTCGGCAGACAAATCACGAAGGTTCCTTATTGGTGGATTTCTGTGTTGTAGAAATCCAAGTAATTTTGATCCTATGAACACCCTCTGTATTCATGCGCCACTGAAATTAAAAGGAAGCAAATAAAAAAAAAAAAACTATAATTAGTACAAAGCTAAAAGCAAAACAAAAAATAACAAGCAGGAGGCTTGAGATCTGCAGAAGCTGCTATTTCCTTATTGTGAAACGCCAGGTATGAGGAGAGAGAGGTTTTCTGCAGCTGTGATGGGCTGTCTTCAGTCAAGAGGTGGAGCAGAAATCAAAAATCCACGACAATATCTTTGTGAAGTACCGAGAAATTACTTGCAGTGAATTGGTGTTAAATGAAACTACTTAAGATAATTTATAGTCGTTCCACTGTTACCCTAGCAGCAATTGCAGTACAGAAAGAGAAATCTTCAGTGCAAAGTAATTAATGTTGTCCTTTAGCATCAGCTGAAATTTAGTTTAGGTGCTGTACCATGACTGCTATTTCAGTTTAAAGCCTCTTTTTACTCAGTTAACTCTAACTTTGAAACCATAAGAGTCTCCAGGCGGCATTGATGTGTCTGGGGGACAAAAAACTGAAAAAGCTCACATCAGTTTCATTTGAGAATTTCAGATTTAAAAAAAAAAAACCTAGAGGTGACTGTTCGTTCAATGTAATGCTCCACTATTCCATCCCACTTATCTCAGCCCTGCTAACAGTCATCTGTACTCACGCCTGCCAAGCAGGCTGTGTTCAGTGCTTCAGACTTAAATAATTTTCCCATAAAGTGGAGAAAAAGATCCATGATTTCAACTATTTTTGTTGAAATGGCTTCACTTTTGACTCTTTGATTTTTTTTTCTACAATCACTAGTGTAATCTAAAAGACCAGAGGAAGATTTAGCATTCTCGTTGCCATGCAGTCTCTGACACTGATGATCCTTTGCTCTCTGAAGCCACGTGCCCCAGAAGGACTTGGCTCCGCCCCAGCCACAGACTGCCGAGCGGCGGACTGGATGCTTTAATTGGGGTTTGTGCGATACATGCCAGAGATACGTGCAGCTGCTCTGTGCCTCGTCTGCCCTCACATGCCCACCATTCCTCTTGCCTCCAAATATTCACCACCAGAGCCACAATAGCAGGGCAGCAGAGAATTTTTCTCTCGTTTACAAGGTTGGCACAGCAGACTGGTAAACACCAGCCTGCAACTAAAGGGAATCACTGGTGCAGGCACCAAGTGTTATGACTCTAAAGTGGGTGCAGTGCAGAACAAGTTAGCAGCTTTCTCTACTGCCCCCAAAATGAGGTTCCTAAAACCGATATTATGTCGCGCATCTGTTGTCGCTGATTATTTCCTAATTTGAAGTGTTTGTGACTTTAATGGGACACTTCTATTCACTCCAATTTAAATGCTTATTATCATGTCTGCCTCCCTTCAGAGTGATTTTATTTATTTCTCAATTTATCAAGTTTATTTTTTACGTGGAGACAATCACATATGCCGTTAACATTAAATGAACACATCTCCATTCCTTTTTCCAAACACCCAGATGGTGACCAATGGAGTTGTTTCTCCAAAACAAATTAAGGATGAGAGCAAACGTACAGATGGAGGGTAGAAATTAATTTCTTGCAAATTACATTTCATATGAGGATTGCCATCACATTAGTGGTCTGGTTAATGCCTCTGCAAACTGGGAATAAGAGGAGAGAGCCCACAAGGGAAAGGGAGGAATGAAATGAAAGAGGCAGACAGACAATGAGCGTGAAGTTCCACAAAATCTCAGCTTATTTCAGGGTTTACTGAACTTTGTCTGCTAACCATATCATGTAATATCCTACACTGTCCGTGTTTAAATCCTGCTTCTTTTGTGTGTGCATGTGTGTAAAAACATATTAAAAATCATCGAATCACAGTGGGTCTTGGTATTCGGCAAATACAACCTCAAATTAACAACAGCATAACTCTTTTTTTCACTGTGCCACTATTTATTTAACAAAAATGGAGCAAAAGTGAGTGGTTAGCATTAGAATTAAAAAGGGTAAGTCGTAAAGAGACCTGCGATGGACTCGCGACCTGTCCAGGGCTGTAGCCCTGCTCATCACCCAAAGCTGGGCTGGACTCCAGGAGACCCCCGTGGCCCTGCACTGGGGTACCTGGGTGGGTACAGATAGTGGATGAGTGGATGGATAGTGGCAGCCAGGTGCTGCTAATCATCAGCTCTTAATGAACTGACCATCAACAGGTCTGCAGAACTCTATAAAAGCAGATATTTTTGACAGTTTGCTCGTCTGAAGCATTCGAGTGTGTGTCAACCCACTGCCAAGAGGGAAAGACATAAGCAGTTGTCTTTAGGAGTTACTGCACTTCATTCCGGAAATGATTCTGAAATCCAGCTTGGAGATCAATGTTCTGACAATTCTAAGGCTAAAGTGTATGGAGCCCCATTTGGGTCATAATTCCATGAATAAAAAATAAAAAATAATATGAAATAATTCCCATTATTATGATAATGGTTTCGTTTTTCATAAGAATGAGCTTTTACATAATAATTCATAATAATGATTTGTGTGTCAATCACAGCAGAGAGGGCGGAGCCATTTATGTGATTGGCTGCTGCTCTTTCATTCAGGCATAAGCAACAGAACAGTGAATATCGATAGTGGGCGAGAGGTGCAATGTTTATACTCCAGGGCAGTAGGTGGCAGAATGCACCTCAGTTTACAGTTAAAAGTTGACATCGACTAAGAAACGTAGCGTGAAATGTAGGGAAAACTTGATTTTAACGGCATGGCGACAGGAGAAAGATCCTTTTCTGACTTACTCTGAGAGGTAGCCAACAGGCTCGATGTGAGTCCCCCACCAACTAGCCGATGTCAGAGCATAGAATGGAGACGGATCAGCCAATGAGCGTGCAGGTCAACCACTGGTCCCGCCCAGTGGCAAAATGTCATTATTATGTAAAAGCTCATTCTTATGAAAAAGGAAGCAATTATGTAAAAACTCATTCTTAAATAAAAAAGCAATTCTGAAGTAAACTATTATAAATTAAACTAAGATTAAATAATAATAATAAAATATATTTCATAATAATTACATTTTTTTCATAATAATGGGAAATATTTCATAATAATACACATATATTTCATAATAATGGAAAATATTTCATAATAATGGATACGTATTTCATAATAATAAAAAACACCTGTATTTAATAACTAATGGATACGTATTTCATAATAATAAAAAACACCTGTATTTTATAATAATAGGCTTATTTATTCAATTGAATTATGACCCAAACGGGGCTCCATAACAGTGAGACCATCTGTCATTTTTGAAATGGCCTGCTAAAGGTCCAGACCTCAACCCAATTGAAAGAGCTGCGTTATGTTGTTGTTCATCATGTTTGTATTTGCTTAACACTGAGAGCCACTGTGATTACCCCTTTGCTAAGATGATTTCTATTTATTTCTACACAAAAAAAGCATAGGATTAAAAAAAAAGTCACCTATTCACATCTGCCACATTACTGGACATTTAGCGTGTGTTTATGAGGGCTGAGATCTGCAGTCAGGTAATGGTGCCAAGTAAAGGCAAAGGAGGAGGAAGCTGAGGGAGTTTGTGTCTGTGTGAAGTGAAGGAAAGGATGCTGGCAGAGCCACCGCAGCATGGGGACTACCTTTACCATCTCTGTCTGCTTGTCCTTCTGTCATTCTCAAACTCATGCAAGCGCAGAGATTAGCACATTTACTACTTGACCTCAGCAGCATCCAAGACTCACAGACTCAGTCTGGCAGCCATGGAGATTTCCCAGGCCTCCTCCAACTACTGAGCATTTGTTATTACAGTTTGTCAAACTGCGTTACGTGCTTACTTGCCATGAATTATCAACGCTGACAGCAGCTCTTGTAAGGTTTGGAATCCTGTTGGATGTGTTAGCTTTTTTTTGTTGTTGTTGTTTATTCTTCAGGAACCATTGGTTTTGTAAATAAAAGTCTCATTTATTGTCTCCACTGAGTGTAAAATGATTGAAACTGGAGTTTTTCAACAGGCATGACTTATTTGTAAGGAGGACGAGTCAGTTGGTTGACAGCTATAATCTTTGTCACAGTGAAAGCAAAAGGTTGTCCCACTGAGAAAATGATGTGCATCTCAATCTGTTTTTGCATTGCAGAACAGTACTGGGTTAACCCCACAAGTACGGCTGCATGCTTTGTTTACAGCAAAGCTTTTGGAGTTTGCAGCATCCGGCTTTCTTGTGCTGTTTATGAGCAGACAGGGCTCCAGGTATTTTAGTGTTTTGAGCCATCTGCCATACCAAAACTGAAGAATAAAGAAACATTTGTCCAAAAATAAGGGTTGAGTGATCGGTACAACAAATGGACGTCATCCCGATAAGTCCGATATCATGACAAATAGCCCCGATAACATATATATTTTTGTCAACACAACAGTGCCTCGCTCCCTCTGAGCCTTAAATGACCGACAGTGAATGTTATGTTCAAGTGACGTCGGCATAATCAGAAAAACGAATTCTCAGTAAGGAAAATCAGGAATACCCCCTCATGCCAGAAAACAACTCATTAACTAGGTAATGATTTTGGTAGTTGCTGACTTTAATTGATATTTGCAGTATTTTACCACATGTTACACATACAAAATAGAAAAAATTGATAAGGCCGAAAGAACGGATAGCGAGGTAACGGAGGAATTTACGTTACACCTTGAATGCAGCATTGTGGAACAGTGCGCTGAAAAAAACAAAAAAAAAAACCTGGCGGCGATGGTGTAGAACTTCGTTAAAGTTTCAGAAGAAGATAGTTCGCTGGTTATTTGTGACAAATGCTCCAAACGAAGGAGGGAAAAATAGCACAAGCTTTAATACGTCAAACCCAATCAGCCACCTAAAACATAACCATCGCTTTCATGGAGTTTTGAAATCCCGCTAAGGTGAGCTAACATGAGCTAACAGGAGCAAACCAGCACCAAGTCTCCTCTCTCCTCTCCTCTTCTCTCCGCTCCCCTCTGCCCCTCCCCATCATTCCTCTCATCTAAAGCTTCCATGAGATAAAAAAAAAAACAAAAAACTACTGAACCTCATTTACTTTAATTAAAGGTATTCATTTGAATGGAACCACAAGCCAAAATCCTTTAAACGTTATTTCTTTGTTACTATGGAGTGCACTTTTTCAGTTTATTTACACAGACAAGTCTAACTTGTGTCAGTACATTTTGCACTGTCCATTATTTTTTATTGTCATTGAGGAATGCATTTTTTCAGTTAGTAATTCTGACATGTATTTCCATCAGTTCAAGGAGCCTTTATTTTTTATATCAGTAAGTAATGCAGCTTATTTAAGTTAATGTGAGATATCAAATAGGTTTGTTTGATAGCTTTACGAAAATTATTAAGAGGCTTGCCAATAGCTTTTCATTGGAAAAAATAAATATCTGTTCATTTAAAGAGTCAAAACTGCTTTTGGTTTTGTTCATAGTATTGATGTAATGATCTTAGGTATATGTGTGTGTTATCGGTTATCGGTATCGGCCTTTAGGAGCTGAAAGTTATCGGTATCGCTTTTCAAAAACAGTTATCGTGCATCACTAAAAAAATCCTTCAGAAGACTTTGGATTCATGTGCAGTCATAAAATAGATATATATTTGATGACAAAACAAACAAACAAACAAAAAAAAAAACTCAAATAAATACATTTATTAAGAATTAAGAGAGTACAGATGCTCCAACTGATTACAGCTGGTCAGATTTCTGGCTTTTAATCAGAAAGTCAACACATAAGGGGTTTCAAGAAAGATCAATGTGTATTTATATCATTATCTTGCAGGCAGTACGTGTGCTGTAGCAGTGCTGCATCAGGAAGGCAGCATAAATATGCATGCGCCTATGCAGCTGGCATAAAGCCGACTTAAGCATAGCATATATACTGGAACCTGTTGTAAAGTAATGGTGAATATTCCTGATTTTATTTTCATCCGGGTTGGTTTCATCTTTCTTGGTTGCAGATGAACAAAATGTAAAACTGGACCTATTAAGTAGATGGAATTGTCTCCATTGTAGTAACTGCTATTTGAAGCAGCCCAGACGTAGCATTTAAAATACCTATGTCAGCTTCCTGTGAAGCCTAAATTATGAACTATCAGTGTTTAATTCATCTTACCTCTACTCTAATGTCATCTATCAGTAAATAGTCTGCTGCTTAAGTGCTTGACTTAAAGTCACTGTTGACTAAAATTTCAAAAGAAAAAGAATCATTTGCGTGTAAAGTTGTTTACACAGAGTTTTAACTTGCGGTCTCACTCCATCATGGAGCCCTATTAAGGTTTTTAGTTGTGCTTATCCAGGACCGCATGCTGTGCACGAGCGAGAATGCAGTGTAATTATCAACCTGTCTAATGGTGTTCCCTTTCAGCCGTGTATGGCCTCAAAAGGCTATTTTCCTGTGGTGGCCTTAAATATACCCCCAAAAAAATAAATAACACATGATAAAAATAGAGATAACAAGGCCTACTTCAGTGGAGAGCAAAAGAGCTGGTACACATAGAAACAGAGATAAAACCGCAGGAACGTACCGGCTGATTAGATGGAGGAGAAAAAAATAAGCTCCTTTATTGTGCACTGTTGGATCTGGTGAGCTGGGAAATCAGCTCCAATGACATTTAAGAATATGGATGAAAACTGGAAAAATAAGTAACATTTCTGACTCCTTGGCAATGTAATGCTCAGAGACGAACTATGCTGCCACATTTGCTCAAATTTCAGCCATCCCAGCAGAGCTACCTTGGTTTTTACTGGGTAGAATATTTGTCTTTACCTTCACACAGAAGGGTTGGACATGGCGTCTGCGTTCATCTCCATAGGCTTTGAGTAGGGTGACGTCATCTGTTCCTGCACTGAAACGTGGGCTCTGTGCGTCGCGTCGGGAGTGTTGGCTTCATCAAAAACTGGGGGATTTTTAACTTTTCCTGCTTAAGTGCATGTGACAGCCGGTCCAGTTCCATCTACACAGGTTCACAGCCAATGAAATCCCACATGGAGGCGAGACTAATCCAAATCACGTGGGTTATTTGTGTTGTGAGCAGGAAGAAATTTGATTGGTTGTTTTTTTGGTCAAGGATAACAACACCACGCTCCATACATTGCTGCAACACACCTGTATGAATCCACCATCAGTACCAGTTCACCACCATCCATTTTGGTTTGTTTACATCAGTTCTGTTAGTGTAGGCTACCATAATGGATGAGACTTGCAATATATAATCAGATCGGATTCTGATTGAACATGCCTACAAATTAAATTTAGGCTGCAATCTCAACATAGCATAAAGGTTCCTTCACACTGTACAACTTCTACAATCATAAGATCATCACATCTCACATTATTTGACTTGCATCGGCGTGATCTTGGGTACGACGCCAAGAACAGTGTGTGTAGACTTTATGATGATGATGATGAAACTCAGCGGAGTAAAATGTGGTTCCAGTCATAATTAGAGAGAAGAGGCAACTCACATTAGTTAATTCATTATTTCATGTTGCATTTTAATTGAGCAGTCAGAAGACAAAGTCAAAGGATTTTTAAGACTGTCAGACAATTATCTCGGGCAATCTGGAGACAGTTGTCATCGACCTGCTCACACTGCATAATATAAATTCGCGAATCTGGAGCTACAATTGAAGTTTTTGCTTTTGACAGCCCGAAACTGTGCCATGTACACCGGGGAAAAAAGAGAATAACCTTCTCAATAATTGCAACAAGGATGAAAGGGATAGAAAAGCCAAAAAGATAAAAAATTATGTCCGTCAAGGATGACGCTTCTTCTGATTTTTACAGCTCTACTGGTGAGAATTAAAAAATATTCTAACATGTCCTACATTCATAAAAAAATGAGGTGACAGAGACAATCAGACATAATGAATCTTACATTCTTCGAATGAAAATATATTGCACTTCAAAATGTGTAAATGAAAAATTTTCACCCAGTTGATGCAGCTACTGGACCCTGTTCCAACGCTGAATGGTATGCGACATAGCTATGCAGTGTTGCATAACTACATCTGACAAAATCTCAAACCATCATTCATTGCTGCCATGCATAACTTTAAGTTAGCGCTGCACAGACCAAACCCTATAATGCACAACGGGTAACAAAAGATCGTAATTAATGATAATTCAGTACAAGTAATGAAGCAAACGCATATGTTGCTGCTCACACATGGCATGGCAGATCATCGTTGGCCCCATCTGAGCTGTGAAGCATCTCCTAACCAACAAAGAATGAAACAACTTATTGATAAGACTGTGGTGCCATTTTTTTTTCCTTTTTCCCCTTAATTAAATGCAATCGACAGCATTTTTAATGTGCTGGATAAACTGAGATGAAAAGTGTGCAACAGAATAATGTCACCTTTTAATGGCCGTGTCTGTCGCAGTATGAAATATTACATCAAAAATATCAACTAATCAACCCCACAGTAAAACTCAAGCACTTTGGGGTTTCCTGTAATTACCATTTATTATGTGCTGACATACTGTGCGTCTCTCTTGAACCTGCCTTTGTGCAAATATAAACACTTCTCACAGGCGTGCGATTGGCTTGATGAGTGAAGGACTGAGTGGTTGTTTACTTTTAATTACATGTGCTGTGGAAGCAAATTGCCTTGGCTTGATTCTTTTGCCTTTGATCCTTATCAGTCACAGTGAAGAGTTGATTATTCTGGTGTTTGTTGCAGTGACCGCGTTCAGCACAAACCTTTTGCTTCGCCACGTGTCAAGCAACCATTTTCTACTGGCGAGCACATTTGATAAAATAATGATCTCTAAAGACAAAGATCTCCCTGCACCACTTATCCAGCAGCTTCAAGGTTTGATCACAGGACACAGTACTCATTAGCAGTCTGAGTTGGCCTAATTATCGTGCAGACATAAATGATCTGTTTGCCGTTTTAGCTTGAGTCCTTTGAGGAACTGTCTTTTTCTTATTTCCTAATTTTTTATATGAACTGCCAGATCAAAATTACCATAGTGGACTACAAAAAAGCTGATTAATAAATAATGATTTAAAGACTTAATGAGAGTAGAAAAGATTTATTGCGGAGTGGTTATTTGACACACAAACACCATGCACAAAGCTAAGCGTAGCTTAACCTGGCGGTGGTGTTAGAACAAAGTTCACTGGGTCCGCAAAATCAACAGTTTTCTCACCCTCTCGGTGAGTTTTATGAGAATGAATACAGGGTAAAGGGATGAAAGGAAAAAAGTTTGGTCTAATAGCACTTGAGAAAAGGTCTCAAGGTCACCAAAATCAATACGGTTCTTCTACTTGGTAACATGAGTTTAGGGAACATCCATGTGGACGAAGAAAGGTGCTTAGAAATCTTTAGCAGAGACAAATGGAGCACTGGCGGATAAAAAATATTCCTCCACTATTTCCTGAGGGTATAGGTTTAGTTCAGGATGTGCATTAGTATGTAGGCAGTGGCATTGTTGTAGGACATTGTGTTGCCTGCTTCAGTGCTGCAGCTGATAGACACGAAGAGAATTCTAAATGACAACAAGTGCTGGTCAAATCTGGGCCAACCTCATCCCCCGGAGCCTCATTATATCAAAAGCTAGTTTTAGCATACAGTAAGGAACGATAGCTACTACCAATAAACTGATGCGATAAATGAAAATGGAAAAAATACAACAGAAAAAAAAAATCAAGATGGAAAAGGTGACCATCTTCATTTGGATTTGACCTCTTCTTCTGTTGGTTGTTTTCAATACTGTGCACCCAGTGGCTTTCAATTCAGTTTCATTCCAGGTCAATTTGCACTCCCTGTGTAGACCAACTCACAAAAAAGTCAAGTCAAGCTCAAGGCACTTTACACAGAAGGCACACACTTTTCAACGTGGAATGCAGTCCAATAAAAACAATCCACTTCAGTGCAATTTATATTCTAATTCACACCAGTTCATTGTAATTCAGTTGTAATTCAGTTCATTCCAGTTCAGTCCAAAGTTCATATTATGCTGATTAAAGAGCCTCGGCTAAGGACCCCAAAAGACTGCACTGAGAAGATGGAGAGGAAAAGAATGTGTTAACAGGATGAAATAGAAAACTCAGACAGAAATGGTCTCAGGGAGGGTGGTGATCTGCCTCAAGTGTTTGGGGACGTACAAACAGAGACATTAGTCCAGGGACATCCACCTCTGAGACACTAAAGAGAACACTGATAGTTGCAATAATAATGACGTACATTCTCTTGCATGTACAGTGCTGTGAAAAATAAAAGTATTTACTCCTTTACAGACTTCTTCTGTTTGCTGTTTTGTCACACAGGTTTTTCAGATCATCAAACAAGTTTTATTATCAGGCATTTATAGGTATCAGATTAAGATAATCCAAATAAATAAATGGTTATCTTTTAAAATGTGTTTGATGATCTGAATCATGTAGATGTGTCAAAACAGAAAAAAAAGGAAGAAAACTGGAAGTAAATATATTGCAGTAGATCAGAAAGACTGGCACTAAAGACAAGCGGCATATTTGGCAGAACCAAATGTGCCTTGCTGACTTCTTACATTGAATGTTATACATATACACAATGTTATGATTCAATACGTTTTACAGAGCTAAAATATTAATTTCCAATATGTATTTTGTCAAAATCATCTTGTAAAAGGGACACATTCATATGAGTCAGTTGCATTTACTGCTAAAACTGGATCAACCAAGTCTATCCAGCTTGGTTTTCTGATTTTAATCACTCAAATGTAAGTATTAATGTCAAAAGTAGTCAGTAATTAACATGCTTAATGGCCCGCAGGCTAAATTTAAAGAACCACTGACCAGTTTTCTTTTACAGTTCACTGCCAGTTCTGCTTTATAATACTGTAAAAACTGAAGCATTATGGCCTCTCGCTGCATTTGTTGGGCTTTGTTGTGAATGAGGTTTGATTCAAGGATGCAGTCGAAGACAACATAGCAGATGGTTTGCCTTTTTGTTCTCTGGATAAGCAAAGTGGTGCTATTTGCAATAAAAACTGCAGGATAATGTTTGCAAGCGTCACTCCAGATACGGCAAAAAACGAGAGGGCAGACAAAACCCCAAATATATGTGAATGGTTTTTGTCATTCCTGTGTATTGTTTTATTTCTGGGTCTTTTTCTAAACCACCAGAGTCCAGTGTGCCTGCTGAAGAGACAATTGTACACTGAGAGATGATCTCACCATCTCCTGACCCCGGAGCCAACTCCCATTGTGACACCTCTCTCTCTGTGACTTAAACCCACTCCTTCACTGAGTATTTATCCATCTCCTCCCACTTTTGCTCCTTGACCCATCAAGCATCAATCCTCCCCCCAGGCCATATCAGCAGTCACCTGAAAAACACTTCACCTTTTTTTTTCCTCTTATTTACTTCAGCCTCCCGGCTTTTTTTTTTCTCACCATGAAGCTAGCTCCTCTAGACTTCAGATGTCTTCATCTAATTGAAACCGCCACTCTCCTTACACCTTTGGGCTTCTCCCAACTGGACAGGTCAAGACCTCCACTGGTCCTCATCAAAGGCTCATGTGATTTCTGCTTACAGACTGAGCTTTGGGTTTCTTCTTCTTCCCTCTTTGAAAATTGTTGTTTTTTTTTCTGTCTTTTTCCATTCCTGTATGCTAGCAAGGATGTGTTTACAGCATGGAGGATGTCTCATCTCAACACACAGATGTTTCTCTGAGTTTTCTCCTCAACTGCAGGAGCTCCTCTGACATTCAATTGTCTGTATCCACTACAAAGGCAGTCAAGGTTGAGACAGCTCAGCTTGAACAGCACACAAGCCCGCCCGTGGGTTCCCTTCACACGCCCTGTTCCGAGCATGTGTCTGCGAGAGTTTCCCTGCGTGAGATGAAATGAGAGAACAGACATTATCTTTGATAGGAGCACCTACAAAAGACACAAAAAGAAGATCCTCAAACTTGCTATACTTTTAGGAGTCCTCAGGGGTTATGTGTGGATGGCCAGAAATGGATGGCAAGGCACGGGCAAGAAGGAAAGTAGCCCAAAGAGACCCCACTTTTAGCCTGATGCTGTTTACACATACAAGTCTGGGCTTTCTATACACACCACTTTACTGTTTTTTCAGTTTTTTTTTTTTTTACTTTGCAAAGCATAATGGGCAGCAAATGACTTGCATAAGGGAAATAACCCTTGGGTGGCACCATAATAAGCAGTTTTATGATTTGGGTCATATCTTGAGAACTGTAAGTGCTAGGAAAGAAAACACTGCTAGACTGTTTTTTCCCTTTATTCATTGAAAGGTCGTGAGTCTAACCCATCTAGCCACATCCATTTGCTCCTATGAATTTTCTTTTTTCCATTATCTTCAAAAACTTGAAGTTGAAAGTAAAATAAAACTTGCACTAGACAGTTTTGCTGATTTTCCCCAAACCTGTGTACATCACATTATCTAAATTATACATTTCATAATTTATAATAAAATTATACATATGTATAATAAATTATATAAATATTATAAATGTATGATAAATTATACATCATTATACATGTACATTATCTAAACACAATACCGTATCCTCGACTAATTTTGACAAATAAAATCACAGGTAAACACGTAACTTTGAAAATGATGGCTGAGCTGAATTTCTGTCAGTCAAAAAATCCAAAATCTAATGTTTTATCAATAAAAGTCAAGCACTTTCGATTTGGTGACAGTGTGAGATGTAACGGGATGTAGGTGGAATATGATCACGAAAAGAATCAGTGAAGGATTTTACAGACAATTTAATCCAGGAAATTGAACATAACTTGCTTCGGGAGCAGGTTATGAGTTCAGAAGAAGTAACCCTGGAGATCTAGACAGGTGAAAGGAGAGTCCACCCAAAAGTCTCTGAAAGTTCTAACCAAAACAAACATTTTAGTACTTAAAAGAGGAAACTCTTTTTGATGTCTTTTTCAGAGTTTAAAAAAAGTTAAATACAATCTCAGTTCATTTCAGTACAAGAACAATATTTGGATGAAGTACATTTTTAAACCAAGCAATAGCTTTTAAATTTTAAGCAACCTGCAGTTCAGTGAACAGAATTGGGAAATTTCATTGCAGACAGCTACAGGCGGTTGAGAGTTCAGTGTTCAACATGAGTCAGTTTTTATACCAAGCCCCTTGACTGTATAGCAGCTCAGGCTAACAGGCTTCTGCGTGCCCTCCAGCCCTCCTCAAAGGCAAAACACAACCACGCTCTCTCATTCACATGATGATTATCCCCAAAGCTTCCTAAAGTACTATCATTCCAGGGAGTCAGACACTGTTAGCAGTGTGAGTCATTTGCGTCTGAATGTTCCTTGTCAAAGCTTTTGGAGGCATTTCAGAAGAAACGGCAGCACACGAGCGGCACTTGTCGTGGCATGTGGTAATGTTGACACCTAAACAAGCCATTATCAGTCTTTAATTTGGTGAAACGGAGCAAAATCTAATCAAGAATATCTTCTGAGCTTCAGTGCACCTTTTGGTCTTGCTTCGCTGTGATAATTAACATTGCGCTCCAGCCCTGCTAGATGAAGACCTTGTAATGAAGGTAGTGAAGTAATGATATCCCATTATGACATCCAGATCCCTTGCTGAATGCAGTCCCAGAGCAGGACGCCCTCTCTCTCTCTCTCTTTCTTTCTCTCCCCATGTCTAGCAAGGTGGTTTACTTTTTCAGAATACACTCAGGAAGCTGTAGGAGTTGAATCTTTCATCTTCAGATCGCTCAATTTAAGAACGTCAGCATGACCAAGGGCATCGGCAAACATCGCTGGTAATTGATGCAGTAATCATATCACATTCAGGACCAGCTAATGTTCATTGCTATGCAATTAAGGTAGATTTTTGATGTACAGGGAAGACAGTATCAAGTATATTAGCATAAAGGGAGAGGGGGGGGCTACCTGTGAAATATATATTTTTTATGGGCGGTGGCATTAGGTTGCTAAGACAGAGCCTATTTGTTTATTTAATCTTCCTCATTAATGGCTAAATTAAGAATAGAGGAGACATTATTTCCATTAAAAAGATGGCCAAAATGTGTCACGGCATAAAGTTTTGAACACCTGGGAAAAACAGGTGTGTCCTTCCTCTTGGAACCTTAACACACATGGTTTGTGTCAAACTGGGGTTGCAAGCAGGAGGTGCCCTACAGAGATCAAACTAGAAAAAAAAAAATGACAAGGACCTAGGTTGTCCTTTAAAACAGCGCAGCACACGTTCTTGGCAGAAGCTGGCGGCCTAATGAGGAAAACAAACACATCATCAAATGGAAAGTTTGAGCTCTGGCAAATTAACAGCATAAAGTCACGTGCAAAAAAGAAAGTATACACGTTTTTAGTTCTATAGTTTTGCATATCAGAGCTCAGGGCGGGGGGGGGGGGGGGGGGCATTACGTCAAAATGTGTGAAAAACTAAGTGCAGAAATGACATGGGAATTCAGACAGTACATAATGGTCATGTGCTGCTCCTTAAATGCACTTGGTTTTCAGTCAGTCATCAAGTGTTTTGTCACTTTTTTTGTCTGAGATATCTTTTAAAAAAAAACAAAAAGCTGTCTCTCAAACTCTAGAGGCCTCAGGTAGTATGTCAAATGCTAAGGTTCTTGACAGTCCACTTATAAAATGTCTGAAAAAGTGTAGCTTATTTGGAAGAATTGCCCAGATCAAGCCTTTGCTCTGTAAAAAAGAACACCACAGCACTGCTTAGCTTTACAAAGCAGCATCTGAACAACCCAAAACACCTGACGGATAATGTGATTGGACAGGCACGACTATAGTTGAGATGCTTGGCCTTAATGTAAAACAAATTTGATGAAACTAAACTAAGCATATCAGCACAAACAGCTGTCCAGCACAGTGTTGGAAGGGTGATGATTTGGGCTTGTTTTACAGTCAGAACCTGGTCACTTTGCCTAGATTAAGTAGATCAAGAGTGCAATGGAAGGCCATCTGTCATAAAGCTAAGGCTTGCTGTAAATTTGGTCACTGAACAGGTCAGGCTCAAGCTCAGCAGAAAAACTGAATGACAACAGGAATAGAAAAATAAGCCGGGACTATAATGGCTCAGTCAAACTCCAGACCTCAATCGTACAGAAGGGTTTGTGGTGGAGCCTTCAGAGAGGTATGCTAAAACAAATGTTCATAAACCTTAATGGACGAAAACAGCAGTGTAAAGACGAATGATCCAACATTTATCCACAATGATGTTAGATATTGATGGCATCATACAGAAAGTGATTATGACAGGTTATTTCTTTCAGGAGGCCCTACAAGCTGTACAGTCATGGGGTGTACTTAGTTCTCCATCCACTGCTCCTGCATTTAGGCCTATTTTTTTGTCAAATAAAAGATGCCAGGTTGTTATGACATGTGCTGTTGTCTATTTGTGGTTGTAAGGGCTGATCTTTTTTTCTTTTCCTTTTTAGTATTACATTTACAGTGATCCCTCATCAATTCGCACTTTAAGTTCCACGGTTTTAGTTATTCGTGGATTTTTTTTCAGAAATATATACTATAAAAAGAAATTCAAGAAAAAATCACAGAAACATCACAATATGTTGAGCGCATTCTCTCTCAGCAAAGAAATATTGTGAGGCAGCCTGGCCCCTTTAAGAAGGTGGCCTTTTGGTAATAGTGTGGCCTTATGGGTAATGTAGTGTGTGTGTCGTGGGACGGCAGAATGAAAACGGGGTTAGATGAAAGAGCGGTTTCTTAACTACGGTTCAGAGACCAGAGGCTGTGAAGGTAACAGAAAGACCACAGTTGAGCCTTTGTCTTGTTTCGCTGCAGTGCCTCGCTACTTTTTTGTGATTTTTAAACATATTTTAAACACATTATTTAGGCTCGGGGGGCTCTGGCTCCAGATTGCGGATTTTGATTTTCCGCAATTGGGGGGGCGCTGGTTCCCATGAACCACGAAGAATAAGGGATCACTGTACTGATATGTCACCATACATTGAAATTGAAAAGGAGAGTATTTTTTTTTCTCTCATGACTGGACCTCTATATAAGTATGTGTGGTTATTATTTCAGAATTGCTGTTTTAAAACATCCAGTGCCATCTGCTGATGGTAATGCAGCAATAAAGATATGCCCCCATGTTGATTTTATTACACGTCCCGGCTTCTTTCCTTATGTGTATTTACCTGCAAACGCATTAAGCAAATGAATACCATGTGCGATTATGTGACATGTTTTTTAGTAGTGCGTCAAAACGTTGACCTCAGATTAGCTTTCTCTCAGCCTTTTTAATGAGTAAAGCTAATTGGCCGTTTTTCTCGAAGCACTTACATGTCATAAACAGGTTGCTCAGGAAACAATAAGAAAATAATAAATAAAATCTCTGTATTTTGCTTTATGTGGAGCAAAGATGTAAACAGGGTACTTGGTGAAATTTCAGTGGTTCTAAAGCCTAATTGCTGTTCCATGCCAGGCGTTAACAGAGTTAGACGTTCACACTTTCAGGACCAGAGAAAGCAAAAATGACAATAGGCAAACATGAAAAGCTGAAATTCACGTGTTAATTATCCCTCTTTTTGGATTTCACATTTATGCATTGCCACGCACTTGCAAACAAATCACATTTTCATCTGTGGGAATTTTCAGCAATGCACAAGCTAGCTTAGGCATGCTCCGTTGAGCTTGGTGTTCTGGGTTTTTACCGTGTGTGAGAGGAATCCGCTCAAAAACTGTGATTTTGTTACCGCTGACCTCGCCTAAACTCACATAGAGATAAACCAAACTGAGCGGTGACACGTGGAAACCCCTGAGGAGACATCAATTTGCAAGTCCAAAGCAAATTAGCAGATTAAACATTCTGTTATTGCCAAAGGAAATTGATGTGAAAAAAAAAAAAGAATGGCAGGTGTTTAATACTAAAAACCTTCATCAAGACATCAACTGGAAAAGAAGTAATATCACTTGAGAGGAGGTGACTTTATGATCTTTATTTTTTTAATGCAGCGTCATCTACATCAAGCAGATTTTAAGGTCATCATTGCCATATCCAATCTCAGGAGTGACTTGTCAGGATAAATCAAATTACAAAGATATTAGTGACAACTGCCCTTGCACTGAGTCAACACTTTCATCCATGTGTACAAAAGGTTTCTGTGGTTCTCAAGCGGCAGTGTCGCGAAGTTAAAAGAAAGATGAACGTTAAAGAAGATGACTGCAAGGATCCAAGCCACAGGTAGAAGTTTAACTGTTCAGACAGGATGGTGCAGAGGACATCAACGCATATATTAATATACATTAATCTGACACATCTGTCATTCAGCACACAGTCTCTATTCAGTGATGTCACTAAAAGGCTGAAGATGCTGATGTTTAACATGCTGTCATCTTTGACGGTTCTTTGAGTTTTTCTGCTCGACAAATGCACCCACACAATATTAGACATGTCAGGGTATACAACAGTTACTAAACAATACACTTTCAACAAATATTAAGTTGAACATCTCCTCATCGAGGGAGGAAATGTTTTGTTTATATGAATAATGTTTTTTTGGCTCTAGAATCACATCCTGAACAAAAAGCGAATTTAAAAAAAAAGAGAGGGAGAGGCCATCAGTTTCAGCGCAGGTCTTCAAACATAGCCAGAGCTACAGCTGACTCATCAGGCTCGGTTTAGATTAGAATAGACAATTGAACCCAACTGCAGCTACAGTTGTGTTCAGAAATAATAGCAGTGTTTAAAAAAGTGAATGAAGATCAAAATCCTCTTTTTGATTTCCAAACACACAAATGCATTGGAAGCAGTGCACATTTTATTCCAAATCAAAACATGAAGAAACGTTTTTGAGGTGTGTTTTTACTTTACAGAAAGTGAAGAAAAAGGGAAATTGGAAGGAATTTATTATTAAAAAAAAAAAAAGCAGTGTCTGCATTCTTTCAAAACTCAAACATTTACATAAACTGAGAAACGCTTTAAATATTTATCTTTCCTCTGAATCACTGAGCTAATATTTAATTATATACCAACTGTTCCTGAAAACAGCTTCACATCTGTGTTGCATGGAGTCGACCAACTTCTGGCACTTCTACATGGTTTATTCCAGTTACCACTACTTACTGGTATTTTTACAAAGGAGCAAAATGATGCTCATCTCTGCCTCGCCAACTGATCTACAACTGTCAGGCTTAATGCTGCTCAAAAATCCCACCACCATCCCCCGCATCAACCCATAGACTCCAACTCTAAGGCTCAAACTGTTGCTCAGCACTCCCCAGTACCTACATACGGGTATTATCTTTGGGTAGCAATGGGGTTATTTTTTTTTTTTTTTCAAATAATGATAATGAAAAATGTAGTTATTTTTGCTTGAATTCATTGACCCAGACTGAGATTAGTGTGGCAACTAACAGCTTGATATGAATCGACCCTTGGACAGTATATCAAAAATAAAGACAGAATATACACTCTTCTCTCACTCCTCTCATCCAGTCACACACACACACACACACACACACCTCTATCTTTTATCATGACTGATTTAATTTGGTTCACTGAATTAGAATATATATATTTTTAAAAGGTTTGTGGGTATGAGCTGCGATTTATTTTTTCCAATTAGTTCATTAAGGCAGCACAAATGACTTTTTTTCACATTTAAATATCAGTTTCTATTTCATTTAAAAGAAGATTTAATTACATTTATAGAGTGTCACCTTGATCTCACCCAACGTGACTCTGAAATCCTGTCCCGGGTGTCTCTTGTGACATCTGCGCATCACTTTATGGTGCTATGGCACACATCAGTAACAGTGCAACCAGCTCAGAGCTACAGTCAGGGCAGAAGTAACGGAGGAAACTCAAGGAAAAGGATGAGGAAAGAGAAACATGAGCAAGAGTCTGAACTCAGGGTTTTTTTTTTTAAGTAACTAAACCTCGGGACTATGTGTACCAAGCTTCTGATTGAGATTGGTCTCAAATTGCAGACTATGACAATATGTAAAGTTCACCTTTGAATTTCAGTTAGCATAGACATCTATGGTATACTAAATGGGGAAGGTGAAATCTTGCGTACTAGGGTTCAATACTAGGGTTCAATAAGCATTTCAATTCATTGATCTGACCAGCGTTTCAGCAGTCAGGCCTTTCTCAAGATCAGCGCTTGAAAAGCAAAAGCCTCAGCTAAGTTGTGTCTGCATCTAAGTCACATTTCTGATGTCAACTAGATCAGCGCAGTTTAACATTAAGATGATGAATACTTTAAAAGGAGCCTGAAAAAAACATGCGTAAATGTCATCTCTGTCATCTTTTTTTATGCAGTGACTAGGAAAACCTGTGAAAAGAATACAAGAAACTGAGCTGATGTCAAAGCAAGTGACCTCCAATAATTCATGATACCAACTGCATTGCTGACTGCTCTGTGTGAACTTTAACAGTTAACTACTCATCAAGCATCGCTGGTACAATTTCCCGGTCCTTACCGTTATGTTTATTGATTTTTCACGTACCTCTTCTCCAGAAGTGCAAGGTACTTAACAGCCACGGAGAATAAATGCTCCTACACCTTGATTCTCCTTGAAGAAGTGCTTTCATTTCCTTTAAGAATAGTGATAAAGATTTTTTTCAAGAGTGGGACTCCTTTTGATTGTAACAGCATCTCCTTGGGTTGTGTCAAAAGCTAAAGAAGGTGAATTGGGATGATTTGTCTGATTAGACTGTGTGCTTATGTCATCGTCCGTCGCTGCAGGTAGTGCTAGTTGCAGACAGAATACAGTACTTTGCAGTAGACGACAGAGGCTCATCGACATGTGAACCATCCCTGTAAACTAGCTATATATTTTCTTCTTGCCTTAAGTTGAGTTTATTGTTTAAAAAAAAAAAGGTAATGAGATTCAGCGAAGACTAGGGCTATGAAATGTGGTTGGGTGCTTGAACCAGCACTTATCCAAGTGTCTTATCATAGTGTTGCTGACGCTGAATACTTTCAGTAGGTAGTGAATCTACTTTTTCAGCAGTCTCGCTCCTTTGAAGCCACACCTCAACGTGAGGCTGCTGGGAAAGCTTTGATGCTTAAAAAAGATTTGATAAAATAAAATAACAACACTGAAAATATCAGAAAAGGAAGCAAAAATAATATAGTAAAAAAAAAACCAACAAAAGTAAACAGAATTTTTCAGTATAATCTCAATGTTGATATCCAGTTTGTTGCGTTACTCTCACTGTGACTGGGATCGACTGTGAGGAAATATACTCTGCTACATTACCACCGTTGTTTTCTTGCATTTGCTACCTTCATGGGTAACTGATAGCTTCCTCACTTTACATTTCAGAAATCTAAACACTCACTACTACCCTTTATATTGGCAACTTAGCCTTTTCATGTTTTTTCAAAGATGCGTGCAATAAATGTCAGCCTGGATCCTCAAAGGGTTTTGAAAAGCCAGAGAAGAAAGGGTGGGATCTTTCATCTTGCATTCACTAAACGCAAAAGGAAGGAGAGAGGAAAAGGTGTGAGGGAGCATGCACTTGTATTGATGGTGACAGAGTAGATGAACCCCTCCCTCCTTATGCTTCTTAAAATTGGATTTAAATGGTCCCTCTTGATTGCTGGCATCCTCAAGCCTTCCAGCATGCCTCCTTAAGTGGCATAACTTAATGGGTCAGTTTTGCACTCCACTTTCTCAATGACAACACAAGTTTTCCTTGCAAGAGATTTTAAAATGCAGTATAATAACCAGACTGCCATTTTATTTAGATAAAATATATTTAATTCAAAGGCTTCTTGAGTTCTGACTGGTGGGAAGTTGCACACATTGTGCACATGTGGAATCATTCGTGACCTGACAGTTGTTGCACGTGGATCATTATGAGTTGGAGGCAATGTCACACAATAAAAATTAGGCTTGTGTATTTTCTTTACGTGTTTTATAATGATATGGATGTATTAAACAGAAGGAATTACAAAAAGTACATCTGTTGAATCTGAAGCAAGTGTGCATTTTTATTTCATTTGCCACATGTTAAAGTTACTGTAGACGTAGGAAAGGACAGGACAGATGGACCAGCAAGGAGGCAGGGAAAGACAAGACAATAGATACAGACAGGGGCTGATGAGACACAGGTGACAACAATCACGGCAGATGGGACCGGGGAAGTAAAACACAAATGCACAAAGAGACATACTTATAAGTAAAACAGGAAATAACAAAACAGGAGAAAAGAAACAAGGAGAGCCCAGAAAAATCCCCAAAACAGAAAAACCAAACCACCAGGTCCTGACAGTAAGGGTCTTAAAGTATGACTTGCTTGGTAGAGTGGCCAGGATAAAATATTTTCTTTATAAAAGAAAAAAAGACCAGAGCAGCACATCTTAGGTTTGCAAACCTGACTGAACAAGCCACAAGACCGCTGGAACAATGTGCTTTGGACAGACTAGAGCAAAACTGAGATGTCTGGCCATGATGCTGAGCACCACATTTGATGACACCAAACTCAGCACAAACTACTTCTACCAGTTGTCAAGAACGGTGCAATAGCACGGTTCAGTCACTGAGCTGACCTTGAACTGCTCTGTACCCTAAAATACAAGAGAATCAAATGTGTTGCAGGAACAAGCTAATGCAAAATGTACTCATGCAAATGGACGGGGAACCTGAGAACACTAATAAATCTACAACAGATTGGCGGGATGGACCTTAAAACAACTGGGCATTAGATGAATGCCCTCAAACGACAAGGTACTAAAGCAACATTGTATGGAACAGTGAGCCAAGATTCCTCTACAGACATCCCCAAACCTCAGAATATCACGTCCCAGTTTGAAATGTGATAAATCTCCGTGGCCCACCCAAACCTTTAATCACAACTAGACTAGAAGCTACATTCCAATATTAATGTAAGGGGTCAACAAATCAGGCGACACTAAATTAAGATGAGAGTAGAATAACAGTCCGCTGGTTTGTTTTATTACTTCTAAATATTTTTTAAAATCATACCATACATATTTTACAGTAATAAAATTTTTTTAAAAGTCGAGGATTTAAAACATGCTTATTTTTAATCAAATCAATCAAATCAAACTTTATAGAGCGTTTTTCATGCCCTCAGCCAACACAAAGTGCTTTACGTTAAAAAAAAAGAAAAAAATAATAAAAACAATGCACATTAAAACAAAATAAAAACCATCACACACCCCAAAGCCGCAAAGCCATCCTCCCATTACCCTTCACCCCCCCATGCACCACAAACATAACAAAACTCCCTCTTTTCTGTCTCTTAAAAAAAAAAAAAAGGAATAAAATAGTTCTATTTAAATAAATAAAAATCAAAACATCTGGCCTGGCACTGCTGTGAAGAAATTATAATTTGGGGATCTATTCACCCCAGGAGCCAGCCCACTCACATCCAGAGAGGCCATCACCACAGCAACCACCCAGGGCAGGCCAGGGTCCGGACTACAGTCGTTGGACTGCAGTACAGGACACCAGCCACCCAGACAAGGGTGATTACCGTGGCAACAACCCCCCAGACAGAGCAGGCAGAGCCCCCAGCATGAAAGATCCCCATTGAGGTAAACACTGGAGTAATTATGAAATGGACAAAATGAAAATAAATAAAATCGAATAAAAATTCAGAACAAATATCAAATTACCATAAGATAAATAGCAATAGTAAAAATGCATTTAAAGGAGTTAATAAAATAAACAAATCAATCAATAAATAAAATAGATAAATACATAATAATGAATAAAAAATTGAGATGAAATAAAATTCATTTAAAAGCTAAATTAAAAAGGAAGGTCTTGAGCCTCTTTTTAAAAACATCAACAGTCTCTGCAGCCCTGAGGTCCTCTGGTAGGCTGTTCCTCAGACGAGGCCCATAGTAATGGAAAGAAGCCTCGCCCTAAGTTTTAGTTCTTACTTTCAGAACAACCAAAAGGCCAGTACCAGAAAACCTCAGGGTCCGAGACGGTTCGTAATTTAAAAAAAGGTCAGATAAATACAAAGGCCCAAGACCAGTAAGACATTTATAAACAACTAAAAGAACCTTAAACTCAATCCTGAAACACACGGGGAGCCAATGCAGCGATTATAAAACTGGTGTAATATGTTCCCACCATTTAAGTTTGAAATCAATTTTTTAGGAAGACCAGAGAGCAGGGCATTACAAGAATCTATTTTACTGGAGATAAAAGCATGCATCAACATCTCTGTGCCAGCAAGAGAGGCAGTCTCTGGCAATGTTTTTAAGATGATAAAATCCTGTTTTTGTAATATTTCCAATATGTGGAATAAAATCCAAATCAGAGTCAAGAAGAACACCCAGGTTTCTCACACTATGAGAAGGTTTAAAATGATGTAGTTTTGATAAAATTCTCTCTCTCTCTTGTTTTCATGACCGATAATTAAAACCTCAGTTTTGTCCTGGTTAAGCTGTAAGAAGTTCTCTGCCATCCATGATGTTATATCTAAAATACAGTTTAAAAGAATGTTGACTGGTTCTGGGTCATCAGTAGTTACGGAGATGTAAAGCTGTGTATCATCAGCATAGCTGTGAAAACCAGCGCCATGTCTCCTGATGACATCCCCAAGTGGGAGCATGTACAAATTAAAAAGTATTGGGCCTAAAATTGATCCTTGGGGAACCCCACATTGACTTTCATAGGTTCTTGAGGAGCATGTATCCATACTTACGAAAGAATTTCGATCTGTGAAATAGGAGTAAAACCATTTTAAAGCAGTACCTGAGAGGCCCACCAGTCTTCTGAGCCTGTTTAGTCAAATGTGGTGATCTACTGTATCAAATGCGGCACTGAGATCCAGCAGCACCAGGACAGAAAATTTCTGAGAGTCTACATTACACCTAAGATCATTAAAAATCTTTAAGAGGGCTGTCTTAGTACTGTGGTTTGTCCTAAAACCAAACTGATATTTCTTTAAAATATTGTGTTCATGTAAAAACTGATTTAATTTGGATAAAAACAACTCTTTCAATAACTTTACTCAAGAACGGTAAGTTGGATACAGGTCGATAGTTATCAAGGATATTTGAATCTAAATTGCTCTTCTTCAGAAGGGGCCTCACCACTGCTGTTTTAAAGGCAGTGGGGAAAACACCCGTCTGAAGAAAGCAATTTACAATATTTAAAAGCTCACACTCACAGAAACCATAAAATGATTTTAACAGTGATGTGGGAATGGCATAACAAAACCAGGCCAGAGGTCTTCTTGGTGCAGCAGATCACCTCAGACCAGAGTGGAGACGTTTCGGCGTGGAGCTGGATGAAGGCCGGGCGAGGTAGCAGGATCCCAAGCCACGCTGTCCTGGAGAGCTCCTTTCAGTGATGCTATGCACATCGACTGATGGTGTGCCGTATCCACCAGAGAACTCAACAAGTCGTTCTTGGACCGCATTTCCTCGGATAGTTTCCTAATATCTTCAAGGTTTGTGATCTGCTTGTTTGTTCGATCCAAGCTTTCATCCGTGGGCGCCAAGGAAGCCATTTGAAGGGCAGACACCTTCAAATCCAGTTCAAACAGCTCGGAGGAGGCGACGCTCTGCACATAGGCCAAGCGGGCTGATGCCACATTCACAGACGGACCAAGCAGAACAATGTCCAAAACAGCATGTAAAACGTTTCCAAAATTAGATCCAACAGGAAAAAGCCACGCACAAAAATAAAAATCTCCAGTAGCAATGATTTGACGGAGCAAACACATCAGGCTGCCACTCCTGTCTCTGCCAGTTCGACCTCTTACGGCCCACCTGCAGTACCACAAGGGTCCTCCAGGGGGCCGCGGCCCACAGTTTGGGAATCACTGCTCTACATTATTGTGAGACGCTAAGCATGTCTTACAGATGATGATAAAAATATCAAATAATGAAATGATGTGTGCAATACAGTGTAATGCAATGCGTTATCGTTTATCTGAAGTTGTGCCTGTTTTTTTTTTTTTTTTTTTGCTTTTTTCAGTCTTAATGTGTAAAACAGGATGAAAGAGGGTAAATGTTCATTTTTTAACAGTATTTTTGTGACATCATAAATTAACTTTCTTTGCTATAGTTGGCTCTATATCATTGACATTGAAGGCAAAAGCCATGCTTCACTTGTCTTTGATATTCATTTTCTAAAGCCCCCCCTCTCCCTCGTGTAGGGAAACAGTTTGTTAAATCAAGAAGTATATTCAGAATAGCACTGACAATAGCCCTTGTACCTACAAGTTAGCTCTTGTGGAAGTCCACTAATTGCATTGTAATTGCAGACATAGTGCGCACAGCATGAGACTACACAACAGAATGCATCATCTCCGTGTTGCATGGCAACAGCTGAGCCCAGGTAGCAGGTGTTAGCATTACTTTATTCAGGAAGTGTGTGTAGCCCCGTGCTGGCATGCATAATGGAGCCAATCCTTCAGGACTGCATGTGCATCTCCAAGCAGCTTGAGCCCTTAACACCGAGGTGTGTTCGCTAACACAGGAGCTTCATTAACCTCCGTGTTAGCGAACAGTTATAATGTTGGCTGCCAGATGGGAGCTGGGATGGTAGGATGGTTCACGTCATCACATAATGTAGCAGGTGTTGTGCAGGGAAAATCCTGAGTGCTTAATTTTATTGTTGTGAGTGGCGGGACAGGCAGAAAAGTGCAGAATGGGCTTTGACTGTGGCACCACCACTTTTGGGAAATGACTCAGAAAACAATTAATTTTGCTGTTTGACAATGCTTATTGAAAAGCTATTTTTACATGTTATTGTGTCTTTAGTGTTCTGGGGTTCATTATTCTTAACTATAATAAATCTAATCTTAAATGTATTTGTCTATAGTTATTAGATGTGTGCTCTTGTATTTTTTTTTAATGTCTTCTTAGCATTGTCACTTCACAGTAGGAAGTAGAAGGTCCAACTGTATTTTGCTTCAACTGGGTCTTTCTGTGGTGTTTGCATGCTCTCCCTGTGTCTGTCATGTTTCCTGTCCAAAAACATACTAATTGGTGATACTGAATCTTTCATAGGTTACATGCCTATTAACTATACTCTAATTTAATATACAGAAATGATTTGGCCTAATAAATGTATGCGTGCGAGACTGTTCGAGTGACCATAAGAGAAAACTGCTTTGCCTTGTAAAAGTGCCTTGAGTGGTTCCAAGATGAGAAATGCACGATATATAAACAAGTTGTTATTGTCACGACCAGCAATTTACTTCCACTGTAGGCTCTTATCTTGGTTTACTCACTTCCTGTTTCCCCTATCTTGTGCCCTCAGCTTCATTAATCAAGATCAGTCAGTATGACTTGAGCTTCCTTCAGTGCTTATAACCTGGCTGCTCATTCATAAAACTGTACATAAGACCCTTGCAAAAAGTTTCCGTGCACCAAAAAAAAAAAAAAAAGAAATTCACACCTCCAAGCAATTTCCCTTTATAAATCATAGCCCACCTGAACTTTGCACAGGTGAATTCACCTCATATTCTGTCCTCTACACACCCATATTCTGCCATAATGGTCAATGCAAAGGCACCAATGGTCCTTAGATTACTAGTTTTTTGAAATGACTTGGGAATGTGAAATGGCATTTTGTCTCATGCCTTGAAAACTACCTTGCCTCATTTGCTACTAGAAAGAAAATCCTGCAATTTTGAAAAAACCTAAAGTGGAAGCAAAATAAACTTCTCCCAGTTGCTTAATTTCTTATCAAACTTAGTCTACATGGTATAAGAACTATTGTGGAAAAATAGTTTTTTGAAATATTTCAAATGTACACACCTGGGCAGCTTAAATGCCAATATCTTCTGATTACAAAGTTTAAACATTATCAGACTTGGTACAGATAATCTCCAGGATATTCTTTGGAAATATGTTAAACTTTGCACGGTTCTGCTTGTAAGGGGGGCTACAGTTGTGACATAAATCAAGATCTGATCAAATTAAACATGCCATATCTGGTATAGTCATGCTTGGACTCATTTGATGACAAATTCTAAGATGCCAACTGGCTTACCCTTCAACATGGCTGCCAGCAGCCAATCAAATCAAAGCAGGCAATATTTCCCATAGTAGAATCGCCAATCTTTGTGAAGCTTCATGAGTTCAATTTGATTTGATTTGATTTGATTTCTACTGACACATAAAAGCCACGTACCAAATGCAAAACAAATTGGCCTCAAGGGGATGGTATTTATATTTTAGCTCATAAATCAACAACTTAGAGTCATAAAATGAAAATTCTTTTCACGTGACTCCTTAGAATTTGCCAAACCCAAACCACTCATTGACATCCATTTCTGTCTTAACATCTGAAAAACAAAAGTGAAAGTACCATAAATTACTCTCAAGGCCATTCATCCAATTTTCACAATCACATTCCAACAACTTGTGTATGTCATTATCTAATGAACCAGCTGACATGAAAGTCTGAAGTTCTGTATGTTTATGCAAGGCTTTAATTGCAGTACCAGAAGTGCAAAATGGCTGAAGCCATTAAATCGTGAGCTCCTGCTGATGCTGCTGAAAAACTGCTTGGACCCTGATGATCACTGCTTGCAGCTATGTTTGTTTTATTTGGTTTAGAATTAATTTTTAGAAAATTGTTTTCAATGTCTGTTAACAATGTGTGCAAAATTATTTTGTAGTTATTTGTTACCTAATGAATATGATCATATGCAGCATATTTTTAGAAATGTTTGTGTATTTTCAGATTTATTTCAGCTTTGCAGTTGCTGTTTATTTGGATTTTCTATTGGTGTTTTGGAGAAAATTACATTGCTTACACAGCCCAAGTGAGTCATTCATAAAGAAACATAAAAGAGGCAGTTGCATCTAAAAAAAAAAATAATAATAATAAGGCTAACCAGCACCATCTATTTGTTCAAACAAGCTTTTTGTAGATACAAAGGCAATTACTGGGGCAATTACCAAGAGCAATTCATCTCTGCTGCCTGGATGAAGAGCACATTTACAGAAAAGCTCAACATGCCTTGTGGTCAGCATCCCCCCTGAAGTATTTGCTTTCAGCTCTCAGCGTTTCATGGCGCAGTTTAACATGTTGGGTCATGATTCAGAATTTGGCCAGCATCATCTTGGCCTGTGTTTCTCAGTGTTGCATGTTTTAGTTGTTTCTCTTCTCCAACAAACCTGATTCAGATAAATGAATCACCTCATCAAGAAATGTACAAGTCTGTCTTTAATAATGACCCATTTGAGCCAAGTGAGTTAAAGCAGAAACATCCAAAACAAGCAGAGCAGCGGTACCTGGGGGCCTGGACTGAGAAATAATGGCCTTCGCATTTTTTTTTAATTAAAATCTTTAAAATCTCAAATGGTGACATTGCGCAATAGGGGCTTGTCTGTCTCACAAAAATTCTGTTACGCTATAATAATGATCTTTGGCAGTGGTCAGGTAACTTGGATATGGGAACTTGGCATCAAGTGAATTGGTTGTCCTTGGTGACGGTCGATTTATTCATGTCTGCATTAAAGATGAAGTGTTAAGAAGCCTGGGAGAGAGTTTTTAAACGTGCAGGAGAATTGTGCAACATGCATAGTAAAAAGAAAAAAAGGTTTTGTGTATTTTTGGTATATCTTTATGAAAGACCTCCACTTCCAAGTAAAAGCCAGCTGCAACAGGTCGAGTTGCTCATGTTTTTTTAATATTAATTTCTTCATGAAGGTCTGTGAGGAGATGAAATGTCAGTGAGTCAAGTCTTCCAAGCCTGTACGAAATAATCATACTTTTTTTTTAATGAAAGCACTGCCAAAACCTCTTAAGTTCTTTTGACTCCCTCTTTGCTTTTTCCTGAACTCCTTTCTACACAAGTCACCTCAGACCCAAATGATTTATGCCAGTCAAGTCCTCACAAATATCAGACATATTATGAACTTAAGCCTCTGTGGGGACGTAATATAGCTGGCCCATATATACGTTAATTATAACTTCCTCACTCTTCCCCCTGTCGATATTTACAGAGTAGACAGTGGACAGTGGTCATCTTAGGTCCATTAGAGATTAATTTCCCTGTGGAGTTGGCTTCTGATGATCAACATTGTGAATTCCACATGATTTGGAACTGAATTACCTGGTCTCCATCAGCATTCATTTAGCAAAAAAAATTATTTTACATTCGTGCCAGTTATATATTTGAAATTATCGAGGAAGCGTCTTTAGAGTGATGAGCCCAGTTACAGTTTATTGCTGAGTCTTCCATTAAACTGAGAAATGGCTGTGCATGTCCTACTGTGTTTGAAGAACATCTCTAGTTGGTAGGCGTAAAATCCAAACCCTGCTTCATTTATACACTTTTTTATAACATGGTGATGGTGAAGAGCTGAGTGTCTGTTAGCCTGGTAAATGAGTCAGGTAAATGCAGTCAATGCACACCCATACCGTCCATGTGTGTATCTGAGACAAACAAATGGCAGCGCCATGTGGTTTTGTGTTTCTTCAAAGGTTCTCCATATTTTTTTTAATCTCTCTCTATGGAGCCCCAATGTAGCAGTTATGTTAGCCATGACTCGATCGTGTGATTTTATGCATCTGTAAAGCACTTTGAATTGCCTTGTGTACGAATTGTGCTCTACACATAAAGTTGCCTTGCCATGTGGTTATGTACAGTTCCAAGTATAGCATGTCAAAATACAAACATAGAAGTGTAAGAGAAACACAAAACCAGGAAATACAGAGATAGCAATTATAGAGCTATAAGTTAATGAGTAACTCTGGTGTACTCTGGTGTAGAGTGGAAGTGAACTGTATATTATAATACTGCTGGGGATGTTATGTATGACCATAGTTGTACACAGATCAGTGAAGAACTGCTTTACTACAATTTTCTTGCATGTATTACTTCCTGCTGCTTACAAGAAACTCACCTGATATTTTTCAGGGCTCTGTAGATACAGAAATTATGAATCACCCCAGATGATTGATATATAATGATTTGTGGCTATGCCATGTGTGGGGAAGGACCTTGACTATACTCATGCAATGAGTGTTGTGCAACGGGGGGCATATTTCTCAGCAGAGCACAGGCAATGCAGCAAAACATAAACAGTGAAGCTAACTGGCAAAAGACAGTGAGGAGATGCCACCAATAACAGCTGGAGTCACTTTAACGCTACCTCAGTCAAATCTCTTGTATATGGTCCAGTTTTTGTTGGGACAAATTACGAAAGGCGTCTGGTGTAAATGTATGCGTTTATAAGAAAGTCTCATGCAAGACATGTCATTATGTAGATCCTCAAATCAAACCTTTACCAAATCAAAACTGTTTAATAATTGGACACCGTAGCTAGACAAAAAAGCTTCCATCATACTGATGGTATCAATATTTATGTTTTTATTTTTATGGGTCTAATGGCTTTCTAAAACACATTTTCACATTCACCGCTAAGTACATGTGTTAATCCTTTTTGTTAAGTAGACTATTTCAAATGTAAGTTGGTTTTACCTCTAAATTGCCTTTCATTGGGTCCCGGGGCTACACTGATATCCTTGGGAGCATTGTCTGCATTTTATAACAATTAAACATTTTCATTTATTCAAAATGTGTACTTTAATAGAATTTTCATTTAAGTCCAATGGGTAAGATTTATTTTTTGTTGATTTCTCTTTACCCTTATTTTAATCCCAGTGCCTCCCAACAAGGCTCCAGCTGACATTCTTAACTCTGCCGTTGTCCCTTATCAATCTGATGATGTGACCGTTGTTACCTTGAAAAGTTCGTGATGTACACGAGTCACAATTCCTGTCCTTAGTCCCAGTGTGCTTCTTCTAAACAGGGAGACATTATTAGCAAATCCACAGCAGTTATACCAATGAGTCTCTCTTAAAGTAAAAAATGTAAGTTGTGCCTATTCTCCCATGTGTTTTCCTGTATATTTACAATTTGAATCTAAATATTGCTGACATGGTGGCTTCAAAAAATGGCTGCTGTCCTGAACTCGTCATTGAGTCCTCACTTGAGCCGAGAGGCGCTTCCATGTTCTGGGCCACACATGCAATTTCTTGTCACTTCTCCAAGTTTTGATTTGTTAGCGCTTCCCATGTGCACTTAGAAAACAGTGTTTGCACATATTTGGGGATTCTTCTTGTGAATAAGATGTTCCAGACATATCAAAGGATTTGCCGTTTGTCTCAGAATCCTCCTGCCATCTGCTCGCCACCCTCAACCAAGATGCTTCGACTGGAACCCTCCAATCTTTAAAGCTCAGCACACAGTGTGTGGCACTATATCAACCGTTCTTCAGATGGTCTTTTTTTTTTTTTTCTTTTCAAAGACATTTCGAGTCCATTAGTAAAGTTATGTTTAATATAAACACTACTTGATCTCCAAATAGGTATGTTGTCACTAATGAGGAAAGAAACTGCTCAGTTGTAGTGTGCGACATACATAAATGTGTCCCTGAACTGTGAATTTAATTTGCAACATACTGCATTTTTACCTCTGGAATGGCAGAGAAGACGACAACGTTCAGCAGAGATCTGAGAAGAATATTTTTAAATTAGCAGAGAAATATGCATGTATATGTGCGGACAAATAAAAGTATGGAGAGTCTTTGATCAGATGAACTGTCACCTTTTCTTCAAAGATGCTTGTAAAGTGGATTTAATAGTCACACTGACTAGTGCATATTAATGTGTTTCTTGAAGATATTTTTCTCAGTTAGACATGCCACTCTTAAAGAGAGAAATATCCCAAAATACTTGAATGAACATTGGAAATCTGGCGTTCAAAAACATATGTAGATGCATTAACACTTTGACACCATGTAACTTTGTGTGACTGAAGTTAAAAACAGTTTTCAATACATCAGGGCGAATGCTGAAATTAGAGATAATAGGTGTGTAACATGGAATGTAAATAATGAATAAATATAAAGTAAGTATACTTAAGTAAGTATACTATGAATAAATATGAATAAAATATATAAATATATAAATAAATATTGAAATTTCAAAGCCAGCCAAATTTACTGTAAAGCTAGGCAACCGCCCTGTTGCATATTATTACAAAAGTGATCAGACTGCTTTGGGTTATGTTAATTCAACTGTTTATACCCTTAATGTGTCTTTAAATTAAGGAGAAATCTGATTAACCAACTGTAACATTTTTGCACAGATGTGTCATCTTTAATAGAACTCTCAGCACAGTGTTTTCAGTTTTCACAGATTTTTTATTTCACTTTTAACTTGCTTTTAGTATGCATTCAGTGTCATTATTATTATATTTAATGTACATAGAAAAAGATAAAATGTACAAAGAAATCTACAAAAAAACAAAAAAAAAAAAAATTATATTAACCCATATTTGAAGTTTTTCTTTCTTATTTTCAACCTTTTATCTTGTAGTACTAGACCACCATCATATGCATAGATAAAGAATCTCCATTTTGGCATCAAATGTGTGAAGAAATAATTGAAATGTTGAAAATAAAGACCTCAATGATGATTTTCATGTTACTCCTTTTATATGGCATAATATCATTAAATCATTCAAGCAGTCTGGAGGAGTTTCAGCCTGTAAAGGGAAACTGTGCCAGCCTGAGCTGGACATCCGTGATCCATCATCCCTCAAAAGCTGATAGAAACTCATGGGCAAGGGATTCATGTGGGGACACTTTTTTTCAAGCACTACAACATGACCCTTCCTTTACAAATATCACTTCAAACCCTGCTGTACAAAAAAAGAAGCCTGATGTTATCCTTGCCCAGACGCATACGGGGCTGGCCTTCCTGCTGTCCTGAACGGTCCCCAACAGGGACTGGGTGGTGAATTTTAAACCAACAAGAAAAACTCACAATGATGACATCATTTGCTTACTCATCTTATGACATATCTGTGGGAAGAACAGCACGTGGAGTGAAAAGTGTTCTGAGTAGGCACGCCAATGTCTGTTATTTTTTATTTACCATTTCCTGATCTCTTTTTTTTTTTTTTTTTTTTTCAAATTTGGGGTTGATATTTGGTACCACAGAGGACAACCTGTCATCGAGTGAAACTGAAGTCTCTGCTTCCTAATTTTCTCCTTATTTTGGTGTGATATCTTGGCTTCCATGCAGTCAGACACAGACTAATGTGCTTCATGTTAAACCAAACTGGAGTCTGGTTTGATCCTGCTGGATACTGTACGACACGGCCTGCCAAATTAGTGTTTAAACATCCGAGATCAAGGACAATCTTCAATTCCAGCACAAGAAATTAAGAAAGCTAATGCTGGAGTGTTTAATGAAGGAGTTCCTTTAAAAACTGGGGTACTCATACCACCAAATACTAACAATATGGGAAAGTACCACATATATCTTGTCGACATGTATCCTGCATCAGTATACCTTTCGTCTCTGTGGGTTGCAGGGTCTGGTAACTGTGTCTCTATCAACTTATGTAAATGTGACTCTTTAATAATGGCAGAACTGCAGCTTCCCACCAGTGGCTGTCGATGTGTCAGTGGGAGTGGCACCTCCCCTGTGACGGTGCTGATTATTTCAGTAACTGAGCTGCAACTAGAAGGTATCCTGCAGTCCCTGACAACACTCACCTTCCTCACTTGACCCTATGAAGTGGATTGAAGAAAAGTTATCCACCCATCTATCCGTTATCTATCTGTGCTTCCTCCTATTCAGGGTCATGAGAGTCTGTTGAAGCCTAACCCAGCTTTCTTTGGGCAAAAGCCATGGGGGGGCACCCTGGAAGGGTCTCCAAGAAAAGAAGTTGAATAAAACAGGTCCAACTTTAATTTGTCTTCTTCAGGACTTCATCTTCATCTATTTTCCCATATGATGACATGCACTTTCCATGTTTTGGTAGTCTAACCTTGTCTGAAAGCTCTCATGGGGAAGAAGTTGAGGATGGTGGGAAGTATGCATTCACTGCCCTTTATACGAGGAGTTTCTCGTTTGAGACTTGTCCTGCAATGAGTTTTCCACAGGTGTAGCACTTTTCTACATCTGTCTTACACACAATTTCTCTCTTTTCCACAGTGATCTCATTCATAAATGGTTAATGCTGGATTCACACATTCATATGTCACCCATTGCCAGACTGAATCGTGGGTTCCTTGCGTCATATCCGTAGCATTGCCTCCCTCAAAAGTTGAGGGATTTACAAATTTTCTTGCTTCAATGCACGTGTCAGCCAATCAAGTTGCAGCTAAAAAGTTAGAGCTAGCCAAAGAAAATACACACAGAGGGTAAAGAGCGGGAAGAAATTTGATTGGCTGTTTTTAGTATGACATGGTATCCGTGAATTGCCGCAACGCACCGGTGTGAATCCAGCATAAGAAATTGGCATTACAAGTGATTAGCTCTATATGGTGCATAATACAAGGCTATGCTGTTACAGAAATCTACATGTTCATACCTTACATCAGCCATTCCCAAACTCCAGAATACCACAGCTCAATTTGAAATGTGAAAAATATCTGCGGCCCAACCAAATCTCTTATCACAACTATGATCAACATACAGGACTAGAAGCTATGTTCCGATATTAATGTAAGGGGTCAACCAATAAGGTGACACTTATCATATTAAGTTAAGATGACAGTAGAATAACACTTAACTGGTTTGATTTATTACTTTATAATGTTTTTAAATAATGTCATGAATATTTCAAAGTAATTAAAAACATATTTAAAAAAGATCAAGAATTCAAAACATATTAGTTTAATTTTAAAGACCTCTCATGGCCCACGTGCAGTACCACAGCGGGCCACCAGGTGGCTGCAGCCCACACTTTGGGAATCACTGCCTTACATGTTTTATCATATAGGGATTTCAGTTACCGTCATGTCACAGGAATGCTGTGGAATAGAGGTGGGCGATACTGGGAATTTTGGTATCGATCCGATACCAAGTAAATACAGGGCTAGTATTGCCGATGCCGATACCGATACCAATACCAATACCAATACCGATACTTTTACATAAGCTTGATCTATCATGAAACTGCTGACCTTTTGGTGTTATTGTGATTTTTGTCTTTGGATTATTTTATTAAAACCTAGGATAGAATTTCGGCAAACTTTGTAGGTGACAAGAAAATACTTTATCACAATTCACATTTTATGTAAATATTCCTTGGAGCTGAATTGTTCTGATCATAATGTTTTTTTCTAGTCCAACTATTACATTATATCTTTCAATACTTGTGTAATTTCATTTGCACTGTGTGCCCTTTCTCATTGCTTTAACTCTATAAATGTCTCCATTGTGGGATAAATAAAGGATTATCTAATGTTATTTTATCACCTTTCATAACACCTTTCAATGGGATACATGGCATGTACTGGGTTATTTCAAGGTCTTAATTATATTTTTTTGAGTTGGCTCCAGTAACATGACTTAGGTAACATGTACTTTGAAAGTGTATATGAATTGATGCTGAATTGATGCTCTTATCTACCTGGATATTCTCTGTTGGACTGAAAGGCGTCTGCCAATGACTTCTGTCTCAGGGTTGAGAGTCTGTCAGGGCCAGGGATGGAGGATGTCTCTCCCCCTCTCTCCGTTTCTGCAGTTCTTCATTTTCTTGCCCAAGGTTTTTCATATGCTTGAATACATTTGTAGTGTTCCACTGTATTTTAGAATTTTATAGCCTTTTTACAAGCTACACAACTTGCCGTTGTTATGTTTTCAGGATTAAAATACAGCCAAACCACACTCCTTTTTCTTTTTTCTTTCTGTTTCCGTAAAGTGTGTGTCGGTGGGTGGGCGGGGGGAGGGGCCAGTCTGAGTCTACCTGCATGCTTATTTGGTTAGTGTTGCTGAGCCACGGGAGGATGTAACATCAAAAGATGAGATGGGGGGACAGCGACAGCATGTCTCACACAGACTTCAATGAATTCGCACTCAGTCATCGCTTGTGGGGAGAGAAAAGCTTCTTGAGTATCGATCTTTTTACACGAGTATCATTCGATATCAATACCAGCGTTGGTATCGCTAATATCAATATTTGGATCGATCTGCCCACCTCTACTGTGCAACAGACTTTAACAAGCTGGGGATATGTTGTCATCTGACAGTTTTAAGTCATGAACTGAGACATTGCTACATTTTGAACAAAACATATCCGTTTCATGTTTCTGGTCAGACTGGGATCAAGTACAGTCTTTTGATTGACAGTGGGCATTACTAGCGTTTATCACTTCTACTTTGCTCCTAGCGCTATGTTGACTCCTGAGCATAGCTTTTGAGCTGTGATTGAGACCTAACAGTGCATAGACATTCATATTTTAAAGAGACTCGGCTTTGTTGTGCTGTTCATTGCACTAACAGACTGCTGTGACGGACAGTGGGTTGGTCTGTAAGGTTCAGAAGATGAAGCTCAGTTAAGGACTAGGCAGTTTGTGGCAACTGTGCATCACTAAATGCAATGGTCGTTTCTGATGTTGCTAAGCAACATACTTAAAAAGGGAGGGGTGAAAAGCTACTCACTGCAACACTTATAACCTGTTGCTGGCTTAAACACATTAATCACTGATGTACTTCTCCAATGTTTCCATTGTTAGAGTCTGTAGCCCATCACTCCATAGTCTGAAAATAGCTTCAAAGATTTATTAATTTGATTTTTTTTTTTTTTATGTGACAGATTCATCTGTGTCCGTTTATAGGAATCCTGATTGCTTCCCGTAATAATTTCATTGAGCGAGGAGGGATATTGGCAGCGTGACATTGTCATTTTCATGTCTGAACTGGCACCTGGGGCCACCCAGGGTCCTTCCAAATTCACTGACAGCAGGGCAATGGATAACAGCTTGGATAAAAAGTGTGAACATGCATGACTTTGATTGGGTGGCCAATCGAATGATCAAGTATTTCATTTCCTCTTCCAGAAGCGTTATTTGTAATTTCAACCTTCATTTCATTCGCACAAATGAATATTTTTTCCAGCACGGGTTAAACTGGCAACACTGTCACAGAACTATGGCTGTATTTCAAGGGAGGTTTTATCTTTCCTATTTAATCAATCCATCTGCTGTGGGTTTGGAGATGTTGGTTTTGTCAGACTTTCATAGATGACCTCATGAAGGAAAGAAAAGTCTTTATGAACACATTGTTAGATCTAAATGTGAACATTTAAGAAGTTAAGCATAAGACAAATCCAAATCGCTCAGCGACGGGGCAAAAAAAAAAAGTGTGAAATTCTCTGAAGTTGAAGAGCTTTGTTTATGTGAAAAGCTTTCTTCTCTTCCTAGTAGGGATTTCTGAATGTGATCTTAATCTCTTTATTATCTTTGAAGGCATTTCACCTATCGGACCTTATGAATAAGCCTAATCTGAGAAAAAAAAGCAAAATATTGAGTTCTGGCTGTGACTGATAAAGACGTGCTTTTTTTTCCCGCTCTGTTCCTTTCTCCCTTTTGAGGAAAAACAGCCTCCTTTTAAGCAGCTAAAGAGCAAAAACCTTTAATCATAAGGCAAGGTGACCGCGCGCTGTGGTTATCAGGCTCGCTCAGCATGTTCACACAAACGCTGTCAGATATGAACAGCACAAAGACAAAGACACTCACCCCCACACGATACATCTACATGCATGTGCAGTTTTCACAGATTTTTTTCTCTCTCTCACACTTTTTGACAAAGTTTGATTCGGTCTGCTGTATGATCGCATTTCTCCCTCATTTTTGTTACAGAGCCTACAGAACATCAAGAATTCATGCAGGACTTTGAATTTTAAAACACATCATTCTTCACACACTGGAATTCTGAAAATGTTAGTCGAAAACTTGTATTTTGTTGCATTTTCTTCACAAACTCAGCATACTTTGGAAACATTTCTATCAGCATCTGTGCAAAGTAAAAGGAGAAACAAGTTTGTAGTATGTTGAAGCTTTTGTCCTCTATGAGATTCTCTGTTGTTTATTTAAGGTAAATAACTGTTTTATTGATGTCATGTTCAGATTATTTTTACTCCTATTCTGTTGTGTGTTATGTTGGGTGACTAGATTATCATCTGGCCCATGTTTATAATAGGTCTGAGTTTCATCCTTGATATGGCACCACAACTGAAGGGAGTGTTCAGAAGAAAAGGTTCTGGTTGGTGTTTGTGTTGTGACTGGACTACAAATGTTAATAATAAAAGGGTAGCACCCGTTGCTGTATGGTTAGGGTTTGTCATCAAAATCAAAATCTCTGCTCTTAGTGTGTTCTTACAATATATATAAAATGCAGCTAATCAAATTGGCTGTGCCTCGAGCATATCAGACCACACAGGGCATAACAAGATGGTCATCATAAACCATGTTGTGCAGACGAACCTCATACAACAAGCAGAATATTGCAACATTTGATATAACAAGCAAGCGTGGACTGCAAATGCCTAAGTCTCCACCGTGGGACATGGTAGTTTTTATTAGTCATGCTTTCACGGTGCAGCATTTTTTATTACTGTAAAAATATGAGAAAAGCTGTTTGCACACAAACCAGAATAGCATGCGTATAATTCATCAAAATATATAGGTGTCATATACGTCACATATATATGATGATGGTCATCTTGAGAAATGTGTTTTTTTTTAAACCCCAAAATAGACTCTTCATCAAAGGTATATGTCAATCTGTCAGGATTTTTTTTTTTTTTTCTCTCAAAGGATTGTTCCAATGTCATAGTTCTATTCTTATATTTCTGTAATCAATTTCTGTCATTCATACTTGATGGAACTGTATCTGTAACTTGTTTTGTCTTTGATATATTTCATTTTTTTTTCTTCCAAGAAACATGCTAAGTTTAGCAACTGCACCACAGCAAATCATCTACTTCCATCTAACTCTATCCTCTGCATCCTCTTCTCTCACACCAACTAACTTCATGTCCTCTTTCCACTACATCCATAAATCTCCTCTTTGCTCTTCCTCTAGACCTCCTGCCTGGCAGTTCCAACCTCATCATCCTTCTGCTGATGTATTCCCTATCCCTCCTCTGTACATGTCCAAACCATCTCCGTCTAGTGCTGTCCCTCTGACGTTCTCATTCCTGATCCTACCCATCCTCATCACTCCCAAAGAGAACTTCAACATTTTAACCTCTGCTACCTCCAACTCTGCCTCCTGTCTGTTCCTCACAGTCTCTAAAGGATACGACATCGCAGGTCTCACCACCGTCTTGAACACTTTTTCTTTCATTCTTGCTGATAGTCTTTTATCACACTTGACACTTTTCTCCTCCCAGTCCAACCTGCTTGCACACACTTCTTCACTTCTTTTCCACATTCTCCTTTGCTCTGAACTGTTGACTCTAAGTACGTTGACCTTCTTTATCTCTGCTCCCTGTGGCATCATTGTTCCACTTGGGTCCCTCTCATTCACACACATGTATTCTGTCTTGTAACCTTCATTTCTCTCCTTTCCAGGGCCTCTACCTCTAACTACATCTACCTCTAACTCCACCTGCTGCCTGCATCTGCAAACATCCTAGTCCATGGAGATTCCTGTCTCACCTCATCTGTCAGTCTGTCCATCACCATAGCAAACAAGAAGGGACTCAGAGCAGATCCTTGATGCACTCCCACTTCCACCTTGAACTCCTCTATCACACCTACAGCACACTTCGCTATTGTCTTACAGCTCTCACACATGTCCTGCACCACTCTTAACATACTTCTCTGCTACTCCAGAGTCCTTCACACAATACCACAGCTCCTCCGTTGGCATGCTGTCACAAGCTTTCTCAGGGTCCACAGACATAGTGCAGCTCCCTGTACTTCTCTATCAACATCCTGAAATCAAATATTGCATCTGTAGTACTCTTTTTTTATTTCAATTAAACTGCTGTTCACAAATGCTCACTTCTGTCCTTAGTCGAGCTTCTACAACTCTTTCCCATAACTTCATTGTGTGGCTCATCAACTTTATTCCTCTGTAGTTGCCACAATTCACCACGTCTCCCTCATTCTTAAAAATCTGCACCGGCACACTTCTCCTCCATTCCTTGGGAATCCTCTCACTCTCGAAGATCTTGTTAAACATCCTGGTCAAAAACTCTACTGCCACCTCTCCAAGAAAGTTTCACACATCCACAGGTATATTATTAGTGCCAACCATATTTCCAGTCTTCTCACTTTCCAATGCCCTCCTCGCTTCAGCCTTTCAAATGTTCTTTACATATGTTGATAAGGCTTTAAGATCTGATCACTCGGACCACTCATTCAGCAAACAAAAATGTCTTGGACCAAACCTGCAGGATAAGGACAGGGAGTACACTGCTGTATGCCACTGAGAGAGAAAAAAAAAGAAAATAATGCATTTGATATTTGCAAACCAAAATAATGAATGTGTGTTTTTATATTAAAAGTGGGAAAGTGAGATCGGATTGCATTTAATCTCTCGAGGCACATGTAGATATGCATTTCACTGCCAAGTGTAAAGCAATTAAAAAAAAAACTGTTTCACATATGCTGAATATGCAGTCTGAGTGATTGGATCTTAAAGCCTCTTCAGAGAACAATTTAATTCACAGATTTCCATGTGTGAATGGATCACAGGAGGCACACGATAATGATCCACAAAATCTTCAAGTCAGTCAAGGTTGGGTTGACTGCTTCTGCACCAATACCACCTGGAAAAGGAAAATGCTGCTTAAGCTACAACATGTATTAGGTAGATTATGGTTATATTGCATTCTCAGTCACGTAAAGAATAAAATGCAAATAGTTGTTAATCTCTTTCTCTGCTATGAAGTCAAATTTGTTGCAAAATTCTCATGAATGCTGCTGTGAAAACATCCATATAATTACTATATTCTGGGTATAGAGTGACAGAAAAACAAATAATTTTACAAACGTGTCTGAGAAGTTGCAGAGTGGTTCGACAGGTTCATCTTTAATCTTGTATAAAGCCTCTCCTGTGGTTTGCTGCTTATGTCTTTGTCCCGAATTTATTGCAAACAGATGTTCATGATTCACATTAGAAGAGCATTAAAAGATTCTCTTAGATCCCTCCAGTGGTCTTTCCTCAATGTCCTCAAACCATCGTCCAAAGGCTGTTGCCTTTGCATTGCTGGACGTGCAAATTGAGAGTGTGTGTGAGAGCAGCTGATGGTGATGCCTGTCGTGACCAGTCTCTCTGGAGGATGGCGCTCCATGGCGACCCCCTCCATACCTGAGCTGTTCATGTAGCTTTGCCACATTCTCCCACGAGACACAATCCACCCACCTCCATATGGCACTGCAGCTCAGTATACCTGTTCCCTTGGTAAGCTAAAGGGCTCTCAGTTTACAATTTCCAGACAGCAGAGTTGTGCTTGTGAGCATGTGTGATGGCATAGGTATACAGGTTTCCTGACTGATTATGAATAAAATCGATCCCTAATAAATAACTCGTAGTGGCATATGGTAATATCTGTACTGTCTAGTCTGAAGCATGGGAAGATGTTTCTGTTGGATTCAAACATTTGTGCATGGATTTAGTGCAGTTTCGTTTCCAGCAATTAGACCATTGCCATTGGTTATTGTTTTAAAAGACACAAGGCCTGTCTTTTGTATGTAATGTTTTACTTGGATGATGCTCTGCCCTTCTACTTTGATAGTAGCAACTTTTGTAGTTAATAATGATATATACCAAAACTTTGCTATAAAGCTGAACTGGGTGAAACACTGGGACAATGCCATTTGCACCCCATTTGTATTCCTTACTTTTTTTGCTCTACAACCATTTATCCATTATTTTTTTCAAAGTCAGCGAATCCGTTACTTGGCAGTCAAGGATGTACAGTTATTAGTATTTCCAATAGTTTAGTCTTTCTTTTTACACATTCACAAATACGTTTAAAATATTAGGCAAAAATCAATAAATTGCAGCCATCATTCAAGAGACATGAATCCCCAGCCTGCAGGAAGCAGATATAAGAGGACAATTCCTACTAGGGAAGACCTGGTTCCACATGGGTATGCTAAAGCAAATGAAAATACAGTGAGGCTTTTTTTAAAATTTATTATTATTATTATTTTGCACCTGTGTTTGCATTAGCTCTGCTCCTCTGGCTTGCTTTATTGTGTGCACACATCATTCACTGCACACTTTCTCAAAACAATAATGTGCGTGTTTTTAAATGTGGCCGAATGGATATGCTTTGATTATGAGGCACTTTTTACTCCGAAAACCCAAGAAAGCCATGAACAATGGTAAACATGGGGCTTTAGAATGGTAGTTCTTAGGTATATCTGTTTATGTATAATAAAGGGAATGAAAAAACTAACAACAACAAACAAAAAAAATGATCTTCATGTAAGGTATTAACTTAGCAATTACTACTCTGCTTATTGTAATTGAAATATAAAAAGCACAGTTGAGGTTAAACACATACCTGTAATGTTCCTCTTTCGACAAGCAACTGCTAAATCGTTTACATAATTAGATTGACACCTTATGTCCAAATAATGTAAGGATTTCTACAACCAGTCAAGGACAGAGCCAACTGTGTTTCACTGACCTTCATATATGGGAACATGTACTGCTAACTAAATGTAAATTGGATTTATCTAATAAGGTAAAATGCTTGACTGTACAGTTATGACATAAATACACAAGCACACCACATTCTGCTGATGTTTTGTGAAGATCAATTCAGAATGTGGATTAAATTGTAATCAGCCAGTCTAATTATAAGACAAGGGACTTCTCACATGCAGCATGTTAATCTCACTCTCCCTGACATTGTTTCTTTGTAATGTTTCCCAGGCTTTTCAAGGAATTTGAATTCTTATGGATATTAGACGGAACATATAATATATCTGTATTATTTGGAAGCTTTATAAGTGAAAAAGCAACTATGTTAACATCCCAAATTAATTTAAAAAAAAAAGGTGAGTTTGCCTTTAGAGCATAGCATGCACTGTTAAAAAAAAACATTCAAACAAGTTACACTAACTTCCACAAGTCTTGGCAACCTTTTACTAAATACTCTCTAGCATGTCTAATACACTCTTCAAACACACACATTTGCATTTGAGCTAATCCTGGAGGTGCAATCAATGAGGAAATACTTGGCATCAGCAGTATGGCAGCATATGCAGCGCAGCAAGCATACCAATGAGTATCCAGCAAACCAAGCCTCAGGAATGGGAACCTTCATAAATAAAAGTGGGAAGGGTCAATACCAGTTATTGACGAGTCCATGAAGCATGTACTTCAAAGGCTTTTCCCTTTTCTCTTGTTTGCTTTTCAAGAGCCCAGCAGGGAAACAAGTCCGCCCCATATGTGTCAAACTGGAATCATGAATGCTAATGCTATGTCTTCTGGAGTTAACTTTCTTGTTCTGCACTTGAGAAATTCAAAATCTTATGATAAATTAGTCCATAGAGGAATCACTGGAAGATTAGACCTTGGGCAGTTTGCTTAAATGTACACATGCACACAAGAGGAAACCTAAAGTGAGAACACACAAACACTAGATAACATACTGCATGTATCTGGCAGTATGAGTGTCTAACATTAATGCTCTACCAGTTCACAAGAGCCATGCAAATGACTCCATATGTTTCAATCTGGCTCCAGCAAAAAACAGAGCAGGAATTTTGTGAACTTTTAACAGTGCCTTGACATGTATCACTTGACATTTAGAGCTGTTAAACAAAGGTGAAGCACTTGTGCTTGATAGATATTTTCATTAGTATAAAATATCAAGAGGGCTTGTCTTACAAAACTGCAGACAAGATTAGTTTTCTTTTTCCGTTCTTTTTCGTCTTTTCTTTTTCCCTGATTTATTCATTTTTTTGTTAGTTGTTATATGTAAATTGAGAGGAAAGGCCAAGGGCGAATGGAGAGCTAAAACCTTTTAAAACCTCTTTCCAACACTATGTTGAAGCTGTATTGGAGTGATGCTGACTGAACTTGTGCATGTTAAGATACATTTCAACAATAACACCAATAAAAAAGCCAGAAATCCATTATGAGCAGAAGATGGGAAATTGGAGAGAAGGTGAAGAAGCCTAGAAGAAGTATAGGGGAACTCGATGAATATTCAGAAGCAAATTCAGAGACATTTTTATTGGCATGCACGACCATAAAGTGCAAGACACCATCATCTGCATAAAAAAATCTTGCAATTCACAGGAAACAGTGAGGAATGAAGAAGTGAAGTAGTGAAGAATTGCAATGTTCTACATTTCCTAATATTAATTTTCTTAAAAAAAAAAAAAACTGCATAGTAGATGAAAGTGCTGGTTCTCACAGCATCAGATGCAGCGGGCAAACTTAAATACATGATCCAAAATATGTTCCACTGATTTAGATGGATGGATTTTTTTTTTCTATTCATTAGGAGAAATGTGAATGCATCACACCTCAAATCAATATCTCAGCATAAACAATTTATTTAATTAAATAAATTAAGTTGGAAATCTGTAATTATTGCAGCCACCGTACAACCATTTCCATTGTCTTTAGGGTATCTAAATGTATGTAACTAAAATAAGGCATTTTATATAAAATTCAAAACAATCGGTCACTGTCCTTATTTTTAAGTTTTTGAGGCCTTTATATGGGTAGTTTGAAGGATTAAGTGAGATCCAATGTCAAAACTGCAAACTAAAACAACTGAAAACAATTTTTGCTGTTCACATTCAATAGATGGGCACACCCTACATGACCCAACAGCAACGTGGTCATGCAACTGGTCTCTAAAACCACATTTTATCAACAAAACACATGGGAAATGAGTAGTAATCCAGCATAAAACTCAAATTGATTACTTGGAAATGGGCAAAGGGAAGGAACAAATAATGCAAGCCATTTGTCCTATGATTTGTTCAGAACTCTAATCAAAAAAGAAATTATAGCATACATGAATGTGGCACACTATGTGTGCCTCCGCTTGTGTCGTCCTTTGCAGTTCCTTTCCTCTGGGTGACCTTACCTGATGCCATGCTATCTCATTAGTTACAGTTCCAGATATTTGACCTGTTTAATCCTCACCAGCCAGTGGCAATGGCTTTGCGTCTCTTCCAAGAGCTTCTTCAAGTCTTTCAGTTGTTTGCACAATAATCAAGTGCCAACTCCTGACAGCCTGCATCCAAAATCATGTAGTCTGAAAATGCACTTAGCAAAACATTGTGCTTGTTTTCACAATTATGGACTAATAGATAGTTTTGAATATTATGATGCACTTTGGTCAAGAAATGCCTCTAAATCTTGCATTGTGGAATATACCTGTTCAAAATTAATATGGCTCATGGCAGACAAATTTCTTTCACTCCATTCCGTACATAAATGGAGACACTTACCCTAGTTATGTAAAGCACCTGTCAGTACCATATAGACCTGCACGATACATCGACTAAATCGCTTAATTCGAATTTACAGTTTAGAACGATGTATTTTTTGTTAAAATCAATTTTTTTTTAATTTATTTTACAATAAATTAATGCGCCTAACTAATAACTAATGCACCACAACGGGTGCGTTCCACAGGTGCCTTAGCGAAGCTTTCTTTTGCTTGAAGGCTTCATTTCCTTTACTGTAAACACAGAGTCTATGTGATTTACCAAAAAGCTCCAATTTGGTCTCATCTTTCCACAGGACATTTTCCCAGAAGGATTTTGGCTTGTTCAGGTGTGCTTTGGCAAACTCTAGCCGGGCTTTCTTGTATCTGTCTTTCAGTAGAGGCTTCCTTCTGGATCTCCTACCATAGAGCCCTCTTTCATTGAGCTGGCGACGGATGGTACGCATTGAAATAATTGTACCTTGTGTCTGAAGGTCAGCTTGAATCTGTTTAGCAGTTGTCCGAGGTTCTTCTGCCACCATTCCAACAATCCTTCTCTGCATTCTATCGTCCATAATTCTCTTGTGGCCACTTCTTGGAAGGTTGGCTACCGTACCATGAGCCTTAAACTTCTTTATAACATTTCTCACAGTGGATACAGGAACATGAAGGTCTCTGGAGATGGACTTGTAGCCTTGAGATCTTGAGATTACAGTCTTTTCTTTGACTTCCTCAGACAATTCTCTACTTTTCTTTCTTTTGTCCATGCTCAGTATGGTCATACAATGACTCACAACAGCAGAATGATGGGGTTTCTCCTTTTAAACTGGTTGGATGACTGATTACTAGATTGCTGACACCTGTAAACTCACCACAGATGAGTTCAAGGTGAATGACCTGCTTGAAATTAATTTATTCTGTGAAAATCTAAAAGGGTTTCAAAACTTTTGTCACAGCATTCTCTGTGTAATCTATTATTTAAAATTTAATATTAAGTTCTGATTAAAAAACAAAATTCTGTACTATTATTAGTTTAATAAAGAATTTGAGACACCAAATACTTATTATGGTTATTAAATGAATGAAGAAGTAATAACGCGAGCAGTACTTATTCATTTAAGAAAATGACCTTATACAATTTCAGGAAAGTTAATTTTCACCAGCTTATCTCCCAGATATCTTTTGTGTCTATCAATCTAAAAAATTACTTATTTAACAACGACCTTGTACTTTAATATGTTGAATTGTCACTGACAAATTTTTTTCTATTGGCTGTTTCAAATTAAGTTGTTTCCTTTTACCAGCAGACACTGCCAACTTGTTAAATAGCCTTATGGAGGATTGTGCCCTGTTGCTAGCCTCAAACTTTTCACATTAATACTATTGACCCAAGTCATCTTAAGGAGAACAGCACACCTCTAAATTCACATGCACAACAATCTCAGCCGAATGAAGTTACTCTGGAGTGAGTAACTTTATTGATTTCGTTTCACAAGGCATTCAATTCAGAAGATCATAGCCTTGACAAGAAGATTGGGTTGTCATGGATTTTCTCCATGAGGTCAAAGAGTCTCAGACCATAATTGTTTTTTATTACTTTCTCACACTAACAACACGCCCATGCATCAATTTTCTGAGTACTGTTTGATATGACACACACATTTCAAAGATAGGAGAGGTTTTTACGTTCTTCTCCCGATGTTATTCCTACACACCCACCTGATATTGAGTAACTTCCTCTTTGATAAGCCTTGAACCTTTGGTGAGATGGAGTTGCCTACTGAGATGTTATTTTTCCTGCCTTTTGCTTTGCTAAGGTAGACATCATGCTTGATCACTATCTGGTACTCACTACAAGCTTTGTACTACGCTGTTGGGCAGATTGTCCCCCATTCAGCTCATGATTATTTTGTCTTTCAGGAACAAAGTCTGTTAAATCAAGATTAATTGCGCCTCTCTCTTCTTGTTCGAGTTGTCTGACCAAACAGAACAGAGGTGTAATTTGACATAATGTATCTGAAAATAATTTTACTAACTAATTTAACTAACATATGCCTCACATCAGGTTTTGAAACAGATTGTGGTCAATTCGCTTAAGCTTCCCTCAGTGGTTGTTCAAGCATGTGTATGCTGCATCTTGCACGAACAGGCCCTGGACCTGCCTTGACTGACAATTATCACAAAAGCAGAGGGCTAATTAAAGTTTGATTAAGTTCGAAGTGTTCTTGAGGGTATGTAGAGAAGGACGGTGGGGTTGGGAGGGGTTCCACCCAAGATCACACAGCGTCGGTCAGAGGCAAGAGCTGTGAAATTGGATTGTTGGCCATTACCAACCTTTGACCCTTAAGTACCCACAATGTTTAGTGAATTCAGGAGCCGGGGAGAGACTCGCACAAGGGAGAGGAAAAGACTTTTGCTGGATCTTGTCTTGGGCAAGAAGTGTGAGAGATAACCACTAGAAAGTCAGTCACCAATGGTGTCTAGAAGGAAACTGAATCAATAGAAGCAAGGACATGAAAAATGTGCAGCCCATACAGTCCATGTTATTCCATCAACAGTCAGAAATAATACTTTTCAAGATCTCAATGCACCTCAACTTCAGGAAGGAATGCGCAGTGTCGGAAACTGCATCCTGTTTGGGAGCTGAGTTGCTGGCATGAAACAGGGATGCATTGCCCCCTTAAGGGGAACAGCAGCCCCTGCTTGCTCAGCAGCACAACGGTGGAATCCACCAAATGTCTGCCTTCTGCTATGCTTTACTGAACTTGACATGCACTGCATCTGCATGGAGGGGCTGCATTACTTATTCATGACATGCACTTGCATATTAATGGAACACCTTTTCACAGCAAGCAGTAATATGCGAGAGGCGGCTCCAGGCTGTATTTTTTAAGAACAGGAAGAGCTCACTCAGGTGGAAGAGTAAAGGACAATGGATGGCGGCCAGGCAGGAAAAGCACTCTAATGGCTGGTGTTGAGATTTCTAGGGGATGCTATACTTTAACTTCTGCTCATTTCACTCAGTGGCAGTCTGTGAGTTAACAAATGTAATTATGATAATGGACATTAATGGCTTTATAAGTAAGCACTAATGGCTATGGAGATTGAGCATGCACATAGCTCCGCACCTCACCTTCACATCCCTCTGTGAATTCAATCTTACCCAAGTCACATAAGTGCAGTCCTCATTACTCCGCACAGGGGCATTGCATTGTGATTCTCCAGCCCGAGTTCTTTTAAGCTTCGTCTCACAAGCTCAAAAACGTGGCTGCAGAGGAAGAAACACATTGTTTCACCTCCACATTTCCTCTTTTACTATCTCTTCCCTGTTTAAGAAGATTAGTTATTGTGCCTTATGCCTTCCTAGAATTCCTCTCTTTTCTTCTTATCCATATTCGAGCTCTCTCAAGAAAAAAAAAAAGACAAAGAAATTCAGTTTCAGCACTTCTAAAGCTGATCTCTCCCCCTCCTTCTTTCACCTCACATCTCTCCACTCTACTCTTGGCTAGGGGTTAAGGGATGAAGAGCTGTCTTATTGGATGTCTACACATCAACCTGAGTGCCAGGTTTTTTTTTTTTTTTTTTTTTGGTCTTTGGACTTGGATGCTCTTTTTCTCCCTCTCTTTCTTGCCTTGTAAAATTTTGGACATCTTCACATTTTCTTCTTCGGTTTAACGATCCCACTCCACCCTCTAAATGCTCCCTCTGCACCTCTTGTCTTCTCTGCTCAGTTTTTTTGTGCTCTGCGTAGGTACTGGCGCCTCCATTTATCATTGTCAGTCAGTGTTTTTAAAACTCAACAGGCCAGTACACATTGATTACCAGTGAATAAAGAATAAAGCATGATGCAAATTTCAGATCAAGGTCGATAATGGAATAATAAGTGTAAACCACGACCTCTTAATGAATGTGGTAATATTGCCCTCCACCCCTGAGCCAGAGGAAATGTGCAGACCAAGCAAGGGAAGAGATTTTGTTATCACTGACCTTTCTCCTGTAATTCATTAACACCTCAGAGACCTGGGACATTCTGTTCCGAGTATGTAAATGCTACCACGAAGGAAAAAAGAAAAGATGCAAATAAATGTATTAAGTGAGATACCAAGAGATTACCAGGACTATTAAAAATGTTAATTAAGCTAACATCGTGTTAAAATAATTCATTTGCACCCAGTTGTTGACAGTCTGTGTAATTCCAGTAGCCTGCCGTTATCAGAAAGTCAATTAAAAAGATTGATATACTTATTGGATGTTAAAATGTACAAAGGAAATCGTCATCTCCTCACCTTCACACCTATCCTATATTAACATGTCTTTCAAGCTTAACCATCATCTTTGACAAAAAAAAAAGAAAAAGTCATTTTGGACACAGGCTTAGTTAAAAAAAAAAAAAACATGATGAGAAAATTCCAATTTACCTGATACTCATTCTTCTTTTTCCCTCTGAAAACAGAAGCTATTATGGCAGGAAACCAGTCATGCAGAAAATAACTGTGTCTATGTAATTATACGCATAAGCCCCCTCGCTAAAAACTGATCCAGTCACAAAAAAAGGATTCACATTTTAGAACTGCCGTAGTTCTCCGAATCATCTCTGTTGTATATTTTCTATTTTGATAATCTGACAGTGATATAAAGTTTTTGTCTTGCCAACTGGAGACATGGTGACTGTGACATCACTTTTGCAGTTTTACCTTACAATGAGGCTAGTCTTCTTTACAAGTGCAAATGCAGTCAGAAAAGGCCTTGGGTGAACCATTTTCATTTCCAGCCTCTGAACAAGCCAATTTGCTATTTGCTTAATGCAGAAACCCTGAATCCTCCTGGCTCTTTGTGTCACTGGGCTTTCTGTTACAAACACCTTGATCTTTAGTTTTACAGTTCTTATCAGAGCATACTTTCAGATTTCATCTTCACGTCAAAAGCAGCACAAAAACTAATGAATAATTGGCTTTTAAAGAATAAAAAGATAATCATATATTCTTCCATGTGGCCATTTCTTTTGCAGTGATACCATTAGAGGTTAAATTTTAGAAACCCTTTGTGCAACACAGGCTTCATTGCCAGGAACTGACTTCTTGGGGGTAAAGCAGGTAAGTGGCTTTGTAACCTTTACGACCACTGGGGGGTCGTAAAGGTTACTGGTCGTTATCAGGTTGTCATCAAAGTCTGCACAAGTCTGTTGATGACACAGCCACTTGTATCATGGTGTCCTAAAGCAGGGAAATATCTAAAACCTGCCTGGATAGGGGCTCTCGAGGACAAGGATTGGGCCACCCTGCTCTAAATCATGTCAAATCATGTTTTCTCAATCGATTTCCTATGTTCGTAAGGAAGATTGGCAGTAGTTTTCTACGTGTAGGTAGAGAATGGATGACGCCCACTCCACACATCACATATACAACAACAAGGATGGTTAAAAAAATAAATAAAATATAACTATATTAAACAGAAATATTTTGCTCCAAGCAAGGGTAACATATTAAACAGTTCCTTTTTACTGGCACACAGCATATAATGCATAAAACAATGTCTATAACTAAAAAAGATTGGATTTCCATTTTCTGTCTTTCAATGTTCCAACATTTTTTTTTTTGAGATCTCAGGTGATCAAAAAGTACAAATAAAATTAAACCAGGGGCTCCAGGTGAGGTGTATCCTACCACCCTTGAGATGGTGGAGCTGCAGTCAATGGAACACCAACCAAGGGAATGGACCATCACAGGATCATTAATCCACTAAAAATAAAACCAGCCTGCACACAACATGCAAGCAATTCATTCCAGTACAAAATATTAAATACAATTATGAAACTAAACCATCAACTGATATACATCACAACCTAATAGCCCTGGTTGTAGCACTCAGCTATGCTAGCGACCATGAGGAGCTAACGACTTTATTAAACTGTGTACAGCACATTAACTATATTTAAACACTGTTTCCTGACTGGCTTTTATTAATATAAATCAAATTAGAAATTATTTTCAAAAACAAAGTTTGACAGAACTACAAATAGTCTGCGCTACAGGACCAAATTTGAATCACCAACCCACCATCAACAAAGAAAATAAAATTTCACTAATCTGCTACTGTACCGTCTCACATGACGCTCAGGTATCAATCCACAGGCAACTTCTATAAACTTGGCACCATGATTTGGACCATAAAAGTGAGTTCTTCATAATTTCCTAACAAGGTCTTTCAGCTAAGAGCACAGATACAACAGAGAGGTTCGCAGGTGTGTCACCTGCACCCGACCTGCACCTCTCAACACGGCAAGTGTTGCATTCAGTAGCATCCGAACTCTCACATGATGCATTCAGGAAACATTGAAATTTTCAATAAAATAGAACATAGAGATAACCTGGGTTACACCTTGCACTGGGATATTACCAACCTTAATGGTGCCCTCACTAGGGTTGGTACTGAATACCAGTACCTAATTGGGTCAGCACCGAAGCACAGATAAGCTCCAGGAATCAGTGGCGTCGTTATCAGCGTTTAGAAAAATTTGACAGTGTTTAATTTGAAAGACGCTTCATTTTTACCACCTTCAAAGAATAACACAGTGTGACAGCTGTCCTACATTACACATTTACACGTGTAAACAGTCAGTCATGACTGAATAAGACGCTCAACAGTGTGGGCTCACATTAATAAACTTTACGAGCCCTAACTCAGTGTGGTGTTTAGCTAAGCCTTTACGCCTTCAACGCAGCCTCCCAGCTCCGACTCGGCTCACTTTCGTCACTTGTCACTTTTAATTTCCAACATTAAAAGGGATTAACAACCCCACAGGAAACTCCGGGCAGCTTCTAGTTTGCAGTAGAAGCTGTAAACTGCAGCTTCTACTGCAGCAGATGTGGACAGTTATCAGACACCCAAGAGTTGCCCATTCTCCATCATGAAGTGAGGGAAAATGATGTAGAAAAAAAAAAACAGTAGAATGTCATAACAGTTGCCTGAATGGCATGTCTCCTCACTGTAGATTTCAGTCAGACAATAAAAGCAGCATTTTTTATTTCCTCCATCTTGGACAGTGTCTACCCTCACCTTTCTGGTCAGGAACCGTCCCACAGCAGCTGGCCCACTTGCACTCGGCCACATGCAATATTAAGCAGGTGGTCATAACGTTATGGCTGATCAGTATATGTTCACTTCGACTGCAGCGGGAGGTAAACAACCCAAACACAACAAAACAATCTTTCTGGGACAGAAGAGAAACTTCCAATATGTGGTTGCATCTCCGTGGAATTAAAAAGTATTGTCTTCACATTACAGGCTCAGTCAAGTTTCATTCCAGTTTTAGACATTTATTATTCAAAAAAAAAACAACAACAACAAAAAATTAATATACTGTGGATAGATTACATGACAGAGCTAGCCATAGTCCGGGCTTGGACAAGGAACCCCCCTGTTAAAAGAAAAAAAAAGTAATAAAAATACTAATAAGAATAGTATCATAAATTCAAACATATTGTATAACATAATGTTTGATTTAAAAAAAAAAACACAATATAAAAGTATATGGGTGGAGATGAAGCTTTTTCATGCACACTGGTTGCTTGCTCTTTTGCAGACTAGCATCTTTTACAGTGTCTCAATTCACCTGTGATATATTGTCTTATTAGCTCCGGTACATGATCCCACCATCTTATTTGCTCACCTAACTGATCATATCACAACCCTGCAAGATTGCAGCCTTCCAAGAAATTTACTGCTTTTAATCAGCCCTAAACAGACCGAGCACTTCCAAGATGTCTCTCTGAAACTAGTACATCAGGTCACTGCAGGTCGGGGTTATGCAGGGGAGGTCTGACAATATTTATCGACGTTCACGTACTAAAAGCAGTCGTCACGATCACTTTTTTTCACCAGTTAATGAATAGCAGCTGATGTAGAACTTCTAAAGGCACATGATGTCACATACGAGATATCACCATTCTTGCTAAAAAGGTATGAATAAACTTTGACTACTTTAAAATAAGTTTCACTGACAGAATAATCACTGTAAGAAATATTGAGACAGGGGCCCAGTTTGCAAAATATGACAACTTAATTTTCTCTTAAAAGCCCTCCATCCATCTATATGTGCCTCATCGTATTCGGGGTCTCGGAGGTCTGCTGGAATCCATCTCAGCTGTCTTCTACTGAAAGGCAGGGTTACACCCTGGACAAGTCACCACTTCATCACAGGGCCCCTGTGAAAATCTTTTTCACATAAAACCTCTACTTGTCAAAAATGACTCTTGACCCTCGGACTCTTAACAAGAATTGAACAATTTCCAGTTTGCCCTTTCCGTCTAATTTCTTGTCAAGGTTTTTGATAGCAGCTTTTCCTGTTGCTGTTGCTTTTAGATCATGACTTTGGTGTAATTTTACTGCAGCATTCATCACCACTTAGGAAATGTAAGTAGATCAATTTCCTTCTTTTTTGGTGTTTCTGCTATTTGGGAGATGTCCGTTTGAATTTTAGTGGTGTGATGCAGGGTTGGGTCCTCAGCCCTGTGTTGTTTTCATTTTACATACTCCCTATGTTTTCTTTTCAACAAAATAGACAAATAGTGTGCAGTCTATCTACATAAAGTGTAATGTATATCAAAGTTTGCAGCATAAAAACATTCAAGATAGCTATGTGGGCTTTAAAACTGTTCCACATTAAAGCGCAGTTTTCATGACATGAAATTATCATACATCTCCAAAAACTGTATCACAACATTTTCAGGGTTCCAAAAACACTCCATATCTATGCTTGTTTTTGTAAATGAAAGCGTGCTAATGTTTGGGCCAACCATCCTATTTTTTTTTCCATTCTCTTCAATACAAGGATTTAGTCTTGTTATTTTGGATTTGAGCCTAGAACCAACAGATAAAGAAGAAACTTGTGCATATAAAGTGCTCGTTTAGTTATAAAGGGGGTTATTACCAACTGTCTTAAGAGATAGTTGTTAATAACAAGAAATGTATTAACAAAGTTAATAAATTGAAACGGGGCACCACCTGATAATCAGGAAACAAAGAATAAACAGCACAATCAGCCTCAAAATGGCTGTTGTTCTATGTGTACCAGCCATGTGACCAGGTGTGGCGCTATAGAGCAACAGAGAAGGTGAGTCCAAGCACAGACCTCTTCAACCAGCAAATGTTACAAACCGGTGTGAAATCACCACAGACAATTTCTCTCATTAGAATATATCAGGATTTATTAACAAGAATTGAGATGAACAAAGACTTGAATCAAGATTCTGATATCTGCAAACTAAAAGAAAACTAGGCTAACATAAGCAAATAAAACATTAAATGGAAAAGAGTGTCAACTTATATACATGTATGCTTGGGGACTATGGATGTGTGTGTGTGTGTGTGTGTGTGTGTGTGTGTGTGTGCGTGCGTGTGTGTGTGTGTGTGTGTGTGAATGAGATAAAGTGAGATGGTTGTATGCCGCGTGAGGGGAAATCCAAGATGGCTGCCGACTTATGCAATTGGGGCTTCAAGATGGCGGGACGAGGTCACGTGGTAACCTCGCTCCGGGATGAAGATGGTGGAAGACAAAGCAGGGGTTTTCTCCTGCTGATAACTGTAACATGGTGGTTAGTAGGAGAGAAAAGAAAGGATAGAGTAAAATCAACAAAGCTAGAATATTTTCCTAGCGACCGGGAAACGGATATTCGAGTTGCGTTCTTCAATACAAAAAACACACAGTTACGGCAGAACCGATGGTCCGGACTCTAAGCTTATGTGACGCACAAGAAAAGGGAGCTTACAAACAGCACTAAACTACGCTCTGGCCAGGCACAAAAGCCTCTTACGTGGATCGCTCAGGAAGTGATCAATGGCGTTGTGACGTCTGACCCAGCATCGGTTGAATAGGGCAGGGTTAAACGTACACTCCGCTGGTAGCCAGGAAGCAGCTCTCGTCCACTTTTCTCTCCTCTCCGGTCAACGGAGAGATGCGGCGTTACGCAGCAACAGCAGCTGTTGCTGTCCTTCCCGGGTCATCTGAGTCACGCGTCCGGGGCGCATGGGTGATTCCCACTCGACAGTCCTTCCGAACGTCGCAGCTCACTCTGTAGGCGCATCACGGTCGGACACGCGTGTGGTTGTCCTGGGCAACCAGCGGGGTCTCCTTCAGATTAGGGCTGGCGGGAAATGCAGGCCTTTAGCTAATTACTATGCTGGAGCAGGCCAGAGAGATGCACTTTTGCGCTGGAGGTTCAGAGAGGCGTTGAAGTGCAGGATAAAAAGAGAGGAAAAAAGAGGTAGAACCGAGGAGGCTCGCTGTATTTATGCTGCGGGGCCCCTGCTGTGTTATCGGGGTCCTTAGCCAGTAAGAGGGAATGACATCACTTCATACCTGTTGTGAAACAATAAAATGTTGCAAAGCATGTTGGGAATTTAAGCCTTTTTCACTGTTTCTTTGTCTCAGAAAACCATGTGGCCGTTCTAATGGTAACAATGGTGTGTGGTCCATCAAACTGCCTCTGTACGCTACTGGATAGCCATATGCTAAATCAGAGAAACAAAGCATATGATGTAGGCGGAGAGACAAAGAGATTAGTATCAACAAAGGACATGCAAAATGGTGTGCAGTTGAGTAGCGACAAGTTTTGTCATTAAAAAAACAAACAAACAAACAAACAAATGCTATTAGCAATTTTCCATGTTTTTAAGAGTGGCTCTTGGACATTTCTATACGGGTCTATACAAGTCCACCCCCGCCTCATTGAGACTGGTATGTGTTGCACTGGTGGAAATAGCTTGAGAATAGGAGGGCTACCAGGGATGTTTCACAAGAATGAATTTTCTTGTGAAACAAAGGTTTGCCAGGTGGGCTAGAATGGGCTGTAATGGGTCACTGTCTCTGGTCTGTCCAAGAAACAATAGTGACTTTGAGCTCCAACATTTTATATTAATATTAACTAATATAATATTTGGGATGCAGATTTAAAAGCTAAAGTAATACATTTATTGTGCTTTTATTTTGTCACTGTTACATAGTGGATACATATTTACATGAATCCTTGTGAGACTGAGGTGAAAAAAAATACCTTCAAACGGTTGTTTTCTACCCGTTAAAGACCTGATGTTATCTGAGCTCATTTTTCCAAGTCAAAAACCTTGGTATCATTTTCCTGGAATTTCTCCTTTGTTTTTATCTGACATTGAACTTCAAATAGACACACTTCTCAACTCCACACTTCATTATTGCATTTCTTAATTTCCAGCTTTTCCTTGTTCAGACATTCAGTCTGCAAATAGTTCAAAAATATTGCAGCCGAGATACTAACACTGAAAAAATAACCAACAACCGAAGTCCGGTGGGACCCACAGAATTTTGGGTAATATTTTTACCTGTCTTGATTAATTTAATGCCAGTAGTTCACCTGAATTATTCTCACAGCTGCCTCAAAGGTATGTAATTGTTGTTGTTGTTGTTGTTGAGGTTCCTCCAGTAGATGACTCTTTGCCAGTTCTGCTTCATATTCAGATTCAATTCTTGCCGAAATATGTGTGGCTGGATTTTTGGGCCTCTCTATTTTGAAAACTAAGGTAAGCTCTCAATATTTTCTTTTTTATTGTTTGTTTGTTTGTTTTTTTTGTGTTTTTGCTTGGAGCCCTGCAATTCTGAATTGTATGTGTTCATGAGGCACCTCCACCCCTTACAGAAACCTTGCAGAAAGACAACAACCAGTTTTTTTTTAGGGGTTGTTTTATTTGTGAAACTCATTCTAAAGTAACTACAAACTGTTAAGTGCTATGATGGGTGCAGAACTAATTTAGAAGTGCATTAGATGAGACAGAAAAGGCTGTGAATGGAAATCATTTTTCCTTAGCAGTTATTACACCCTTGGAGGACAGCCTGTCCAGTTTTTCTTCAGTCTGGAACGATTTTTACTCTGGTTAAAGAGTACTAAATTACTCAGACAATTCCAAGACCTACTTTCCAATCTGAACATTGCATCGTGAAGAGACGATGGGTCCAGTTCCAGAATCTCATGCAACACAGGCAGGGATTCTTTTTTCATTTATGGCACATGGCCATGTTTGTGGAAAAGTAAGGAACGGATTAGGTTTTTGAGCATAAAGCCACCCGCTGTGTCAACCCACAGCTGGACACGGAAAACACTCACAAATGCCTCGAAAAGCCTTTATACTATTACACTTTGTATGGTCTGTTGCAGGTTATTGCCTTATAAACATGCATTTCAGTGGCAACCTTTGAAATATGTTTTCAGGAATCTGAAAAAAGAAAGCATAACAATGTGATTTGATAATAAACACTTTTGTCTTGACATGACTTTTCTCTTTAAAGTGCTTCAGATTTGACTGTGATGAGACCTGAGACTTTGACAAGTCTTGAGACCTGTCTTGGTGAGGGCTGGACTGTTTTGTTTGCTGACGTAGAGTGGCTCTCACTTTACTTAGATGTGTCTGGACTGACATGATCCTGGACTTCACCTTGTCTCGCCTGACAGTTGTGATGAACTTGACTCTTGACTTATTGAACTCGATGCGTGACAAGTGCTCACCCCCTCCAAAAGGCTACTTTGATTTTTTTTCCCCCCTCACTTTTACCAACCACTTCAAAGACTATAACAGACGAGCTAACGGTCTCAGTTATGCTGCTCGAGGCATCATCAGCTCCGGTATAACTGTCATGTAATATGACACTGCAGGTACTATATTGTCTGGCTACAAGTGGATCCAGATACAGTCTCATACAGCTGCTCCCCTGGGCACACACTGTATAAAAGACCTGAGTGTTTTGTAGTGGCTTTTTTTTTCTTCCTTTTTTTGATCAGCCTGTCTAGTGAGAGCACCAAGCGAGAAATTGGTCATCTGGTACATTTTGTAGTTAACCAGCGTGAGAGCACGGCTGAGTGGCGTGTTGTCTTACAACGTTATCTTGTGTAGCTGATCAAAAGCCTGCTTTTATTTTATCTGCGATACATTTTCTGCACAATTTTCCCCCTGTCAGTGAGTGGTGAGGTGTTTCGTCAGCCTTTATGTCTCTGGTGCTTTTGCACCACATGAGTGAGCAACTTTTCTTTTGATTCCTGGCTAACTCAATGGCCTATAGCTTACCAGGCATTTATCAGACCCGGCCACAGGAAAAATGAGACCAGAAAGAAGACATCGAAGGCTATGACTGTGATCGTGTTGCACACAGTAGAACAATTTTAAGCTGAGAAAAAGAGAAGGGCAAAAGGAGGACGACAAAGAAAGCACTTATACCATTGAGATTTATTTTAAACTGTCAGAGGGAAAGAGGAGTAAGGGGAAGAGAGAGGCAGAGGCTACCCCAGCTGGCATAGTCTGCTGGGAGCAGCTTGTGTATTTGGGTCAGCGCATTGAATCATCAGCATTTCTCCAAATCTGCTTGAGCAAATGGAGAAGGGGGCCAGCCTTCACGACAAGCTGCATTATTAAGAGTCTTTGCCACTGCATGCGGTGTGTCGGCTACACACGGCGCAGACATGCACTCAAAACATACAGTGTGTGAGCAAGAGCTATTCAGCATGATTCTCTTGCTTCGTCATACACATACAGGTACTCTGATCAATGCAAACATTGTGTTTCGCTGTTAAAACTAGAAAAGCACTCAGAGAACGTAGACCTCCACCAAATGCAACAATTCCCCCATATAGCAATTTACTTATTATTATTACGATAAAATCCGCCTTCTAATCAGATCCGGATCAGCCTTTGAAATTTGATAGAGGTTCCCATTGTCAATCCCTGAGTCAAACTTCATAAGTTTTGGGCAATAATTAATGGAGATATTGAGAAACAAAATTTTCGGCCCCATTGAGCGCAATGTAATGGAAAATTTGAAAGTGATCCAGAATCCAGGATTTCTTCCAGATCACACCCAAAATGAAATCAGTTCTTTCTTTTTGCATTTCCGACAACTCCTGAAAATTTAATCAAAATCCATCCATAACTTTTTGAGTTACCTTGAACACAGACAGACAAACAGATAAACGCCGGCAAAAACATAACCTCCTTGGCGGAGGTAAAAAGTCTTTAATTCGAGGTTTATTTATGTCCTTTGGGCTTATGGAAACATTGATTGACACTGAACAGCTTTTCTGAACTTTGACTCTGGAGGTCCATGTGACAACCTCACCTAAGAAACCAGCTGGTACAATGACTGAAACTGGGTTGAACACTGACTTGTTTTCTTCGTTTGGCATCGAATTTGGTTATTTAAGCAATAATTCCAAAGACTTCCAGGGAAGCTGTTCTTTATTCCCTGAACCTAAAGCTCTTTATTTTGGTTTTACAGCTTCATTCCTGAATCTCTTTAGAGCTGTTTTAATCAATGTGTAAATTAAAATAAATTGGTCAAGGCTTAAAAGTGATAAAGTACAGTGTTTGGCAGCATCAAAGTAACGCATCCAGTAGATTTAACCTGTGACAGGCTTCCTGACAATTACACTTGGTCACAAAGAGACTTTGCTAACATTAATGGCTCATTGTGTTCCTGAAAGTCTCACTTTATGTGGGTGTATATGTTAGGTTTTAATAAGTGGAAGTGACCAGTGAAGGATGTCGCTCCACAATGATCTTTTCTCCTAAACTGCATTCTACATTTTGACTTCCAAAAGTTTCCAATAATTCCAGCTGTACTTCCCCACAACATATGCATTCAAATGAAAAAGAAAAAAATGATTAAAATGCAAATTAATAGCCAAGGCCTGATGTTTGGGTGAGGTAGGGGAGAATGATATGTGGCAAAAAACGCAGAGACTTCATATGAGGCATCATTTCATGTGATTGTTTGCACTGTTTATAGAATGGGAAAAAAAGTTTTAAGTAGGACACGTGCGGTTGTGCTGTATAAATAAACTAAGCACGAGAAGTAAGAAAATGTGTGTTTGGTAGCTTTATTTATTTATTTGTTGTAATAACAACACCTCTTGACAATAAACTGGATACCATTGGAAAACCTCTTTATTTCCCTTTTAAATGGTGCGATATTTGTAAGGAACAAGCATTTGTGCAATGAGCAGCAGAGCTGAGTATATGGGTTGCGCCCATGAAAGATTTGCCGAATCTTCTCTGCCAATGCCAAACAGCTTTGTCTTTCTTTAGTTTTTATTTATTTATTTATATCTGTCTCTGAGTCTTTCTTTGCTCACAGGCGACATTGCAAACAGCAATTGCAAACAGGCGACTGACTGCCAGCACCTGTGAGTAAGGGCCCTGCGACAGTGGTCAGTTGTCGATCTGCACCAAGAATTGGCGTGCCACTTTTGACTGATCTGGCTTTGAACATCAAGCTGCTGTTCTGCAAAACCGAGTTGCAACATCATTTGGAGTGAGCCCTAGTACCATTTGCAAACTGAAGGCCAAGTTCCATGTAACAGAGGATGTCAGAGACAGGCTGGGAAGTGGGCGTCCCAAGAAAACGGCACCGCAAGAAGATCGTTTCCTCATCCTGTCAGCACTTTGGAACCGTTGGCAGTCTTCCACAGATTTGCAGTAAAAGTTATGTCCAAAGGCCCTCTGTCCAGAACAGACTGCACACAGCCAAACAGCGGTCTCATAGGGCTTCCAGTAGGCCTAGCTTGACTGCTTTTCACTATCAGGCTTGTTTGCATTGCTGTGAGCAACATGTGTGCCGGAACCTGAACGTGTGAAGGAACGTTATGTTCAGATTCTGCCTGTGGCACTTGGATCGTAGGGTCAAAGTGTGGAAAAGACACTGGGAATGTTGATTGCTGCACTGATAGTGAGATCTTTTGGTGTAGAAAATGTGATGGTCTGGGCTGAAGATGGACTGGTCTACCAGCAGAATCATTTGATTTCTCCTTTAAGATGTCGTACAAAAATGACTGAGTTCCAATCCCTTTGTATTTTTACTTCATGGCTCAATACCTTCATATCTTTGACAATGAAATAATTAATAATAATTCAGAACAACAAAACAAATGCTTAAATCACTACAAGACTCAAGCATGTCTTTTACTTCCCTCCCTTCTTGATTTAAACAAATCTCAGGTTGAGATTTAAAGGTAAACACCGGGCCTATTTTTAACTCTTCGCTGTATTGATGATTTTGCAGTACTGTGTGCAGTGCCTGCATTTTAATTGCATTTTCGTGGCATCGGGGAATAAATGCAATTAACTCAATGTAGGTGGACTTCAATCACAAAGATGCAGTGTAGTGAGGAAAAGGTTGTTAGAAGGTAATTATGACTTTGTGATTATTCATTACTCTGCTGCATGCAGTGCTTGTGTGCATGTGTGTGTAGATATTTATGTGTGTCCTTGTACAAGTACCATAAGCGGGGTTTTATATTTTATTATCTGAGAAGGACTTATGCTGAAAGGATGCAAATTTTGCTGCTAACAGTGTTGTGTAACAGTATTTTTATTTTCCCACTCCATTTTTAAAAAGGTAATTAACTATCTCACATGGCACTGTAAGCTTAGTGTCATAGATAGAAACCCAAGGGTTAACCAAGTCAGATTAATATGAATTTTTAAATCCAGAGGAGATTTTAAAAGCACAAGAACTTCTCTTTTATAAGTCAAGTGATTTCCAATGATTTCCTAAAAGACTGTCTTTTTCTGCTTCGATATAAATCACTGCCACTTATGCTTTCCTTTGTGTTGTATGGTGTAAATCCCCATCATCATGTGAAAAAAAGAGTCTTTATCTAAAATGAATAATGTCTTTATTGGAACATCAATTACTAATGATGCTCACTGTGAAAACAGAAATCCTTAGCTCTGGGGCTCAAACATGAATTCTTTCAGTCTGTGACAAAAAAGTTGAAACTGTAACCATGCTTAACTGCATGTACACCTCTCACCCCGCCCCCCCAGCCTCCTGCTTCAGAAAAGGGGAGGCCCGTTTTAAATGTAGGGATGAAGTAGATCCATCAAACTCCTGATGTAGGAGGAGAAATGAGCTGCCGTGCATCACTTTTATAGTCTCGGCTGTCAGGGGTCAGATGAACCGGGTCTCCCCCGGCTGCCCAGGCTAAATGCTCGGGGAAGTGAGGGAGAGTCATTTGGTGCAAATGCATGACGTGCTTAATGCTTGGCGGCACATCAGAGAGCAGCCATCACGTCCCACCTGGCTGACAGGCAGAGATGTTAAGAGTTATCTTTTTGGAATCTGATGTGATTATGTCACTCCCACATTCTCTGATGTCTGCAAGATGTTTTACAGCAGGAACTTGGTTGCTTTGGTGATGCCTGTTCTGGCTGTAGGATTTCCTGGACTGTGTCTCAGAGCCTATACTTGAGTCTTTGAAGAGGCTACCGACTCAAAAAAAAGTCAAACTTAACACACCATTGTCACTTTGTGGCTTCCTGTCTGAATATCTGAACATGGATGTTCAGTTCGATGAGTGTTCTGGTTTGCAGGATGCTGTGACATCACAGACCCAGGTCATCCAGCTTCTTCATATTTATCCCTACCCAACTTCACATCATGCTTTACGTCAGACCTGTGGTATATTGTGCATGACTGCATTGGATGGATCCAAATGCAGGAGATCAAAGAGGCAGGAGTAAAAATGACAGGGTCCTTGATTTTAAATTAAAAGTAGTGCCTCTGCTGGATTAGCAGGGGAACGAAGAAAGATAGAGACCACAGGCTGTACAAGAAGAACTAGAACTGGCTGAAATATGCCCACTTTTTAATCAATCACTGTAGGTTAACCATTTAAGCTTGTCTGACTTGGCCTATGCTAACCTACAATGCTAGTAAATATTACTTTACATTAATTCTGGTGTATGAGTGTGTGTGTGAATGGGTGAATGAGAGGCAAAATGTAAAGCACTTTGGGGGCACCGTGATGGTGTCTAGAAACCTCTATATAAGTGCAGTCCATTTAGCATGTTGCTACCAAAACAACATCTGAAATGAGAGGCACCGGAGCTGAGGGTCCTGCTGTTGCTTGGCCTTGTGGGGTTAGACTTCTTGTTTAGCATTGTTGGCTATTGCCTACACTGATAACCATCTATAATGAATCCTTGAAGAAGCTTTAATCGTGATAGCTGCTGCAAAAATTTCTGTTTGGGGATCAGTAACGTATTTTTGAATTGAATTGAATTGAACTGAACCACAGGCTGATTGACAGCAGGTCCGGCTGACCTCCACTAGAAAGGGACCTGAAGTGATCCGCTGTGATCCACAGCTCCTCCAGCCAGAACTGCGGGGCAGTCATCCACCGCGGGATCTCCGGTTTCAAAGATCGTTTAGGTGGCAACATAAGAAATGACTGCTGTTGAGGAAATATCTCTGGAAGAATGGGGTTCAATATGCTCAAGGTCCCAATCTCAGACCATTAACACCCAACTACGACTGATACAATACAAGTGGCTAATGAGACTATACACTACTCCTGTAAAATTAAACAGATATAACTCTAATATTCCTAATCTTTGCTTTAAGTGCAGTGAGTATCAAGGTACTCTGTACCATTGCTTGTGGGAATGTAAGGTTATTCAAAGATTATGAAGTCTGGTGACACAATATATCTCACAAATGACCTCTACCTTGATTCCTCTAAATGCTAAATTGTGTGTTTTGGGTATCTATTCTGCTATATAATATATAGTATATTGATGTGCAACTCAACACAACTAAATTAAGAATGGAGAAAAAAATCCCCCCACGTTTAATTTGCCCTTCAAGAAAATGAATGTAAAGGGAAAACATTTTAGAAGAATGAAAGAAATGTGTCCCCAAAATGAAGCCAAACTTGAAGTTCTTAGGTAGCTCAAAGGACTCCCCACACCCCATTAGTCAGAATACAATGATTTCATACTTTGTTTCAAGAAAACACTGTAAGGCATAATAACCTGTGAAGCGCATATTTGAATGTTTTCGGCACATGGCCTATTATGAAGAAGTTAAAAACTTTTTACAGATGATATACCAAAGTTATCATTTAGATTTTTGCGTGTTGAATGATTTTTGTTCCATTAAAGCCAATCCAGGTCTTTAGAGAAGTGACCAAAAATAAGCTGTTTTTAAATCAGCTACTGTTTCATATCAAATGTGAAAATGATATTAGCTGCTGCATTCAGCTCCCTTCAGTTTAAAATTTCATGATAAAACAGCAAACATGAGGAAATAAAACACATCTATCCTGTCATTGCTTGCAGCCATGTTTCTAATTTGAACAGATCAAGCTGCCCACTTAGCTGTTTAGCCCTCTAATAGCTGCTTCCAGCTAAATTCATATTTAAAGTTATGTTTAATATGCCTTGAAGAGATTTCTACATGATCAAATACACACCAATAGCTATGTCATTACTTAAAAGGTCAAAAAGCAAATTAAAATGCAAGGAATTTTTAAGACAGGTAATTAAAAAATAAAACAAACAAAAAACAAGCAAATTCAAATTGAAACAAATAGCACTTTAATTTTTGCTTCTTAGAAGTAAAAAAAAAAATCTCTTCCTGTTTTTCATAATTACCAAACTATCAACACATAGTGCAGCTCTATCTGAGAAGAAGCTGTTCTGCTAAGCGTGCTTGTGACACTAGCCATCGCTGATGTGGCAACGCTTTATGACCATCTGATGTGACACTGGATTTTAATGTGGCTTCTAGCACCCCTGCCTTGAAGCCCTGCAATATATTTTTCAGGCTGATATCAATTATGCCCAGTGGTGGCCTAAAGTCTTACAAACTGAAGCTCTGATTTACTGAACTGCCTCTCTGGTAACCCCCCCTTGCCCATTTCTCCCCACAAACCTCTTTCTCTCTGAGATCAGTTGTTTACCATTACTCAAATCTGTCACCACAGACGTGCAGTGGCCACTTCTCCCATGAAGACAGGAAGACACAAAGGCAACGTAATCCTACTAATGAAACTGAAAGGTGATGCCAGTGAGAGGCCCCACTGTCATGCATGGCAGTTTATTTTTACTTTACTTTTCTTTTTTTTTTTTTCTGAAACAGGAGGTTAAAACTGATGAGAAACTTGTCACTCATCTCACTTATGTTGTCCATAAAACATGGCCACTGTAAAGAGGGTTTTCACGGCGCGTCATCAGCGCGTCATCCAACTGGAAGTCGCCATCTTGGAGGCACGCGGCAATGTAAACAAAGCGCACACACTGGAGTAAATCGGACGTCTTCATTGAAAATGGTAAATTATTGCCGTGTTTTCGGCTGTACCAACCGGACAGACCACGAGAGACACTTGGAGTTTTATAGACTTCCAAAGGTTATTAAAAATCAGGGAGAACAATGCCAGAGGTTGTCAGAGGAAAGGAGGTGCTTGTGGTTAGCAAAGCTAAACCAAGACCTGCGTGGCAAAAATCTGGACAACATCCGAATTTGTTCGGCCCATTTCGTGTCAGGTAAGTTAAGTGAAATGTTGTTAGCTCTTAATTTCACACACGAACAATTATCAAGAAAAAAAAAGCTCTTAATTTCTAGTCTAATGATAATATCAAACTACCACCTAGCTACACTAGCAACACAGTTCTTAAAATGTAGAGCTACAATGTAGTATATTTCTCATTGTATTCCAGGTAAAAGGTCCGACCTTTATCAAAAGGATGACCCAGATTGGGTGCCATCTGTTGGAATGACGGGTAGAAACCAGGTAGTTTATGATGCAATCAAAGGGAGGCTCTCCGACTCGTCATTGCTCCAAGACGAGGGAGCTAACTCATACGGATCGGCACCACCGACAAACTGTAACTTTTCAGAATATCGTTCCCTTTCCCGTGGACCAAGTCCTTTTTTCTGTATGTTTTTGCTTCTGTTACGCCTTTTGAAGATCTTTTCTCTGGTTTATCCATCCTTTATCCACGGTCGTTTGCATTGATCCAGAGGTGTGTTTACATCCGAGTACCTCCAAGACCCCCGCGCATCCGGGTCACTGACCAAAACGTGACGTAGGTGAAAACCCTCTATAGCAGTGGATGGAAATGTCCTTGTAGTTTGTATAGATAAATGGGAGCTTCATTGTCTTTATCGATGCAATAATATGCTACATAGCAAGGGAACTGCAAAAAGTAACACTTATTAATTCTATTTTTCTTGCAGCACTGAAATTACTGAGTTCTGTCAGCTGTCAGGTTATATACAGCCGTCATCTTACAGCATCAAACCCATAATAACAGATCTGTCATCAGCTTGTCAAATACATATTGCACATGTTCCAAGCATCATTACATTATTATTGTGAGTCAATTTAAGTAGCGTACCAAGCTGCTGCACCTTATACTGACAGTGTGATAAGAGTCTAAGATGAAGCGACTGTCGACACAGCAGGGTAGGAAAACACATTTTACCAAACATTATCACATGCTTCTGTGTTTTTCACTTAAATTGTTAAACAACCTGCTAAAACTGTATCTCTCTGCAAAGAGATCTTTTAAAATAACCAGACCTGTTCAAGGTAAGGTGTCCAAAATATTTATGAAGCAGGACTTTAGTAGCATTGGTTGCAGGCAAACGTCAGAATGGTGAGATTCTTCAGCCCCAACTTGCAAAAGAGTTGTGATGCTGTGCAAAACATACATAAACACAGAATGCAATGATCTGCAAGTCTCACAAACCTCTATTTTATGCCTGGTCGAAAATAAAGAAGATTTTTCTCATTTCATGGAAAATGTTAGCTCCTTTTGACACATCTCAAAGAAAAAAAAAAAAAGGTCAGAACAGGGTGATGCTTACCATTGTATAGCGTCTCCTATTCTTTTAACAGCTGTCTGTGAATGTCAGGGAAGCAATGAGACCAGTTGCTGGAATTTTAGGAGAGCAATGTTCTTGTCCGACACAGGATCCGAGCTGCTCAACAGTCCTGGGTCTCCGTTGCCAGATTTTTCATCTTATGATGCGCCAAATGTGTTCTGTTGGTGAAAGGTCTGGACTGCAGAATGAAGCCTGGTTTTAATGCAGCGCCGCCTGCCCGAGGGCCTGAATTGTGCATAATTAATTGTGCAGAATCTTCACTTGAGAAGGATCTACTTTTTGTCATAAATAAACTGGCATCCACTCAGCTTTTTTTCCCCCCAACAGTTATTGATTAGTTTGGTGAAAAACCTTGAAAAGAGGAGAAAAAAAAATCTAAAAAAAAAAATGTATGTAATGCTTCATGACGTGAACAGGCAATTAATACCTTAAGTAATGCTGGAAACAACCTATGTTTTACTCTAACCAAGTAATTAAAATTTCCAATTAACGCCTGTTGTTAACTGTTTTAAATTTTTTTAACAATACGATGAGTTTTATGTGTGTCAATGTGTTCATTTAATTAAATCACAACTAATTGAATAGGTTTGTTTAAAATAACCAGTTTCAAACAGAAGACAAAAAAATCTAAATGGTTGTAACCTATCAAACAATTAAAGTAAAACCAATTTGATTAAATGAATAAATCAGCCAAATAGGGCCTTAACTTAAGACTGCTGACAGTCAGTATAAAAGTAAATCATAAATACAAATTGATTAAATAAAAGGCTGGCCTTTACCTTCAATGATACAGTGCTTTGGTAGGTCAAGACATCAAAAACTACTTGGTTAGGGTTTGGAAAACATGTCTTGCTTGAAAATCTGCCCTCTCACAGCAATGATCCAAAAAAACTTTAGAAAACTCAATTTGTCTTGGTTCTAAGTTTGAAAAGCTCTGCCCATCTCAAAATGACATAAAATCTGGGACACATTTCTTTATAGCGTCTATTTGATGATTTGCAATAAGCATACCTGGACCCCTGCCAAGGGGGATGGCTTCCCTTACAGTAAACACTCTCCTACCCCTTTTCACAATGCACTAATCACAAAGGGCTTGAAGTGTGCTTGTGCATCGTATCACCATTCTATAATGAGGGTTTGTGGATTATTCACATCATGCTGATACCTAGTCTACTTAATAAGACATGGAAAAATATGTATGTAAATTTAAAATGAACATATTTTAAGAACATAAAGACTTCTTGGCTTCGGCTCCGACAAACACTCCTGACAGGTATTTTTAACCATCTTGTATGGAATCTGAAAATGAATACGTAAAAGATCAACCATAACAGGGATAATATAATCGAAGGTGAACAACGACGTGTGTGTGTGTGTCATCCTTGTCCTATGACAAAAAATATAAGAGTTCATGGCCCACTAGCACTAGCACCCAGACAGATTAGATATCATTGTGCTGAAAACGTTATTTTTTTGGTTTACTTTTTAGCCACCAGTAATCTCAAATGGGGATTTTTTTTTTTTTTTTGATGTATGAATGGATGTGAGGATGCAATCGTAGAAGGAGTATGTGTCAGCAGAGTATTAGGTGGGCTAAGAAACAAAAACTACAGTCACTTCCTCATCCGAGGATGGCTCTGCCATGGTTCATGTTTGGGGGGGGTGATGCAGTGCTTGTGGCTTATAACCTGAGCGTAACTTACAGTGTTGGATATGTGTGTGGGGGATGAGGTTTATCAGGGTGGAGGGAGAACACACACTGTCAAGCCAAATCTTAGGAGAGGCAGAGGAAATATGGCTCACCGCAGATAAGCCTCACTGTCAGCTGGCTGTGACGACTATTAGTCTTGGTGTCCTCGTAGGATGTCCAGCAAGCTCCTTGTGTCATCACAATCAAGGAGGTGTGCTATCCCATCCCAGGAGAAAAGATGCATATTGATTTTTTTTCTGTTTTATATAAGGTGGCTTAATAGGAGGTCCCTGGCCTTCTCTGTTAAGCGAATACCAGAGCATCATGGGAAGTAAACTGAAAAGAAAAAGGAGAAAAAAAATCATTTAAGTGAGGTCATGACATGAATTCAAGATGTGGTTTGTACAACACAGGCTAAGCAGGGAGGAGTTGTTAAAGCTACATGTCTATTCAGCATAATGTATCCATTCTTTGCCATTTGTTGCTTTGTAAAGTTACGCGTATTGTCAAAAGGCTCTACGGACGGGTCTGACCTTGAATGTGACTGCATTTATTTTTCACCCTGCTGTGGTATTCTTTTGGTCTCACAATGAATTTATGCATATGCACATGCTTAGATTCATTTATGTATTCCAGTAGGGAATATTCTCTGGCCGACCTTCACGTCAGTTATGCTTGGTTGGATCATACACCTTTGCAAACAGCACTGGAATGAGGGGACCAAACAAGAGTAACACCTGTTTTGGAGACACAACAAATAACAAGATCACTTTTTTTCTTTTCTTTTTTTTCATTTATTTGCAAGCTCCTTCATTGCTGCAGCAACTGAAGCGCAGGCCAGTGAGCACATTAATCAGTCCAGAGACTACATCCATCTGTCACATGGGCACAGTTAGCTACATGCAGAACCTGCGAGCTGTTGGCACTGCCTCTGTTTGTGATGTCTCCCATTACTTCTGCCCATTTTAACTGTGTTACCTATCAAGCAAACCGGTGAGCGAAAGTGACAAACTTGGAGGGATGGGGAGTTTGCTGTCACGAGAGGCTTGTTTCGCTCTCACGACCGGTGATAAACGTGAAGACTGATGCATGTGCATTGTTATGCAGAATCAATCCCAATTTCTGCATGTTTACAGAGCTTTTACATTCATATGACTTGATTGTGCTCATGCTCATGAATATAAATGCGTGGTGGCTGCATTTAAAAAGTGAAATGTTTGTGCATGCATCAACAAATACGATATCCAATACAGCTGCAACATTGGGACAAAAGCAAAACAAAGAGGAACAGTGTCTCTGAGAGCTTACATTGTATGTTTAGTCTGTTTTGTAAATGACAAACCAAAACTATGAGACAGCATCAAAACAAAATTATTCATGACGTTCATTTCAAAGTCAGCATCTTTTTTTTTTTTTTCTTCATAGCCACTGCTGCTACAGAATTGACAAGCGTGCCTTCAGGGCAACCAATTTCAAACTCCTGAATACATATACAACCTCAACTCCAAAAGAGTTGGGACGCAGTGTAAAATGTAAATAAAAACAGAATATAATGCTTTCTGAACCCCTTACTCCCTTTTTAAAAAAAATTGAAAATAGAACACAGAAAACGTCAAATCTTAAAAGTGAGACAATTTACAATTTCATGAAATATGCTATCTCATTTTTACCTCCGCCAAGGAGGTTCAAGATAACTCAAAAAGTTATGGATAGATTTTGATGAAATTTTCAGGTGTTGTCTGAAATGTGAAAAGGAAGAACTGATTTCATTTTGGGTGTGATCCGGAAGAAATCCTGGATTCTGGATCACTTTCAAATTTTCACTAACATTGCGGTCAATCGGGCCGAAAAATTTTGTTTCTCAATATCTCCGTTAATTATTGCCCAAAACATCCACCCACACACCCATGGGAATTAAGAAGAGTTAAGTTAGGAGTTTAGGGAGATGAATGTTGTTTCATTCTTGTCTCTTAGAGGACCGGAGGTACTCAGCATTCCTTGTTCTTCTTGTTTGTGATTTTTGCTTCATGAGGCAGCAGATGTTTTCAGAAAAGTCTGGACTACAGCCCCTGGACTCTAAAACTACGAAGTTATGCTTTTAAAATGAATGCAGTATGCAGTTAGACATTGTCTTGCTGAAAAATGCAAATCCTTCCTTGTAAAAACAACACTGTCTAAATGGTAGCATATTTTGCTCTAAAACCGATATACAACTTTGCGTATTGATGTTTCTTCCATGTTTTCCAAGAATACATTTCAAATTTAGATTTGTCTGTCCACAGGACAGTTTCCCATATTGCTTCAGTTCATTTTAAATAAACTTTGGCCCATAGAGGATGCGGGTGGTTCTGAATCTTGCTCTTACCTCTTCTTTTTTTGCCATTTGGTTCAGAAAGATATACAGTTCACATCCTTCAGCACAGATACAATGTTTTTTTTTGTATCTATGTCATGATTTACTGTGAGACCAGGCTGAAAAAGCACTTGAAATTTGCTTGTGTACGACTATTTGTAAAGGAGTACTGGCATGTGCATCTTTTCTAAAACCAGGAAGGCTAAACACTATCTGCAAGTGGAACCTTTTGCTTTAATTGATTCTTCAAGGTAAATGTTGCTGCTCTTTTAAAAAATATTACTGCTTAGTGAGGAGGAGAGCCTTACTCCTATTTACTACTTGTGTTTTTCTTTTTCTTTCTTTTTTTTTTTTTTTAAATAGAAAAGCTCCTACTTGCTAACTGAGCTTCAGGGCATTTGTGCACATAATAAATGTCTCTGTGTGTGATTGCTTTGCTGTTTTTTTGCTGTAGATATGTTTATACGCCATTGAATCAGTCTTTATGTTAAGGTAACACAGTTGATCTTTCCTTCGTTTTACATTATCATCTCTAAGGATGAACTGAATGATCTAGCATTATAGTGTAATGTAAGTCTTTCGTAAGTTTTATTTTGCACTATGCATATAGATTTGTCTTTGAGAAAGCCGCTCGGAAACTATAACCATATCTGGGAGAAGATTCCTAACCCGAATAACACAGTCTGATTAGCTGTAGCTTGAGCGCTGACTGCTCACCACTGCACTAACAAAAGAGTAGAAAATCCAATCTAGAACATAAGCAACTAATGGCTGACTAAGAAGTGTGTTTACTCACACAAATGAAGAAGCCTACAGAACACAATTGCATCTACCGAGTGGGATTAAGAAAACGGTGTGGTGCTTTGTCATCATTATTTAATACACAAAACTTGGGGAGAAAAAGAGGCTGTTACAGTAAATCATTGCTGTGCGAGAACCTGCACCAGCACAAGGACAACACGCTGCCGTTTTCACTGTTTCCTCTCTGTTTAAGGAAACAGCTCAGATTCATAGGCGTGACTAAAAATTTAGAAAAAGAGCACATTTGTGGTGAAATTTCTGTATCTCTCCATGGTTATCATTTATAAAATAAAACTATAAACCTCAAAACAAAACTATCCCCTTTACTCCTAAATTCCAGAGATAGTCTCTGGGAGCGAGTGTTGTTATCTTGGAGGACAAGGTTTGGTACCAGACTGTGGAGAGATGGGATTGTCACTGGGGGTACCAGACACTCAAAACTAGAGTCAATAGCAACAGTAAAAAAACAAACAAAAAACAAAAAAACAAAAACACTGTTTGGAATTGGCAGAGATTTGGCAAATCTTTTATGCACACAACCCACATACTCATTTCTGCTGCTCATCCCACAAATGCATGTCCTTTGCAAATGTGGCTCAATTTGAAAGAGGGAAATCAACAGGGTTTTCAGTAGTATTAGATTTATTGCCAAGAGGCATCGTTAAGGCAAAGAAATAATCTACCACAGATATTTCCTTACTTGCTGTGCTTATTTAGTGTGTGAGTATATATATATATATACAGAAATGGAAAAAATTATTTGACCACCATTTTTTCTTCACTTTCTTGTTCATTTTAATACCTGGTACTACTAAACGTCATCATGTGACTAAAACAGACAGAAAAGAAAACACTGAATGCATAAAAGCAGTGTTTTTGGCAGTACAACGCCATAGCTATTGATGTAAAAACTTAAGTGATTTAGGTTATAATCAAGAAAACCATGGAAAATGGTAAGATATCAGCTCTTAAATAAAACTCTTCCCTCTCAGGCTTCAAGCAGAAGGAGGATCACATAGTCAGGACAGAGCCAATGTACTGAACTCATTCTTTGACAGGTTCAGTTTAAAAACAAGCTCAGCATCATCCTCTCCTGTCCCCAGCCTCCTCCCACCCTCAATTGACCCACAGCTTCCATGTCACATCTCAGCTGTCTCATCTTCCACCTCAGTCATGGATCTTGCTACTGCTTCATCGTTGTCTCCAACCACATCAGGAGATGCTGGGCCCCCCTCCACCTCCCTGTCTGTCTGTCTCTAGCAGTCAGGTGAAGAGCTGGAAAGACTGAACAGGAACAAGACTGTAGATCCAGATGGTGTCAGCCTCAGAGTCCTGAAAGTCTGTGTGGACCAGCTATGAGGGATTCTACAGAACCTCTTCAACATCAGCCCGAGCCAGGAGAAGGTTCTGGTGCTGTGGAAGACATCCTGTCTTGTTCCAATACCAAAATGATCTTATCCATCTTCTCCCAATGACTATAGACCTGTCGGCCTAACATCCCACATCATGAAAGTCCTGGAAAGACTTTTATTGGTCCACCTGAATAAGCAAACAAGCATCTTCCAGGACCCACTGTGGTTTGCTTGTCTTCATGGAGTTGGAGTTGAAGACTCCATCATACACCTGCTTCAACAAACCCACAGTCAAAGCAGTCAGCACTGTGAGGTTAATGTTCTTCCATTTCTCCAGTGCATGTAACACCACCCAGCCTGCTTTAATTATGTAAGAAACTCCAGAAGAGACACAGGTGGATGCTTCCACAACCATCTGGATCACTGACTACCTGACAAACAGACCACAGTTTGTGAGACTGAATGGATGTGTGTCTCAGCAGGGGACTGTACTCTCACCATTTGGAGATTAATAAAGTATTTTTGAATTGAATTGAATTAATTTTGAATGTATATTTAAACACAACATTATAAGGTTACAAAATAACTATAGCTTCTTTATTGTGCAGGTAAACCTCTTTATGTGCCAACCATTTTCCGTTAAGTATTTGTTTACAATTTTAAAACCCAAGTAAACAAATGCTGAAGACATGCACATGTAAGATGCCAGCTTTATGCATTTTTTCCCTTAAAGTACTGTCACAAACCACCATCTGAGTAATGAAAGAAATAACCTTTCTAACGACGATTCAAAATTACAGCCAGCATTTATGCATGCGCAACAGCCAAGCTCCGTCGTCAATATGTGTAGGAGAACATTTGCATAAAGCCCACTCATCTCTCATAAAGGTGAGTGAGTCATTTCAGGCACCTGAGAACAAAGGCCCTGAGATGTTTGAACAAATTCTGTTCGGCTAAATTTGAGGTGAATTTGGATTTTTGTTTTTTCTCTATTGTGAGAGGAAATTTACTGTGGCATAGTTTGTGAACACTATTTCAAAACACAAATTGCCATTATTCACTCAGCACAAAAATATAAGTTTAGCCACAGCAGATGGATAAAAAAAAAAAAAAAAAAAAAAAAAAAACTTAAATTAGCTTTAATATTTCTTGGAGGAAATGGTCTTTTAGATGGGGCCTCTGGTGTTTCCCAAGGCAGATGTAGACTGATGTGTGATATCTATAAATGGATTAAAGACATAACAATTTTACTGTATGTACACTTCTGATTTTGAAGAAAGAAATTATTTATCATGCAGTTATTGTGGCATTCAGCAATTAAAAATAATTTTGGTAATCCTAATTGATCAAAAACAGTTAAAGTTTGGAAAATGAAATGAAATGAAATGTCAAAAATGAAATGAAATGCTGAAAAATAAAACATGCCTTTAATTTTATCAACTTACCTCCAAACATGCTTCAGAAACTCAACGAATGAATGAGTTTAATGCTGGAACTATTGCCGTTTGGAACCATTAGCCGCTCCACCCACTTGAATTCCACATTTTGTAAATTCGTTACAAGTCTATGGGAGTGTTGTAACTCTCCTATTCTAAGGCACTGGTTCCTAGTGATTGAATAAAGGGGCCCCTCCTCTTCTGGTGTGGAAAGGCAGAGAGAGTGGTGGGGTCACACACTTGGTTCAGTAAATGATGTCTCCCGCACTTTTGTTCTATAACTAGACTAGCTAACCCAAGTATTAGAGATGTCTATGTTTGAGGACTTGAGGGAGGTCTCGCAAGCAGTGAGAGAGGGGGCGGCTGCTAGAGAACCAACAGGTTATGGGCCCAGACATGCCCCACGTGTGCAAGTATACAGGCAAGGACCACCGCCACGTTTTGAAGGTGACAGGCTTGATATCGCATTTGGGAGGCAACGATCATGGCTTATTTGAATTCTCTAATTCACTCAGAAGAGCCAGATGACAAGAGGAAAATTCTAGGAATATAAGGCTGCCATTTTGAATCTGAAGAAAAAACATAAATTGTTGGTTTATATACAAAATTAACCGATGTTCTCACAGTTGAGTTTGGAGAACTATTGGACAACCTGACAAGAGAAAATACTGGCAGCATGAAACAAAGCAAGAGTCGCTCAGTGATGCACTTTCGTCAGCAGTCGTTTTAAGGGGGCTAACAGATGAATACAACCTCTTTTCAGTGCATATAACTCAGACAAAAGAGAAGATTACTTTTAATGAGATCAAAGCCAGGCTGAGAAGTTTTGTATGTACACTTTGCTACTGCAGCAGACCCTGAACTGATGAAGTGATGACCTCCAACCACAAAGAGTCTAAAATAAAATACTATAAAGACAAGGAGAAGTACTTTCATGGAGAATGCTTTACTGGTGAAAAAAAGTAGGGCATAGGGCAAGAGACTGTAGAAGTAAGAAAAAAACTGTACAAGCTGTCAACTCTACACAAAACAACAGCAAGATGGCCATCATCACAGAGACAGAGCATGACCATGTGTCGGAGAAACAGAGACGTGTGATGTTGGTGGAGGTCATGTTCATACTTGGAGTAAGTGAACATGACAGAAAGATCTACTGGTTGACAGCGGTGCTTACTTCTGTATTGTGACCAAAGAGAAGGCTTTTGTTCAATTCGATGAGACATTTTAGCCAAAGAATGACATTATGGAGCTGGCAGATGGCACTTGGAACACCAGGAGCACACTGAGGGAAGGCAACGCCCAGATCGAGTTGATTGACAGCAAAGGAAGAGCAGTGAGTGTCCAGCACACTGATACAATATTGATTCCAGGATGCTCTCAGAACATTTTGTCTGGGGACTGTAGTGGCTGAAGAATCAAAGGGAGCAAAGATCAACTTTGAGAACAAAAAAAAACAAAACAAAATGACTCTTCCTGATGGTACAACATGCAAAAGTGATGACAAAAGCAGGGTGTATTCCCTGGACACTATAAAAAACAAGGAGAAAATGGTGACGATATCGTTGACGTATTGTGTGCTTTAGATCTGAAATTTTGGCATGACATATCTGGTTATTACAATTAAGGTGATGTACTAAAACTTAGCAAAAAGTTGTGGATGGAGTGAAAATCAAAGGGAAATCTAACCAACCTAACCAGTGTGAATCTTGTCTGCGGGGCAAATTTACTATCACAATCACATATGACTTTTCCGGTCCAAGTTATGTGTATTTCCTGAGAAACAATGAAACATACAAGGCCAGATATGTAGAAAAATACTGACTCACATATGAGCTTTAGTTCATCCCATTCCTAATCGATATGATGTGGGTCCATTCTTTGCAGCTAGAACAGCTTCAACTCTTCTGGGAAGGCTGTCCACAAGGTTTAAGAGTGTGTTTATGGGGATTTTTAACCATTCTTCCAAAAGTGCATTTGTGAGGTTGCACACTGATGTTGGCTGAGAAGGTCTGGTTCTCAGTCTCTGCTCTAATTCATCCCAAAGGTGTTCTATCGGGTTGAGGTCAGGACTCTGCAGGCCAGTCAAGTTCATCCACACCAGACTCTGCCATCCATGTCTTTATGGATGGCAGAGATGGCAAGCAGTGAGAGAGGCTTCTGGAGAGCCAACTCTCATCTGAGTGGCATCCTTCCTCTGAGAACATCTCGTTTGGAGCCTTGCAATAAGCCAGGTGCTGTTGATTGATTGTTTTCTGTGTTGTCTTGGTCTCATGATGTCAAAATGTTCAAATGCAAATTGTCATTGAACCAGAACATTTAGTGGTCGATTCAGGGATCAGACACTTGTAGTGATTTTTGTGGTTAATGCTGTTAGAGAAAACCATGTTATACAAGAAATACTGAAACACTGAACAGTCAAATTAAGTTCAGCTGTAACGATTATTGTGCATTTCAGGTGCATTCTGAAAGCTAAAAGCCGAATATCCCTAACTTTTTGTGAGTAGTGTATCTTTCAAAAGACTGTCAAATGTCATCATGACACAACATAATTTCAATTCTACATTTCAAGCTTGACAACATTGTCCTGCCAACAGTTTAGCATTTTTCCAAATTACTTACTACTCACGCTATAGGAATGAATGTCAGAGCAATACTGGGCTGTGATTTAACTTTAGCCAATTCCTTCAGGGAAGGCAATACATGAGTAAAACATCCACGAATTGGTTTCATTGCTGATGTGTGACATTATATTGCATTTGTCTGATAGTGACCAGGGCAAGGCAGAAAATATACTTTGCTTTTTGCTGAAAGCAGGCACGGATGATCACTGCAGCTAGACAACACTAAAAGTAAGCAACTATTTATCCAAATGAAATTAAAATATCCTTTGTTCTAGTTTTAGCTTCTCTATTTTATGTTTGTTTTCCTTCAGCTTTGACCATGAACCTTAGTATGTCCAGACTTCACCACTACTATGACGACCATCACAAATGCTTGGATCTCAATTGCAGACTTGAAATTCTTCATAGACTTAAAATTGACATTGAAAAAAATATTCACCCAGTGATTTGGTTCTTAAGTATATAAAATCCATGCAAAGTTGTTGTGTGTAGAGAGGAAGGATCATGCTTCTTGACTCCAAACTGAGTGTTTTTTCTCCTGGGATTTTGAATGTCATCTTTTTTCCTTGTGTGTGTTGTTTAATTAGGCATTGCTTATCATCGGCACATGGCATACTACTGAGGGGCAACAACACCCTAGTGTTGTAAAATTAATTATTTCACTAATGTGGACCCTGTGCATGTGAAATAGCTGAACTCTCCCCAAATAGCTCATTAATCTTCAGACAGCTACTCCTGGACTAGGTGAAGTGGTCTTGAATTTCAATACCCATCCTTGCTGGTGTAACCTTTCCTTCTCTCCTTCACTCTCTGGAGCAACCAATGGGGAACAGGAGTGTTGGAGAGACTAATACTGTCTGCAGTGGTATCTCTAGCACTTCTCGTCCTCTCTGAGTCATATAATTATACACACCTACACAGTTTGCCTTAACACACAGAGTGCTCATACACAGGCCCAGACTTTAAAGTGGAGACTAGTGGAGAAGTGTTAATGTATCCTATGATTATTTGAAGTAAGGAAAGTGTGCTCTGCTCTGGCATAAACAAATCACTTGAAAATCAAATCGTCCTAGTCAGAAAAAAAAAATACCATTTAAAAAATACTTTCTTCCAGACCTGTCTCTTGACCTTTCATCAGTTGAACTAAGTTAGATTGACTATATTCATTTTCTAAAATAAATATTAAAGAACAAGATGTGTGATTTTTACATACTTAAAATATAAGTGCTTGTTTATTTAAGACCCTTTGGTGCCATATTATACTACAGTGGGAAAAAGTAATAAAAAAAATGCAAAGTTTTCCCATTACAGTGTTATGAAGCGCAGTGTGAAGTGAAAGTAAGTAAATTGCACAAAACTCGGTTAAAAATGTGTGTGTGCGTGTGTGTGTGTGTTTTTACTTTTTTTTTTTAAGAAATGTCTATGTATATATACTATATAATAGCATAATGCAAGTATACTTCTGTCCATGGTGCTGATTCCAAACAAAACTCCAAATTCAATGTGGCAGCTGCCCATGGTACTGAATCTCTCTTTAGTGTTGCAGTGAATGGTTGTTTTTGGCTGTGGTAATTTGTTCAATAATGTCTGCCTTGTAATTGTGTTGACCATTGTATATGGAAATGTTTTGTTTGATTTCTGATTCTTCTCTTCATTTGATATACTGAAAGTTACCATTTTTTCCTTAATATTTAAATCTTTAAATTTACAATGACAGTGGAAAATGCATCTGTCATTGCCAAAGAATATGACAAAGCAAGGAAAGAGTCAGCAGTTCATAGGCCTAGAAAAAGGCCAAGAAATTAAATGAACTAAAGGTCAACTTAATTCCATATCTTTTATTCCAATAATGATTTGGCCACACTTGTTAGTGCTTTGTACTCTGTCTGTTGGTAATTGGACTGTATTACATTGTGTTTGACCACATGTGGTGCTCTATTTAAACTGTAATTTACCTTTCCCTATATTTGTTCAGGTGCTCTTGCACTTTATTATAACTTTACTTACAGCAAGCATACGTTATTGTCAGCTGTATGTTTTTTTTTTTCATAACCACTCATTAAATGAGTGTCTTTTCAAGGCAAATTGTACCAAAATGATTGGATAAATGTTCATAAAGAAAATTCATTGGCTCAAACTGTCTATACGTAAACCACATTTTCTCAAATTCAGAGGATGAGTCACAGGCATGAGTTTTAAAGTGTAAACGTAGAGTGGGCATCATCCAGATGTCTGAGTAAACAGGCCATTTATGGCTGTGTGTTGTGAAAAATTAGGGTTGTAAACTTATTATTTCTCAAGTCTGTTAATAAGTTGGGCTTCCTCCTGTGGGGACTGAATGTGCATCAGTTCTTGGTATTAGTGAGAGTTTGAGACAAGGCAATTGACAATGCCAATCTCCTTACAGTAACTTTGAGGGCACCCCCCCCCCAAAAAAAAATAAATAAATAATAGTAATAATAATTTGTAATACACTTTATTTGTGTAGTACAAAGTCACAATAAAATTCATTTCTGGATTTATTTCAATTTCAGCACAATTGACAGTTCATTATCAATCTTTAAATTTCCAATTGAGTCCAAACATTCATGCAATGCAAATTCATGAGAATGAGAGTGAGACAAACTTAAGAACCCATCAGATTGTATCAGGTGTTTACTTTGGTGCAATCAGCTGTCCTGATCAATCATTGGGTGACACTGTGGAAAAAAACTAACAAACAAACAGGATGTAAAAATGTCCAACAGAACCAGGCATGGAGAGTTTGGCAAACTGCCTGGGCCAGTTGGGGGTTTGAGGAGAGGAACAAATACAGGGAGATTAGTCCTTGAATATCTGCTGATGAGACATGAAAGAGAATATTTTTAATTTGAATAAAAATGTCAAGAAGGATAAAGAGACAAAAGTGAGGAAAGAGCCCAATGCATCATGGGGAGTCCAACAGTATTCCAACCCTACAACAGTATAACTAAAATGATGGTTCGGGGTACGCCTTGTTATAATCTTTATCTAAAGGAGCCGAAGACAGAGAGGGTGTCTGTACAAACACAAACTGGGAGCTGTTTACACAATAAATGAACCTGATAACTGAACGCTCTGCCTCTCATTCTACCTTTGGAAACTTTAGGAACCCTAAGTCACCCCACAGTGTTCTGCTGGGATAGTATGAAACTATGAGTTTGTTAAGATAAGAAGGAGTTAGGGCCTTCAGGGAGCTGAATTTTGAATTCTATCACAGATTTGAATTTGGAGATGTATTATCTCTCCTGCTAATCCTCATCTAAACTCTGGCAGCAGCATATTGGATCAGCTGGAGGCAGTTCAGAGTAATTTTAAGACCTGTGTGAACTCTGTGCAAACAAATTATACGCAACTTTAATCTATCAAAAATAAAACTGTATTTTTATCATAACAAATAAGTCAGCTACTTTTTGTGTACAATTTCATCCAGTAATATTTGGATGGCATGAATGATGTACTTTTTGAAATATGAGTCACATAGTCATGAATTCATTATTCTACTGCACTTTTAAAAGTACTAATCACACATTTTAACATAACAGATATTGAATTCAATGGTGGTGCAGTGCTACAATGCACATAACCATTGTCCTCTTCTTGGCTGTGATGCCCTTCCCCTTGAACTTTTTTTACTCAACCTTTTGCCACATTTCAGGCTTCAAACACAAAGATATAAAATTTCAATTTTTTGTCAAGGATCAACAGCAAGTGAGACACAATCGTGAAGTGAAATGAAATGTATTGGATATATATTTTTTGACAAATAAAAAACTGTAAAATGGGGAGTGCAATATTATTCGGCCCCCTTGCGTTAATACTTTGTAGCACCACCTTCTGCTGCAGTTCCAGCTGCCAGTCTCTTGGGGTTTGTCTCTATTAGTTTTGCACATTCAGAGACTGAAATCTTGTCCATTCTTCCTGTAAAACAGCTGGAGCTCAGTGAGGTTGGATGGAGAGCGTTTGTGAACAGCAGTCTTCAGCTCTTTCCACAGATTCTTGATTAGATTCAGATCTGGACTTTGACTTGGCTGTTCTAACACCTGGATACATTTATTTGTGAACTGTTCCATTGTAGATTTGTCTTCATGTTTTGGATCATTGTCCTGTTGGAAGATAAATTTCCATCCCAGCCTCAGGTCTTCTGAAGACTCCAACAGGTTTTCTTCCAGAATGATCCTGAATTGGCTTTCTTCTTGGCTACTGATTGTTGTCCTCTGGACAGACTCTCCCACCTCAGCTGTAGATCAGTTCATCCAGAGTGATCATGGGCCTCTTGGACTGCATCTCTGATCAGTCTTCTCCTTGTTCCAGATGAAAGTTTAGAGGGACGGCTGGGTCTTGGTAGATTTACAGTGGTCTGATACTCCTTCCATTTCAATATAATTGCTTGCACAGAGCTCCTTGAGATGTTTAAAGCTTGGGAAATCCACATCCATCTTTAAACTTCTCCACAACAGTATCTGGGACCTGCCTGGTGTGTTCCTTGGTCTTCATGATGCTCTCTGAGCTTTAACCAGAACCCTGAGACTATCACAGAGCAGGTGCATTTATACGGAGACTTGATTACACACAGGTGGATTCTATTGATCATCACCAGTCATTCAGGACAACATTGGATCATTCAGAGATCCTCACTGAACTTCTGGAGTCAGTTTGCTGCTCTGAAAGTAAAGAGGACCACTAATATTGCATGCCCCACTTTTCAGTTTTTTATTTGTTAAAAAAGTTTAAAATATCCAATAAATTTTGTTCCACTTCATGATTGTGTCCCACTTGTTGTTGTTGATTCTTGACAAAAAAATGAAATTTTATATCTTTATGTTTGGAGCCTGAAATGTGCGAAAAAGGTTTGAAAAGTTCAAGGGGGCCGAATACTTTTGCAAGGCACTGTACTTCAAAAGGTTATCATGGAATAGTTAATTGTTAGATTCTTCTTATTTTAGCCCAAGCTGCTGTGGCAAGATGGTGGGTGGCAGGAATTGCCAAAAGGAGGAGGCCAACTGTTTTTCCTTATGGGCCTAGGAAGACCCCAGGTTCTCCATCCCCATCATCAGATGACGGATTTAAATTAAATTTATGGCTGTGTAATAAGCTGATAAAAGTCAATGACATTGCCTATTTTGTTGTCTGTTTCCTTTAATAAAAGTCCAAAAGTTGTGGTAGCCTATTAAAAATATCCTAAGGTTCTGAATTCAAAAACCTGTGTTGTGTCGTTTATTAGCATATGTGTTTTTTTTTTTAATTATGGCCTTTGTGCCCTCAAAAAAAATGCCCCTTTAAAGTCTCTGCCCCAAGTGGCCTTGTCCTCTCAATCACGAAATTCCAGGCCTGGTCCTCCTACTCTTTCAATCAGTCTCTGGTAGTACATTCTCACTCTCAGATTAAAAATAAAACCCCAAGACTCAGCTCAAGATTAAGTTGCCCAAAAGAAGCCAGTTTTTCCCGCTCATTTCTTCACAATAACACAGGTTTCTCTATTCCCACATCTCGAAAGGACTACACAGACCAAAATGACCAATACTGTACAGTAAGAGGCTCCCAGGCCAAATCCATCTGCTTTATTGGTATTCACCGTTTCCTCTCTCCATCTGCTCAGCACATCACAACCTGATGTCTCCTATCTCTGCTGCACTATTTTTACCTGCTCCTAGATACCGTTTCTCTGGATGACGTCAAAGGAACAGAGAAGAAGAGACAGAGACAAAGAGAGACGGGGAGAGAACTCTTGTTATTCATCTTCAGTGTGCATGACTTTGCCTTGCACAATCATATTTCCAAGAAAGTAAACGGGATGTAATAGTATACTGCGAACAAGAGCTCTGTGTGAGGTCGCATTGTGTTTTGTTTTAAGTATTCCATTCTCAAATTCAAAAATATCAAGTTGCACACACACTGTTTTCCCTTTATTTAGGTATACCTGTTTAACAGCACTTTGATGAAAATATCTAATCAGATCCGATCACATTGGCAGCAGATCAATGGTAATGGGTATGGTATGCAGACATGATTAAAGACAACCTGTAGAAGAAAAAACTAGGCGTCAGAATGGGCAACAACAATTTAAGTGACTTTAAAGATGATCGGTTGTCTACAAATTGTTGATCTTTAACTGCATGTTTGATTTTGGTTTTGATTTTGATGGAAATTTTCATATATATGCACAATTTCCATACATTTTTTTTAAAAATAATTCCTTCATTTGATTATTTGTATAGTGTTTGACATTCATCTTTCGGAATGATTTGGCATCATTACTCATATTTAACTGGACCGTATCCTGTTATTAGCCTGAAAGATACAACTTGGACTCTTAATATATCCAAGTATTAATGAATGCAAATTAAGTGTATCTTTTATGTATGGCATAAGTTGAGGCACAACATTATTTATGTTATGAGGAAATTGGATTTCCTTGAGCCTCAATCACAAGTCAAAAAAAAAAATAAAAAAATAAAAAATTCTCAAGCTGGCTCTGAGGCTACGTCGCAAACGTAAGGATCTTTTAGCCTCCAGGGCTGGCAATTACAGGGGCCTTAACATGTGACTGTCACCTGTTATGGGCATTTCAAGGCCAGGCTTTGTGAACAGTACACTTAGAAAAATGATTTTTCACTTGCTTTGATGAGTTGGAGAAGGCATTCAACAGCGTCCCTCAGGCCATGCTGTGGGGAGGCGCTATGGGAGTTTGGTATACTAGGTCTGGTGATCCAGGCCATTCAGATCCCGTACAAACGGGGCAAGAGTTTAGCTGGCGTTACCGATAATGAGCCGGATCTGTTTCAAGTGGGATTTGGAGTCTATCTGGGATCCCCGTTGACACTGATTCTATTTAGAACTAATAGTATTGGGAACACTAGATTACATACTTGTCTTGTGATTAGGAGTTTTGAAGCTGTAGTGGGATCACAGTGAGTGTCAGATCATCACCTGGGCATCGCTGTCATGTAAAGTAAGCTTTACTTCGGCAAACTGATCTATTAGCTTCTGATGATTCAGCCTGTTTTCTTTTCTTCTTTCACCTGATTATTCAAGATAATTATTTGTTTCTCTTAACAACTTCTCTCTTTCTTTTGCCTGTTATTTATTCATGCTGAAAACCTCCAAAAGTATGGAGTATTTTGTGTTCATAAGTGCAAGCTAACTATGTCAAATATATGTTTCTGTGCTCCTACTGTAATGTCTCTCACTGTTATCAGCGTTAGCTCAAGTTGATGTACCAACAAATTCCATTGTTGAAGCATATGCAAATATCAGGTTGGCTACCACTGATTTAATTACTGGCATACAAATCTCATCTTGTGATCCTGAATTAAGGGATGCTTTAATCTGGTTTGATGACATTTGTTTGTGATCTACAGTCGCATGCTGGTTCAGTGCAACAAACTAGCAACAATAATATAAAGAAAGAGGAATTTAGTCAACCATTGCTCAGAAGACTTGGATTAACTGATGATATTTAAAGAAAAAAAAACTTTTAATGATGAATAGCTGAATTTTTTCAACCTTTTGCCGACAATTTTTCATCTAACTTTTTTCACCGCGGCTTCTTCTTTTCTTGAAAGAGCATTGCCTTTTCTGTGGCATCTTGACAACTGCCAACTTGACAGCAGCTGTCCATTTTCAGAAAAGCAGAACCCAATAACAGCAAAACTTATTTGTTCTTTCTTATATGAAAGAACAATATTTTCCCTATTCCAGAATGTGCTGGCTGAAGCTGGCAGCGTGTCTCTACAGCTTAATCCATTTTTTTGCACTATTTTTGGTGGGTTTTTTTTTTATCAACTACTGATGGATATTCTGTGGATATTACTGTGAAAAAAAGAGCTTATTCAAGAGAAGAGCTTCTTTCATTGAAACGGAGCAAATCTGGAGTATACCTGTTCCAGCTGAGATGGAGATGAGTTTTCGTGGTTGCCATGCTGGTGCAAAGGTGAAGGTCAGGAAATGGAGATAAAAGCCCTTTCTGCCATCATCAATCATCGGTCATCAAGACCAAAAATAGTGACGAACTGGAGATACTGGTGAAGAGTCAGAAAGTGTACCGTGAGTGCAGATTTATGTGTTTTACTGAAATCTGGATGAATCAAAACACCTCAGACTCCATCATGGATCTACCTGGATTCACCCTCATACAGTCAGACAGAGATGCTAAAGCTAGTGGCAAGAAGGAAGGATGGGAACTTGCTTTATTTGTGAACCAGAGATGGTGTAATCCTGCACATGTAACTGTCACGGAGCAGATGTGTTATCCAGATACTGAATTATTGGCAGATGGATTGCGACCAAACTATCTACCAAGAGAATCTATTAATTAAATTACAATACTTGTTTAAATTCCACCAGTGCAACAACTGAAGTTACATGTGACATACTAGATGAATGTGTTGCTAGGATACAGACCAAACACCCAGATGCACTTATAATGATATCAGGTGACTTCAATCATGTCACTGTATCTTCCCACCTGAATGGAATTACGCAGTTTGTCAATTGTGCTTTTTATATAAATATTTGCGTTATTGATGAGCTGGTAAGATTTTTGAATTTCTTCCCTTGGGGGATGAATAAAGTACATCTAATCTGCAAAATATTCATTGAACAATTTTTTTTTTTTTTTTTTTTCCTGCAATGCTTATATCTGCATTCACTGCAGGAATGGGAGTTTTTGCCACCAGTAACTAAAAACTAAACTGTAATTGAGGCGTAATGATGGAATGGAAGTACAGTATGCAGCTATTGCAGAAAAGTGCTCATGCTAAAGCATGTGAGAGTATGCTCAAGTAATGAGTCTGTGACAATTAATAAAAATTCCAACGCAAAAGAAATGTGTTTGAAATTGCATATCTTCTGTTAGTCTAGAGCAAGAAATCTACCATACTGTCAAAGAACAAGCTGTATGCAGATTACTCTTAAATATAGACAAAGAGGAATGCGGCACATGCGCTGTTGCTTGAAGACTGTGGCCTGTCTCTTCCTCTTAGCTGCTGGTGCTCAATTAAAACAGTCTGCTTTTGAACAGCGCTGCACATATCGATGAATAATCACTTATCGTCTGTGCTCATGTGCACAACTGTCTGCACGAGTGTGAGTTTCTCTCCTTATATGTGTTTGCAATGCTTCGGTTTGAAAAAGTATTGAAGTCCATGCATGTGCATGTGTGTGTCTTACCTCAGCAGGCGCCGCAGTGCTCCCAGCCTGCTCGCAGCATTAATGCCCAACCTTGTCCAAGGTTAATCTGTCACTCTTGCTGTATATTTGCATTCATCCTTATCTGCACCTCACCACTCAGCTGAGTGTCTATCTGCCCCAGCCGCTGCTCAAACCTAATCGTCTTTGTACATTATAGATGGACCTCCAACAAAGTACACAGACACACACAAAAGACACACACTGTTCTCTCTCCACACTGCTGAAATCTCCTCTTTCTTTCAGAAACCGCCCCCTCTCCACACTCCCAATACTTATTTCCACAGAGTCAATATTTGCTTTATATTTAAAGTCTTAGCTGGCCATTAAGGTGGCTGCTTTTCAAAAGTAATGCATTTATCGCTGCATGGGGGCCAGTGCTGCTTCAAGCCACTTTCTTGGAGGCAGTAACTTCACAGGAGGGCAGGAGCAGCACAGGAGGGCAGCAACTGTGCCACTCTTGAATTTAGCTGAGAAATCACAAGGTTTTTTTTCTCACTGAACAGCACGGAGTTTCTCTTTATTTGAGATAATGTCCTAAACCAACACGGAGGCAGCAGATGTTCTCCACCGCCCCCCCACACCCTCATCATGAGCTTATATATCTGAGCTGAACACGTGGAACGTTGTAAAAATTAAAAGGCTGGGAGAACGGACCACTGAGCTCCTTGGTGGTTTAAACAGACCAAAGTGCAGAGGCTACAGTCGTCCTGTAGCAGTTGCAGGTTCAACTCCTGGCCTATCACCCTTTGCTGAGTGTCTTTCCCACTTTCCCGTTTCTCTTACTATAAATGAAGGCCACTAGAGCCACAAAATCTTAAAAAAAAAACAAGGACAACAGTTTTACAACTGGATTTCAGCACTATGGCCAACATCGAATACAAAGCGTTACAAAAAAAAAAAAAAAAAAAATTATGATGAGCATGTTCCTAAGTATGCCTTTCAGGGCCATTATTATCTGGAAACAAGTTTCTTTCATTTTAATCTTCTTTCATTTTTCAGTGTTAGAGGAGATTTGACCTCACTTTTCTGGGTAGTGTGCAGATGTTCTATGATGGTCATTCATAAAATGTGCATTCATAAATATCCACTCTGTTTTAAATCAGAATCAACCTCCAGGTGCACAGAATTTTTTAGAGGTACCTATTCCATTTGTGCTTTATATTCTTATTATTTGTCATTTCAGTAACACCCATCACTTTTATGGCAAAAGAGTTTCATTTCATTTTTAATAGTCAGAATTTCATACTTTGTTGGATTTGAGTAATTGTTTGACAGACCTAAAGAAACAGTTGGTAATGGACAACAGTCAATTTCCTTCAACTAAACTCATAAATCCTGAAAGATCAATGTCCCAGACAATTTGAGACAATTTAGGCAGCAAAAAGGCCCCTGTTCCAATTTTTTAAACGTTGTGTTGCTGCCATCAAAGTGAAAAAAAGCTAATATTGTCCATGAAATGGTAAAATATCTCCAGTTTCATATCAGATATGTTCTTTATGTTCTATTGGGAATAAATTATGGGTTTATGAGATCTGTAAAATATTGTAATCTGTTTTTTATTTATGTTTTGCACAGCATCCCAAAACTTTGGGAATTGGGATTGTTAACACAGCAAACCTTCTCCTGGCATGAATTTCCTCTAAAGATACTTTCATTAGAAATGTACCCAAAGTACAGTACTATCGTTTTAAAGATATCCCAGAAATTCTGGGTTTGTGAGTTACTGTGCAGTCAAACAGACCTTTGCATCACCATGTTTTTGCACAAATGTACCTTATCACACAGAATGAAACCTGAGTTTAACAGCCACGTTCCTCATTCCAATTCATTTGAAGTAAGAGTGATATCTCTGGAGCACCATCTTGAGTATTCCTGGGAGCAAAGCTTCTTGGGTGTTGTTTATACAACTGCACAAACACACAGAAGGTTCGGTTTACTGCCTAAAAGCGATGTTTGAATTTATCATCTAACCTTTTTATCACGTTTGCCAATAAAAACTATTCATGAGCGTACTCTCAAACATCACTGCAGCTGCCTTTGGAATCAACTGTTATTTCAGAGCCTTAACTGGCAACACCAGCATTGGTAAACAAAGCAGGGAAATTATAATTTCAAAGTTAAAGGTAAATGTTTTTGCTAATCCAGATTGAAGGGTCAGTATACAGTCATGCAGAAGTTAGTAGTCAACAAGAAAAAGAACTATTTGTTCAATCTTTTATTAATCATACTGTTATGAACACATGAGGCCTGTAGATACCAATATTCCACTCCTGGAAAAGATTGGTTTCCATTTCGTCAATGAATTATTAATGCTTAAAGTTGAACTGTAAATTGTTTAAAAAGTGTTCTGTAACCCTTTCAATACAGATGTGCCAGTAGCATCTGCTTTTCAAAGAACACTTGCTTACGTATTTTCCAATTGGTATTGTGCTTTAGAGCAGGAAGGTCTGCACACCTGGTGATGATTAATTTAGTGAGGGATGCAACCTACCTTCTTAAACCTTATGGAAGCAGTAAGGTATCTCTCCCTCTAAGACTTAAAAGGAAGAAGACTGTCCCGTTCTGGACAGCCACCATCTACGATGCCATAAACTCTCTATTGTACTGTATAAGTATGGATCACTGTACTGCCAACAGACTGTTGTACAGTTCAGTGAGCTGTGTTGGGATGTCTGAGGGGATCCTAGGGGCCAGAAGTCAAGTCCCTCAAGTAGACGCTGATTGATTGACTGACAAGCTTTGTATGTTTCAGTGCAGGTGCACGCTTGTGTTTGAGCCCGCACAACTGGGGACACGGGTGTCAACTGCTTGGTGTCGTCATCCTTTTTCCTCCTCCAACTTATACTTCTCTTTCTCCCTCCTTCTTGTCCGGTGCCGGTGACATGTTGACAGATTAAACCGCCGGGTGCTCCAGTTCTTGGATGGATACACTGGTGAAATTCAGGGACGCACGCCGGCATGAATCAATACGAGAAAATACCGACTCTGGAACGGTCACCCACTCATGCTTGGAACACACTCCTACATGTGCAGACATCACTCATCTACACACACTTCATAAAAAGAAGAATCCACTCAAGTACAAAACGTAATGGTAGTAATAAAGATCACTCACTCAGTGACAGTGATGAACAGGGGGGGAACTGTGACTCTTACCACTTTTATGGACCTTATTTCCAGCGTTAGCATGCAGCTCTTTGTCAGAATGAAAAGCTTTAAATGATCACAAATGAATGTCAAAAAAGTTAGTCACTACAGTAACTGGTGAAACCAGGGGCGCCGCTAGGGATTTTGGGCCCCATGAAAAGAATCTTTACCGGGCCCCCCAACACAGCGGCGAAATTTGTTGATGCTATTTTTGATCATCATTAGGGGCCTCTCTGGGCCCCCCTCAATCATGGGCCCCTATAATCCGTATCCTTTACCCCCCCTTTTCGGCACCCCAGGGTGAAACTGTCAAGCATTTAACTGTTGCACAATGAGATATTTTCCTTAGGAGCTGATTATGAAAACAGAGATAGAAAAAAAAAAATGTGTGTTAAAATTTATATCTCCTGGATGTTTGCAAATGCTAATAAAATGGTCAGTGCTGCATCACAGCTGCAATACAATAATGATAAAAAAAAAAGCATGCTGACTTTTTTCAATATTTTTTAAAAATTATTATATGTTACTTTACATGCTTCTGCAATGTGTTTACATTGCCACAGTAACAAATTTGAAGTAAATTATCCTTCAGAAGAAATGCAGCCTCAGGGGGTCACAAGCCGGTCTTTTTCAGCTGGTCTCAGCTCTGGATAAATGGAGAAGATGTGTCGGTTAGGGCACCTGACGTAAAACCTATGCCAAACTAACCACGTGAATCACAAGATCTATGAAATCCATACTGGATCGGTTAAGGCCCAGGTTAACAAGGATCGCCTTTGGCACTGTTGACCTAAAGGGTGCAAATGACCTACAGGATGCTGATGGAAATTGGGCTTACTGTTTGTCGAAGAAGGAGAGGGGGAAGGTGTGTCCATAGGCAGAGAAAAAAGCAAGAGGCTAGGGCTGAGAGTAGGGACTTTGAATGTTTATACGATGGCAAGGAAAAGCTAGAGAGATGGTTGACATGATGCAGAGGAGGAAAGTGGATATTCTGTGTGCTCAGGAGACAAGATGGAAAGGTAGCAAAGCTAGAAGCTTAGGAGCAGGGTTCAAACTGTTTTACCATGGTGTAGATGGAGTAGGAGGAAAAGTTTGTTAGGAATGTTCTGGAGGTGAAAAGAGTGTCAGAAGTAATGAGTCTGAAGATATAGATGGAAGGAGTGGTTAGTGGTTATGCTCCACAGGTTGGATGTGAGTTAGATAGAGATGGAGACATTCTTGAATGAGGTGGATGAAGTGATGCAGAGTATCCCCAGAGATGAAAAAGTAGTGATTGGTGCAGACTTCAATGGTCATGTTGGAGAAGGCAACAGAGGTGATGAGGAAGTGAAGGGCAGGTTAGGTATTTGGTATAGAAAACCAGAAGGTCAGATGGTGGAAGACTTTAGCAAAAAGGATGGAAATGGCTGGCAGTGAATACTTTCTTCCAGAAGAGGCAAGGAACATGGGGTGACTATATTACAGTGGATGTAGGAGCTTACAGATGGACTACATTTTGTGTAGATGATGTAACCTGAAGGAGGTCAGGTTGTGGAAGGTGATAGTGTAGACAGACTCCATAGGATGGAGGTGTGTAGGATGACTCTGGTGATGAGGAAGATGAAGGGGATAAAGGCAGACCAGAGGACAAAGTGGTGGGAGCTGAAAAAGGAAGAGTGTCATGTGGCTTTCAGAGAAAAGGCTCTGGGTGGTCAGGAGGTGTTCCCAGATGACTAGACGACTGCAGCTAATGTGATCAGGGACACAGGTAAGAGAGTACTTGGCATGTCATCTGGTAGGAAAACAGTCAAGGAGAAAGGAGGTTAGATAAAAAGAAGTGGGACACTAAGAGGACTGAAGAGAAAGTAGACATGAGTACAGGGAGATGCAGCGTAAGATGAAGGTTCAGGTGGCAAAGACCAAACAAAGGGCGTATGATGATTTGTATGCTAGGTTGGATAGCAACGAGTGGGAGACTGACTTATACAGGTTGGTGAGGCAGAGAGATAGAGAGAGCAGGCTAGGGTGATTGAGGATAGAGATGGAAATGTAGTGACAGATGCTAGGAGTGTGACAGGAAGATGGAAAGAGAACTTTTTAAGAGTCGATGAATGAGGAAAATGAAAGAGAGCAAATAGAAGAAGAGATGACTGTTGTGGACCGAGGGTAGTAAAGCTTAGTAAGGCTTAACCGAGGAGGTCATTGAAGAGGATGAAGAGTGCAGAAGGCAGTTGGTCCTGATGATATACCTGTGGTGGTATGGAAGTTTACTAGAAGAGGTGGCAGTAGAGTTTTTGACCATGTTGAATGTCATGGTCAAAAAGAGTGAGAGGATGTCTGAGGAATGGAAGAGAAGTGTGCTGGTGCAGATCATTAAGAACAAAAGAAGCGTGTAAACTTGTGGCAGCTACAGAGGAATACAGTTGATGAGGCATATAATGAAGTTATGGGAAAAAGCACTAGAAGCAATGTAATATAAATAAAACTTTAATAACAAATTTTTTTCTTGTGTTGCCCAGTACCAATTTGACCCACAGCCCAGTATCGGTCTGTGGCCCGGGGGTTGGGGACCACTGCATTAGTAGATTCAGCCAAACTATGACTCTGTTTAGACCTGGTATTATCATGTATTATGAATAGGAATAATATGTCAACATTTTTTATATACAGGTGTAACTAAAGGGGCTACATCACCCTTGCTAGTTTGATGCCAAGCAGGAAGTAAGTTTGGTTGCAGTACCTCAACTGGCAATTGGGCACTGCTTTTAAAAGTAAATCAATCTCTATTGACCTCCATATTAAAATGTCCACCTTCAAAGCAGAAATAGCTATATTTTTCGCCTGGCTTAAAAAAACTACTTTTGTCTCCATAACTCGATAAATCCCTGACAGCTGTATGGGGGTTGATTTTTTTTTTTTTTTTTGTTACCACAAGCAGGTAGTATTATTCTGTACAAAGCAATGAATTTATGTATAGATAAGGGCATGGTCGTTTTATTATTGATTAAGTGTGCATAGGCAATGGATAGTTGTCATAGCTTTAGCTAAACTGTGCTTAGCATTGTCTTAACTTTACTTCTAAACTGAGCTGTGAATAAAAGATCTAATGAAGCATAATCTCTTTAATTTCCAAGATGATTTGTCTTGATGTGTTATTGGCTGTACTAAAAGACCGCCGTGACTGTTTTTGGATTGACTTGGAAGGGTTTGAAGATGACACAAAGCAGCCCCAAGCAGTTATGTTCCAGCCAGTTCTGCCTATTTGCAACATGGCCCCACACAGTATGAGGAGTAAAAAAAAACACTCTTTGGAAAATCTGTGGGTTACATCACATGGGGACGTGGTCCAGTTCTTCTTCTACAGTCTATGGTTTAGATGGATGCATGATTCATGTGAGGATGTATTGATATCCACTCACTCAAATCACATCCAGACGCCATAACAACCAACAACAGTACACAACCACAACGTCATGGACTCGTCTGTGTTATTTTGATTTGCCTTCCTTCGCTCATCTTGATTTATTTCTGGCATATCCCATTTCAGTTTCAATAGTCTGAAGCCTTTTGTTGTCTTCCATGTGTTTGGATGCTTTGTAATTTCCCTTATTACAGTGCATGTATGGTTCATCTGTTTGGAAAAAAAATAAATAAGAAATTGACAGACTGGGTGACAGTATGTTGTTATTCTTTTTCTGGTGACAATGCACGGTGCAGTGCATTCCTACCTCTAGAGGATTTAAAAACAGCGATGCATTTGGGCTTGGAAGTGGAATTTATGTACTTATTTATTTGTAAGTAGGGCGGAGAAGTAAGAGCCAATCAGAAGTTACTACTCTGGATGCATGTAGAGAGACAGGTGCCAGGTATTGAAAAAAAAGCACTTTTAGCTGTACATTTACTTGGATCATTTAGGACGGATGTTAATACCAGTCTAAATGAGACCTATAAGACCAAAAATGTAACAATTTTACAAAGGTTATATTCCAGCCTCGAGAGCTCACGGAAACTTGAGTGAACAAATGTGTCTTTTGCTTGTTGGCCCTGTTGTGGTATGTTTTGTATAACATGTTATAAAGCAGAAATAATTTTGCCACAAATCTACAAGCTTGTCTTCTTTTCCTATGTTCCATTTGGTTCTGGTTGTGCTGAGTTGTGTTCCATTTGCTGCCATGTTTGTGAGCTGTAAAAGTACAAAACATCCAGTTGTTATCGTCATAATGTGGTTTGTGGCTATGGCACTAGACAGTACTGATGGGGACTGATTTAAAGCCTGTGCCCAAAGGACCCAATTAGAAACTTGTCATAACCAATTATTTATCAAAATGATCCTCAAGTGTGTTATGTCAATACCATTATTTTACTGCTTCCAGTTGACTCAGAGCTTGCCCAGTCCTGAATCGTAAATGTCTTTGATATCCGAATATTCGCAATAGCCAATGAGAGTACATTAACTAGGTTTGCATCCCCAACTGGGTGCTGAATATTTTTACAGCTCAAAAAGAGTCACTGTGTCTGTTGTCTTTGGTGTATTCAAAATCAAATGAGGTTTGAACATGGCTAATGTGTAAACAGCCTTGGAAAAGCCCAGGATAAACACATTACATTGACTACACTATGTCAGAATACATAAGCACTTTTTTTTCCATTAGCAAATTGCAACTTGTGTCTGGAATAAAGTGGTATAACCCGCTGTAGCCTTAACACCTGCTTTATTTGTACCATTCATGTAGCAGTTGAGTTTGCAGCCACTCTGAGCTAAAGCTTAGGTCTCCTTAATGGAATGTTAGACAAATGATGTCTCTGACTGGTGTGTCTTTATTGATTCAGCCGGGGTGCCTGAATGTGATTAAGAGGATTTAAACCCAAGCCTGCTGACGCAAATCATGGCCGGAGGTAATATAATGTCCAGATGAAGCAGCAAGATTCATCCCAATGGGGAGGTGGCCCTCTCTGACCCTGCGTGGGCTCAGGCAATTAGCATTGCCAAAGTGCAACTCAATAACAAAATCTCCAAAATGGAGGAAGTGCTTGCATGGCTAATCCCCTCCGCCACATAAGGGCCCCGAGCCCCTTTATTTTAGGATGCCTTTGAGAATGCAGGTCAGGGATGTGAAGAAAGCCAAGCCAAGCTGCCATCAGTCTAGATACCAGAGATGCCTGGACATCTGCCAAGCGAAGAATTATGTTAATGTTTTCTCTAATGGTACAATGCAGTCGAATCCATTAATAAGTTAGTAGATATGACATTGTTTTTTTATCATAAAGCAGAGTTTAAAAGCTACTGTGTATGACTTTATATATATTGGACTACATATTTATACTGTATATGTTTTGTTCACCTTCTTGAATGCCATTTTGTGTAATAAATGGAATATATTGTGTGGAGTATCAGTAAAGCAGAGACAGTTGCAAATGTGCTTCATTTTAATGCGTATGCACAAAGTGCACATGCTGTAGCTGCTTTCATGGTTTGGTATAGCGTGTCCACCTCATTAGTCTATTCCTAGTTGTAAATGCTGGTGTTTGATGTGGAAAACGCTCTGACCATGTGTTGCAGCTTGTAATAATGAATGTTTCATGCAGGTTGGGCCCAAATGATCCGTCAATTCTGATTAGATTATGATTACCAGGGTAGAAATATATTCAAATGAGTTCATTATCAGTCAGATCAGAAGCAGGCCAAGCCAGTTTGACTATTTACCAGAACTTTAAGTGTTTAAGCTTCATTTTAACAGAATGCTGGTGCAGTTTCTGCAGTTAGGTATGCATGTGTTGTAATCCGTCATTTAGCCAATTAGCCAAGTGCTCCTCCATCTCAGGTCTTTCCTGGACTGTACTGTCAGTGCTGATAGTTTTGCTTGTGTTAAGGATTCTGTCTAACTGAAAGAAAAAAAAAAGGATTCTGTCTAACTCGATTATGTGATGTATATCTGCAGATCCTTCAGAGTTCAGAGTGTCAGGTAGATAAATATATAGGCCAACCATTTCTCTCAATCTCTTTCTGGCCCGTTTCTCCACCAGCATTGGTTTCCATTTCCACAGGTCACTGTTGAATAACTGCAGATTACATCGGCTACTCTCTGATATCTACAGGGACTAGGCCAGTGGGCTGAAAATGACACAGGGCGGTGACAGGTGGACCCCTCACAAAGACCCAATGACATGAAGCCCATTCACGGCAGATGGCCCTACGGCACTAATCTGATTCTAGTCTGTAAAGGCTCAGTTTTGTGCCCACCAGTCTCCACTAAATAAAAGAAATGATCAGCAGGGCAGGCAATTCTTTTATAACTTTTTGTTTCTTTTATAAGAATCTGATGATTTTATATATATATATCAGGGTTGGGCAACGATTAAAAATTTTAATCGCGATTAATCGTATTATTTCCCTGATTAATCACAATTAATCGCATTGTATACGCAAAATCAAATAATGAATTCAAAAGTAGTGTAAAATGGACTTTTATTGAAATGTTCTGCTCCCATATAAACTAAAGTGTCATAACATTTGTTGTTCAAACACTTTTAACATCAGGATTTGTCAATAACATATTTAGTGTAAATCTCATCTTAAAAAATGTAAAATAAAATAAAGCTTATTGCCACTGCCAGGGCATTAATGTCATCCTGTTTTTATAAAAAATAAAAAAAAAGTCTACAAACAAAATCCAACAAAATGATTGTGGCTTAGCACAATCAGAACATTAAAACAGGCAATTTCTGAGGTAACAGCAGAAACTTAACAGGGAGTTCAACTTGACAGTTGTTACAAATAACCTTGTTTGTGTCGTATCATTCATTCTTTCCATTTTCAATTGTCAATCAAAAATTAAAAAAAAATAAAAAGTGACATTTTTTTTTTTTCATTTTTCAATTTAACACAAAAAAAAGAAAAAAAATGCCTGTTTTTTTTATATATATATTTCAATTTTAGACTTGGATCAGAAATATGAAATTAAAAAAAGGGCCACAGAACTGAATTTATTTTATAATCGAGGACTGGACTTTCTGTTGTCATTACACATCTGTGCCACTTGATGGAGCAGCACTGAAGTATTTCCATTTGTATTTACATTTACATTTGATTTTCATTTCACACATTTTAATTTCATATTGTGCTTCTTTTACAGTTTTTCATCTCATTTCACATGACTTTTCTTTACTCTTTTAATGACTCGTTGTACTCATTTGTTGCAGACTTCTTTATGACTGTTTTGGAAGGAGTGTATTTGTGGACTGGTCCAGAGTAGTTTATTTTACATGAGACACCGCTCTGCAGATCATGTTGAGGTCCCCCTGCAGCGTAGGCCTATAGCAGCATAACTATGACTAAGCTGTGATTAAGATGAGCCTACTCTAGTCTTAGCTCCTACAACTATGGCTATAACTATTCGCCCTACACACTATAGTTTAGACTAACGGTAGGCTTTACTAAACAGAAATGTTTTCAATTTAGTTTTAAAAACTCAGCATATATCTATCCTTGACCATGACCATTCCATAGTTTATTCCCCCCCCCCCCAATCTTAAACATGTAACATTTTGAACATTAATATAGATGAAAACAGCATTTACTGGTGAAAGACTACATTTTGTGGCTTTACTTTTCCAACCCCCCTTTGCTGGTCATTTCCTCATCATTGTCCTGATTTTTGACTAACGTGTTTTGATAAGCTAATAGTGTACACCATCAGAAGACACTGTCTATCCTTTCACCAGCACTTGCCCTCCAACCATGGAGCTGTGGGGCATGCAAGGTGAAGATGGATCTTGTCTGCTGACTTGTTTAGAGACGAGAGACAGGACCCTAATTGGATATCATCTCACTTTCTTTCCCTAATTAGTCCAGCATTGCTTTATGAACTGGTATTAAGATGCAGGAGAAATGGTAATTAGCTAAAGGTTATTAGCAGCCAGGGGCACATGGACATGGAGCACGCTGGGCAGTGTAATGACTGCACACAGTTCTGTTTATTTCTACTCACTGGTACACTGTTACTGTACAGCGCGTGCAGCTTTTCCACAACACATGTTTTAGATGATGACTTGCTTCAGATTCATACTAATATAATAATATGATAAATATAATTGTGGTATCAATTATGTTTCAGGAGACCACTCACTTTGTCTCTGAGAGAAAGTCCCGTTGCCTCGTGGAGGAAATTGGAGGAAGTTTCAGCTGCTAGTAGCTGCAGTCTCATTCTTTCAATGACAGAGAGCTTTTCTTTTCTCTCGGGCTCTCACGTAAGCATAACAGATTGATACAGAGTCTGAATTACTGCTGACGTCGCACCAATCTGCCTTTGGATCTCCTGCTTCATTTTTCCCTCACTCTTGAAAAAGATCCTGAGATACTGTATTTGAACCTCTCTACTTGAGGTAACACCTCACCCTAAGCCCAGAAAGGGCGTTCCACACTTTTTCCAATTGAGAACCAGAGTCTCAGATTTGGAGAGGGTTGTATTAAAAATAGGGTCAGGTCACCATGGCCTGTTTCTCGAGTGATATTAATATCTAATGTGGACTATCTAATGTGGATATTGCTCAGGCGCAATGGCATGATTTTTGAGACATGTAGCTGTTGGAAGAAATTAGCTCAAGGCTCAACGTATTGATAACAAGTGGTTAAAATAACTGCTTTTCCTTTGATCCATTATCTTGTGCTGAAAACAGCGGTCTGTGCTGTATGTGAGTTACGGGACCATCTCTGCTTGTACACAAATGGAGATAAAAATCCACTTGCACCCTCTGTCTTATTGTCAAGTGCTTTTTAAGTGTTGTACAACTGCCTCACTAGAACATCAATAAAATTATTCGTAAACTAATATGCACTATTAGTAATATTTGAACGACAGAGATGCTGATTCTCATCCCTGGTTATTCAGACTGGGCTACAACTCAGAGCTGATGATCTCACTCCAGTAAATCCTTTACCATTAATTTAAAAAATATTTTATGCTTGGAAAAAAGTTATTTATCAGTTTCTCAACTGACTACTTATTTTCAAATTTAAGAGTTCATTATGCCAGGTATCATTTTCCTGTATCAACTCAGAAAGTGAGTCAAGTTTACACATTTAATACCACTCACGCATATTCAGATGTTTCATTTTGTGCCAAGCCAACAATAAAATAACATGATGATTAATTATGCTTAAATGTCTTTAAAGGAGACATATTATGCCATTGTTTTTGAGTGTAGCCATATTCCTGAGGTTTTCATGAAATATCTGTGACACTTTGCAAAAATGAAACAGGGATACAGAACAAAAGCACAATTTTCCACCAGGTTTTTACAAAGCCCCTTATAGGAGGTGGAGTCAGCTGCACCACTTTAAGTGTGATTTATGATTTTACCTTGCAATTATGGATGTGGCCTATTTATAGGATCTACTTCATGCTTGGCATTTATACTTCTCTACTGCTATTTCTGTTCCTCTGTCTTCACACCACCAAATGTGAGGTGACGGTGCAGGTTCTTTTCAGCAGTACTGTAGCTTGCAGTGCTGAGCTTTTCTTTTATTTACTTATGTAAGACATAGCAAAGGAGAAATGGAAGCGTATCTTAGGTAAGCTGGAGCCAATATATTTTGGGAATAGTAGCAGGAAATACGTAGAAATAACTACAATGCTACCAAGTGGACTGATCACATTTGTTGTGGTCTGCCTGATGCATAATTACATTTCTGGGGAGGTGCAGCTACCGTGACATACAATGCCAGTTCGGCATGGATGACTCACTTATTTACCCGACCCCTTCTTCCCCTGGGTGGGATTCTTTTGAAATTTCTGTCACAAGTTTACACTTTGAAAGCACAGCAAAGCCAGCATGAGGCCAAGTTGGTGAAGATTATAAAGCACAGTTCTACTCTGATTCAGGTTTGTAATGTCACATTACCCTTAACAACTCACCGAAATTACATATTTTTCAGACAGAGGGAGCGCTGAACAAAGTGAAAAGGTGTGTTATATCAGAGCTTTTGATTAGGTCGTCTTTTCAGACGCTCAGATATATGCACTAAGGCAATTTTCATTCATCATTATTACACATAAACCAGCAAGTAATCACTATGGGTTATTTCCTGATCTATTTTCTCGAGGATTTCAATTTCAATTTTGTGAAAAAAGAGGTTTAAAGTAGTTACATCCTGTTTTATATAATGCAAACTCTAAATATACTGAATTCATCCATTTTACAGTAATGTTAGAAGCAGTATTTCCTCTAGAGGATGGTAACTGAGTAAGTCAGCTCTCGCAATAAAGATGCTAAATGCCTTTTTTAATTATAAAGCACTTGAGATTTGGTGTGTAGGCTCCAAACCAATCAATTCCAATTGACACAGAGGCAGTGTCGCCAAGAGATCAATCGCCAAACTTCAAGTCCGAGTCCAGTTTTGAGTTTCCAGTGTTAAGTCCGATGAAGACCACATCGAAATGCAAGTTGAGTCCACTTTTTAAGCCTACATGTTCCTCTGACATTAAAACAAACAAACAAACAAACAAAGTTAAACTTCTTTTCTGATAATCTGATAGCTAAATTAGCGACACTGATTACATGTTTATAGCCTAGATCTAAGCAGGTTTTTGTTCAAAGCTATTTAAAGTGAAGTCAAATGTACATTTACCTACACTTGAGCAATTTAATTGAAAGGCTAACTACACCACTTGACAGGAGCTAAAGCCAGCTGACAAACTGTCTGACACATGTTATGGGAATTAGCCTGATTTTGACATTGACACGCTACAGCTACAGATGTAGCTCTACATGATCGTTTTTAAAATAGCACCATTCATGGTGGCAGCTCGCCGCAGTAGGATGTCAATAATTGTGCCCACTTTTGCATATTTTTGAGTTTTCTGAACCAAGATCTCTTCGTTAATACCATTTGTTTTAAACTATTTTTCATTGTGGTTTGAATGCTGTGCTGCTTGACAGATTTTTCTTGGTTACTTCTTCATTTCTTTTAAGCACATATTATGATGAGTATCCATATTAATGAAAGAGTCGATTACAAGTGGGAGAAGCTGATCAAAATGTCAAGAAGCTAAATTATACCCAGACTGAGACCCCAAATACCCCACAACATGAGGAGGTGACTCTGCCATTGCAAAGCAGCGACAAAGCCAAGAGAGAGAAGGAGGAGGATTGAACCAGCTCTTCCCTCTGTGATAATGGGGAATGCGCGATGTCTTGCGAACAAGATGGACAAGTTTGACGTAGTGGCGAGGACAAATCTGGAGTTTCAGCAAAGCGGGTTAATTTTTTTTCACCAAGTTATGGCTGGAGGAGCACATTCCTGACTCCAGCACCACTCTGCCCGGATTTCAGACAATAAGGGTGGACTGTCAGGTGTTTGAGGATGAATGGAGGACCCAGCCGCAGGAATTCAAAAAGAAAATGAATTTATTTAACAAAAGACAAAAATCCAAACTTATCTAATCCAAAAGGGAGACAAGCAGGAATCCAGACAGGGTGAACGAGCAGAAAAACCAGCAGAAAAACTAACAGGACACAACAGACCAGCATAGAGAGGGGAGATGACAAGACTTAAATAGGCAGAGGGACAAACGAGAGGCAGGTGCAGACAATCAGGATAACACCGGGAAGGAAGCAAAGCAGAAAACAACGAAGACAAGAAAGACCTTCAAAGTAAAACAGGAAACGGAGCAGACGAGAGACAGGGAGAGATGCCAACTTGACTAAAAACACTGACAGACTGCCATGGCTGACCTAAACCATGACACAGACAGAGATATGAAGAAGAGCGGAATGCGGTGGAATTGCGGTGCTTGTCAACAACAGATGGTGTAATCATGCACATGCTACTGTGAAACATCGTTTCTACAGCCCAGATATTGAGTTAGCTGTGAGTTTCTGTCCTGATTATTTATTGAGAGAGTTCACCAGTTTTATTATAGTGACAGGTTACATCCCGCCATCAGCTGGAGACGACACTGCGTGTGACGTCATCAGCTCTGCTGTTGCTAAACTACAGACACAACAACCCAGCGCGTTCCTATCCATTACTGGTGATTTCAACCATGTCCCTCTCTCTGCCAACGTTTCAACAGTTTGTCAACTGCTCCACCAGAGTCAATAAAATGTTGGATTTGTTTTATCGAAAGTCAGAGATGCATACAGCTCCTCTGCATGACCCTGCTCTGGGCTATTCAACTCATAACCTGGTTTATCGCTTCTCAAATTCTAAACCCACCATCCAGAGGCAACTTGTGACCAAAAGGACTATGAGGAGATGGTTACAGGAAGTTGAAGAAATTTTGCTGAGGTGTTTTGAGGCTACAGACTGGGGTGCACTCTGTGAGTCAATGGAGAGGACATCAGTGCCATGACTGAGTGTGTGACTGACTATATTAACTTCTGTGTAGACAACACCATCCCCACCAGAACAATGAGCTGCCCCAATAATAAACCCCGGATCACCAGTGACCTGAAAGAGCTTATCAACAGGTAAAAAAGAGCCTTCAGGGAGGGAGGCAGCAAATTATTGAGATCAGTACAAAAGCGACTGAAGGTAAAGATTGTAGACCACAAGTGCACAGGAGAAAGCTGGAGAATAAGCTCCAGAAGAACAACATATGAGATGTGTGGTCAGGGATGGAGAAGATCACAGGCTTCAAGCAGAAGGAGCATCAGATCCAGGCTCTGTCCAGGAAGTCAGGATAGAGTCAACGAACTTAACTCAGTCTTCAACAGGTTCAGTTTAAAAACAAACTCAGGCATCCTCCTCTCCTGTCCCCAGCCTCATCCCACCCTCAATTTCCCACAGCTTCCCTGTCACATCTCAGCTGCCTCATCTTTTTCTTCAGTTATGGATGTTGCTGCTGCTCCATTGTTGCCTCTCAACATCAGCCTGAGCCAGGAGAAGGTTCCTGTGCTGTGGAAGACATCCAAAATGATTTCATCCATCTTCTCCCAATGACAATAGACCTGTAGCCCTAACATGCTACGAATGTTATGAATGTCTTGGAGAGACTTTCATTGGTCCACCTGAATCAGCAAACGAACACCGTCCAGGACTCACTGTAGTTTGCTTATCATCGTTGGGTTGGAGTTGAAGACTCCATCATTCACCTGCTTCAACAAACCCACAGTCACATGGACAAAGCAGGAAGTACTGTGAGGATCATGTTCTTCAATTTCTCCGCACTTAACACCATCCTAGCCTGCTTTATTATGCAAGAAACTCCAGGAGACACAGGTGGATGCCTCCACAACCATCTGGATCACTGACTACCTGACAAACAGACCACAGTTTGTGAGACTGAATGGATGTGTCTCTCAGCAGGGGACTGTACTCTCACCATTCCTCTTCACTCTCTACACCTCAGACTTCCAGAACCAGTCTGACTCCTGTCATCTGCAGAAATACTCCGATGACTCTGCGGTCGTGGGGCGTATCAGTGATGTATAAGAGACTGAGTACAGAGAACTGGTGGACCGGTTCATGGCATGTTGTGGTAACAATCATCTCATTTTAAAGGTGAACAAGACAAAGTAAGATAATTGTGGATTTTAGGAGGACCAGGAATAAGTCAAACAGCATTTCCATTATGGGAGAAGAAGTGGAGGTGGTGGAGGAGTAGAAATATATCAGTGTTCACCTGGACAACAGACTGGACTGGAGATGCAACACTGATACTGTTCATCAGAAGGGACAGAGAAAACTTTACTTCTTAAGGAAGCTCAGTGTTTGCATCAAGATGTTGCATATCTTCTACAAGTCTGTTGTGGAGAGCGCAATTCCATCTGCAGTCTTCTGATGGGGGAGCAGCATCAGAGCCAACGACTTGAAGAAACGAAACAAACCCATAAAGATGGCTGGCTCCTTTCTGAAGCCTCTGGAGCTGATTCTGCAAAGGAGTGTACTTCTTAAAATGAAAAACCATTATGAACAACCCTGAACATCCTCCACACAACACAACGATTCAGGAACAGAGTGACTTCAGTCAGCAGCTTCTTCAGATCCGCTGCAACACAGACCACTACAGGAGATCTTTCCTGCCCACAGCAGTAACTATCTATAATTGAATCTTTGAAGAGACTGAAATCATGACAGTTACTGCAAAACAATTAAATTTCCCTATGGGGATCAAATAAGTATTTTTGAATTGAATTGAATTGATTTGGTTTAAATTGATAGCAGCAGGCAAACAGTCTCTGTGAAAGAAGTCTCTCTAGTTTAATAAATTATGTCTACCACCCTGTCCCTGCTTTAAACTGAGCTAAAAGCATTATTGTAGCACTTCTCTGGGTGAAAGTTTGCCAGATGACAGTTAAGTTTGGAAGGTGTCATCAAGTTGAAATTTGCCAATATGCAATTGTTTTTTTTTAATTTTTTTGAAATGGAACACATAGCAGAGTACTTTTTACACAACACAACACAAGAAATAGTTAAAGCAAAATGGACAATTCAAGGTATGGTTTCTCCTGGTATTTTAGCGCCGGTAGTTTGTTTCCAAACACGATGCACATAGGACATATAATGATGGAACGTTCATCTTGTGCAAAATTTGTATAATACATTAAAAAGTTATAATGTAATGAGATATAATGTGACAAGATATCATCTTATTCCACATCATGATGGCATATTACATGAAAAAAATTAATAAATTTAAGGACTCGAGCCTGGTTTACGAGTCCAAATGCAGTTGATGCTAAAGTCTGAGTTCAGTTCCGAGTCAACAGTGCTCAAGCTCGAGTCAAGTCACAAGTACTTAAAATTAGGGCTCAAGTTGGACTACAAGTCTGCATAGAGATATTGGGGGCACTGGATATAATTTAACTCCTCATCCGTCAAATCGGAGCCTTCAGGTAGGGAGGGTAGGGGGTGGGATTTTGAGAAAGGCAGTGAGGCATGTAAAAAAAAAAAAAAAAAAAAAAAACAGCCTCTTTCTTTTTAAATAGATCTACGAATGAGTTGGAGTAATTGGTATGAAATGGTGAAAGTGAGCATAAAACATTGGTCAAGATCTCCCAAGGAGTTGTTTCATTTAATCTTTTGATGATTACTTGTATTTAAAATTGATGAACTAAATCTTTCACAGGTTGGTTTTGAATTTTTATGCGATGTAAAATCTTCATGTATATTCACACTTAACCACTCGGACTTGAAAATTTATGATTGCACTCTTAGTGCATTTAAAAAGATGAACATCTCAGGCTACTTAATTTACAAAAATAAATAAATAAATAAATAAAAGCAAGTGCGAATGGCAAAGCAGGTTCAGTGGAGATGAGGTTAAGGTCGCAGAACTGTACTGTAGAATCAAACACTAAAGTTACAAGTTAGTTATTATAGTTGTTAAAGTAAATTATTTCCCTCTTCAAAGGAGTGAAATGAAGCGCTGGGAAAACAAGCATGCTACTTGTCTAAATGCATTTACTTTTCACTGCTGCCTGTTACATAACATCATCAGCGAGAGCATTTACCTGTGAGCTTTAATACAGAGTCACTGCAGTACATCGCAAAAAGGTGCAGTGCTGTTCGGTTCCTGGTGAAACAGCTAAAGACTAAGATGTGACTTCTTATTCCCAGTAGAGCCATTTATCATGCTGCCAAGGCAGAGCGCGTGCAGCCTTGATGCGAGGAAGAGACTTCACCCTGATAGTAAGCTTTTTCTGTGGTCTCGGCTGCCACTGATTATCACTTGCGACTCCCGCACTGGACTACACAAATCTTGAGGCTATAACATTATGGTCAGACCGACACAAACGTGCGCCCCAGCAGTGGCTGAGGAGAAGACGGCGCTGCCTTTTCAGAGCATAAATACTGCAGAGCAGCTTGTTATAGAATAAGACACAGTCACAGTGTTTAAATCCAAGATACACAAAAAACCATCTGTTTAGCGCTGACTGTTCACTAGCAGGTCTTTTTATATCCTCTGTGTGTGTGTGTGTGTGTGCGTTTGTGTGTGCAAGCAAATAAAAAGGGGTTTCAGAGAAGTGCATTTGATGTTGATAGACAAAGTCAAACATTGCGTTGCAGTTTATCTGAACAGATTTTTCAGTTAAAACAACAAGAATCTGTCTGCTTCCATAGGTCTGGCCATCAATTTCTCTTTTCCTTTTACCTCCTTCCAGCATTGCCGTCTTTCATATTCAGTTCATAGCTGCAGTTTTCTAATCCTCCAAAAGAGGACAGTGTGGAACGTGTGATCTCCGGGGAGAGAGATGCAGGCAGGAATGAACTTGGAGACAGAGGTTATATCTTGTGTTGGGGAAAAACAAAACAGGAATGAAAGTAAAATTTCACTAGACTGAACTTAGTTTTAAATAAAAATAGCTTCTTAATGGTGGCATAAAAGGACATAAAGCATCTAAAGAAAACAACAGCATTGTCCCTGCTCCTTGGACATTATTACAAATACATATCACACCTGCATACTCAGCAGACAAGTAAGAAAAAAAAAATCATGAGTTGGAGGTTGAGAGAGCAGCAGGATGGAGAGAAAAAGCAGGAGACGCCGGGGTGTGAGAGAAAGAGGTTGATAGTTAAAGACAAAGTGAAAGGGGGGTGGAGAAGGCGATGCGCTGCGATGGAGGAAGCAAAACAGACAGCTGCGTGAGGCTCACAGGAAGAGGCAGCAGCCAGGGGAGAGATGCTTCATGCCAGGGATGTGAGCTGTTCTGACACACGGGTAGCAAAGCGAAAAAGGGCCGACACAATGGAGGAGGCAGAGTGCACCGGCAGGCATCAGGATTTACAGTATAGAGCTATAACCAACTTTAGGTTTAGTTATGTCTCAGCAGCTAAAATGTCAGTGGGGGGGGGCATTCCTTCAGATGAATGAATCCTTGAACATGTTGACATTCTCCTTACAGCAGAAAGTCATTGATTGAAAGAGGCCATGATGGAGGGAAATCTCTGGGATCCACGTATGATGTAGTTGCAGCAGTGCTGCTCACCAGGAACTCACCAGGTACATCCTAGTCAAACACACCAGGTTTATCTGAAAAGCACCTTTGGGTCATACATGATTTCAACTCAACACCTTAGCTTACCAGTGTAGTTCTTTAAGGGCTGAAGCTGAGCCATGAATTTGGAAAATTTGACACAATTTGTTCTCTGGTGGATCAAATCAAACACGACTGTGAACACTTTCAGCTTCTATTCAAAGGATTTGTCAAAATGAACAAGTTAAGCATTTAGTCTCAGAGCCACGTTTAAGATGGTCAATTATTGTTTCCCATAACTGGAAGGTAGTTTTTGTGTGTAAAAGTAATGACAGCATTTAAAGACTGAATGATTCACACCAACCCCCGTCTCAGTCTTTCTAGCTGGGAGCGTCAACAGCACTACTGTCCATTGACTTTGATTGGCATGGTGTCAAGCATTGCCAAACTGTACTGTGTGTTCGTTGCATCATTTTGAAAGTGTTACCAGCGTCAGAAGTTGGGGAAATTTGAACTTTTCATGCATTGGCTTTCAGCCAGTCAAGGAACGGCTACAGAGGTAGAGCAAGTTGTGTACTGAGCAGGAAGGAATATGATTGATTATTTATCGGCATATCAGAAACACCCATTGTCAAGTGTTGCTGTGAACACTGCGAGTTTGAGGTGTTACAGTTCATTTTTGACCCCTTGAGTCTTAATTCTTAGAAATCATTAATGATTCAGTTACACCTTGAAGGAAAAAACTCAGCAAATCTGTTTAATTTGAAGTCCAACAACATGTCAAACAGCATCAGTGTGCATATTTACATGTGCAGGAATATTCAGATATTAACCTGATAAAGATTCTCAAAGGCTTGAATCAAAGGTTATTGGACAACCTATTGTTTGATTCTTCAAGAGAAATAGTCATTCTTCAAGATCCATGGAAAGGAAATCCAGTTCATTCAAGCCTTAGAGAACTACCATGACTTGGATGACTGAGAGTCGACACCAGCGTAGTCAATGAACAACTTCCTCTAAATAAGGTACGGCAATGTAAAAAGTAGTTTCATGTCAATGTGAATGAGGTCATATTTGTAGAGAGCAATACAGTCTGCGTACTGTTCCTTACTTACCAACAGGTTCTGTTTAAAAGTCCGTGTTGTCAAACATAAAGTCCAACATTTCGTACTTTACTGGTACCTGAGGATAATAGTTTTAGTTTTGGACATCTCCAATCAAGGTTTTTTAAGGTTTTTTCATCATCGGACAGAGAATGCTGACCTGAATGTGGTAACACCTGACTTCAGTGGCACTGGACCACTTAAGCACTTGACAAGTCTCCTGGCATCATGAGCCTCTTCATAGATGAAATAGTGGTAATGAACAACTTAATGGATATATCGTGCCACCACCTGGTGGACGTACATAAATAACCCTTACATACTGTTTTGAACTTGGGAAACACTTTGTTTGAATATGTGAAAGTTCACAACTAAAAAGTTTATGAGAAGAGAACCATCTGTAATCAAATTCAGGTATGTATTCTGATTTTTGTTGGGTGATAGAGACTGCCATACAGATTATTTTCACCCTTTCAGCCTTTGCTGCTTGTAGACAAATGTATTTGGTTTGTCCAGCCAATGGAGAACAGGTTGCCGGAAAAATTAAGACATCCTTTTCAATGTAAGGGAGGAACCTACTAGAGGCTACCTGAATACTGCGGAACATGACGTGTAAAAGCTAATTTATACTTCTCCATATAGGCAAAGTAGACTGGATCACCTTTTGCATATCTGTCAGTGCTGATCTTTTCCTTGTCGAAATGATGGGAAGACAGCCGAGAATTTCTTTGTGAGGTTCAGCACGTCAGCATTCTTCCCTGTCTTGTCTTTCCCCTAACACCAAATCAATGTCTTCTATGTTCTCTTTGGAAGAAGGGATAGAGGTGTAGCTTCTTTGTTTTGGAGCTATGCTATGTACATCATAGTTGTTTAGAGATAGAAAATGACAAAGAATTAATGATCAGTATCGCTTGTTTTGGCTCATTGCTTCATTTACCAGAAGCGGTCATGCCTGCAATAAGCCCCAAATGCAACATGGTGCACCACTGGTGCTGCCACTTAGTGGATAAAAATAGCAGCACTCCCACAATACTTGGGAAGGCTCTATTATACTGGGGGTTTTGAGGATTATGGACATAACAAAGCTTTGGAAAAACTGCTTTGGGCTAGGGCTTAATGCGAGCCCTTAATTAGACAATCCTCTGTAGTATGTGAACGGGAATTAATACAGGATATGCAATTAATGTAAACACCATCAAATACTGTTGTTGTGCAAATACTGTTGCACAACAACATACAACATTTGTAGTCCTTTGTCAGACTCTCAATCAGATACAGTTAATTCATAATTTTGCTTTACGTTTTGAATTTTAACTCGCTCTTTAGCTATGTTTAGAGAACACAAACAATGAAGGCTTGGGTGAAATTTATGTTTTGGATTAGAATAATCTGTCTCAGGGATTGTCTGTGTGGTATATGCAAGCCTGTTAAAGAAACCTGCACTGTTGTCCTTTCTTCTTCTAAGGTCGGGCCAAGGTGTCTAGTATTCACACCCTGACGAGAAGAAAACATGACATTTACACTGTATGCTGTCGCAGACTTGCAGATCTATGCCAGACTTCAGGGTCAGAGTAGGCTGTAGAAGAATGGAAGAAAGAAAAAGAAAATGTTATTGGTAGACTTCAGGTTCTAACCATGTCTTTTTTTTCCCTTCATTTTCTTTAATTGACTTCAATCTGATTTGAATCTCTCCTAAATCATCCTAACAGCGACTGTAGTGAAAAATAGTGGAGTATAGTACTGATTTATCTGCTGGTCATAGTAAAATGTGAACTAGGTGTAAGATGCAAGTCATATTCATCTGTGCATTCATAGTCTTGTATTCCAGAGGAAGGTTGTTTTTTTTTTGTGATAATACAATGTTTGTGTCTTTTGCAGATGGGTTGAGACATGTCAGCTGGTAAATCAGAAAAAAAAGAGGAGAACACAAGTTAGATGTTATGAGAGGATCTATTTTAAGGCAGGGGACAACGGTTTCCTAATGAAGATGGAGTTCATGGAACAGAAAAACGCTACCGATTAGGATCAGAGGAAAGAAAACAGACATCACAGCTCTCTGGCCAACTGATGTGACAGCCAGGAGCGACACGGGTTGGACAGAAATAATGTCACAGACAACATTTTGAATACATAAATTAGGTTTTGCTTTTGGCATTTTATATGTGAACAATAATCAAAGAGCAAACAAGGCCAGACAGTGACGTGACAGAGAAATACTCCACAGCAGCTACAAAGTCCTACTTTATGCATTCTTACATACACACAACCGTGCGCACACCCTCTGAAAACACACAATTCCACATCACTGCAGTAAATCGGTTCACTGAACATTCATACACGCATGACGTGACAAACCTGACAAACGCACATGGCAAGTAAATTGGTAGCCTGCCAACAGCCTCAAGTTGGAGATTACTACTGATATAGCCTGACTTTGTATATCACTGATGCTTCTGGAAGGGAAGTCTTGTATTCATAATGCTACACAGTACTGTTATTACTGCCCACTTAAAGATTAATCAAGCAATTAAAGACCTTTTTGCAACTCCTAGAGGTACTGTAGCTTTGGCAACACCGACCCCATGGTCCATGTGGATGAACCTCTGGATCCTCTGAGAAATCAATGTCTGTGATGTAAAGTTTCCACCTGGAAGTCTGGGCTGCCTCATTGAATTATTGGAACCAATTCGTTACTGACTTGGAGCTACAGATATGGATGCTCAGGGATGTTTGTTTTCTCTTTTTTGTCTCTAGGTTGTCATACTGAAGAGTACAATTATACTCAGGTAGCCTTGTAGGACAATCTTTAAGCTGTATACACTGTATTACAGACAGAGTTGTCATCACATAGGTGAGGTAATAAGATAGACTCAATAAAAATGGAAAAGTATTCATATTATTTATAGCTACTGTATCACACCGAACACCGGTGCTTCAGAGAACTGTGTGTATGTGTGGCAAAAAGTGACAAATACTATAACTAGTGTTTTGACTTACAAGTCGTCATGAGCCAAACCTACAAATTTGACTGCTTCAAATATTGATTTAGCTGGGCATTATTACTGATGCTGATAGGCAGAATGACGCCAAAGCATTTCATGTTATCCCAGTTGTCCCAAAATCACATGTGGTTTAGAGGCCTGAGATGCACTTAGAGTCCAAGACACTGACCAGGTCCTCAAACTCTTAAGATCCCAATATGATCAAGCATCCAAGAGATGTGTTGGAAAAATCCTGGTTGGCTTCTGACCATAACCCACAGGGCATAAAGCATCCATTATGAATGCCCGAGTCCAGTTAGTACAAGAAAGAGATCCTTACGCCATGCCCCCAAACAGACTGGAACTGCTTTGACAAAACAATAAACCCTCACAATAATAAACATGTGGTTGTAATTTTGTGGATAATCAGTGTATGTACTGTACATGCCTGAACGAACTGCCATATCCGTGTTTGGCAAAATAAATCAGCAACACAAATAAGTTCCAAATGTCTGCGTTTATGCTTATCCTTCTTATCTGATCCTGTTCTGATGCATAATGCAAGGCAGACACCCCCCCCCACAACCTTCACCCTTTACCTCATCTGGATCATTGGACATGACCCAGTCCTCCAATCTTCCCACGTCCGCATCCTCTCAGCACAATCGGCTCAGAGTAAATGACACCTGCTAGAGAGCCACATGAATGCGTCTGAAAGGGCCATTGACAGAGCCGAGGCATTCGGAGCCATGGAGGGGTTTGAACTGCAAAAGTGCCGACAGGCTCAGGCATACGAAGCACCGATTCCAACCTCTCACATCCAGAGGAAATGTGATGTTTACTGTAAATGGGGCTCTTAGCAGCACCCAGTATGTTCAATATTGATTCAATGAATCCGATTTGTAAAATATGAAGAGGATCAGCTTTCTGCAGAGTGAAACACCAACTCTGATATAAAAAAAAACAAACAGCTGGATGGAAGAAGAACAATAAAGCTGAGTGCATTTTTTTTTTTCTTTAAATGGCATGTTTGTCAGTTTGCCCTCGAGTCCAATTGGCCACTAAAGCAAAATTAGAGGAAAGTCCTTCAGTGCTGGTCTGACAGAAGAATGGCTGTACAGTCTTGAATCGACAAACGGAAAACATGAAACATAATACACCCAAGTGGAACTGTAGCTGGTATGTGTACACAAATGTTGGGCCACCGTATGTTATGATTACAGAGAAAGGCCTGCGGTCCAGCAAAGCCTGATCACATGGTTTTTGAGACAAAGAAATCTTAAAATGACTCAAACCCCTCAAAAGACTTTGCAGACTGAATTACTTTACAACTAGGTAAAGTGATGTAGCTGGGCTGGGCTTCTAACCCCTAAAAACCTGCAGGTGTCCCTGCTGTTAAGCAGCACCTCTGGCCAGAATAGAAATACTGCAGCTCCCCCCTCCTCTCACTCTTTCTGACCCTCTCCAGCAAAAGAGCAACATATCTCTGCCTCTGGTGACCTGCAAGGACCACAGCTGACCATCTGAACTACAAAGCATGGCCGACAGTGAACAGGCTCTCAGCCTTCTGTGAGCTGTGGAGGTACATCAACTCTGGCACCACTGTCACTGTCCCAGTGGCTTCTTAGAGTGACCAGCCAAGGCTCTGCATTCCCCCGCACCATGTCTGAAGTAGCCCTCTTGGTTACTAAGAACAACCACAGGTCCTGTCCGGATGTGACACATCAACGGCAAATGACAAACTGAGTAGCTTTTGCTGAGAAAACATTAGAGCTTTGATGATTTTTTTCCATTTTTCCATAAGGTTTCAAGATCTCCTTTCTTCTTTTTGATACTCAGCTGCTCTCGTTGTGACACAATCACCCGAGTGACCTCACCCGCCTTTTTTGTAGTCCACCACCACCACATGGGTTGGAAGCCATCTTCTTCCACAGACATCCACGCACACACATACACATCTCCATGTTCTCTGGCACACATGAGTATATGTTCACATTTTTATTCTATTTCATGCTTGTTTGCTTATGTTTCGTTTAGTTGGCATCTAGTTTAGTAGATATCAGAATCTTGATCTAATTGTTTGTTCAGCTCTAATACTTGTGTTAATAAATTATGATATATACCAGTGAGAGAAGCTGTTTGTGTTTATTTTGCGTGTAGGTAACATTTGCTGGTTGAAAAGGTCTCATTCCTTCGCTGTTGCTCTATAGCGCCACACCTGGTCACAGGTTGGCACGCATAGAACAACAGACATGTCGAGATCGATTGTGCTGTTTAATCTTTGTTTTCTAATTATCAGGTGGTGGCCCACTTTTAATTTATTAATTTTGTTGAAATTCCTTGTGGTATTAATAACTGTCTGAAGTCACTTATTAATAACGTCTTAATAACTAAACAAGAACGATATATCACCAACAGTTAGTTGAGCACAATTGGAGCAACCCTAACCCTCAATGCTTTCCTACCTTGCAGTGGATTTTTATTAATTCAAAGTTGATCGTTATGAACCCAATTATTGTTAAGGTGGACTCCAAATATTATACTATTGGCCAACACTAAATGTTGAAGGGATAAGCTTTGTTTGAATAGAACATCTCAAAGACCTCCTTCAGGCATTGAAATGGTTTTGCAATTAGGCTACCGCAGTTCACAAAAGCTCAGAACAGCGGTGTTAAGATGAGTTCGAAGGGCTCTGTGATAATGTGAGTTTTCCAGGACGTGCGAGTCACCTGTTTTTCAAGCATCGCTGGACCCTTACGAGCGCCTCTGTCTTGATCAGTGAACTCTGAAAACTCGAACAGCAGGTGGGGAAGATGCCACTCATCGCTTCAACCTCCTGACTTTGAAATACTGCTCTGCTGGTTCCATTGCTTTAACTTCGATCTCCTCAGTTTCTCTGCAGGAAGAAGCGACGTGAAAAGGAGCCATTTCAAATTCTAATTAGTTTCCTTTTGTAAGTCTAACAGACATACATTCAGGCAACATTATCCTTTCAATTTTTTAATTAACAGCTGCCTCTTGGTTTCACCACATCAAAAGGTTCGGGTGTGTAATTGTGCCAGTGTGTGTGTGTGTGTGTTTGTATTCTGAGTCTAATTGTGTTTGAAGCTGTTTGTTCTGAAGAACAAAGGTGTAGAGGTGTGCAAATTTTAATGCTCAGCATACTGTTTGTCAGATGTATGTCAGAAAAGGCTCACAAAATGCTAGCTCAGAGTTGGGGAGGGACCCAGAAAAAGAGTGTTTGAAATTGCTCCGTAATGTGCTTATGCTGGGGGCTACATTCTGTCAGAAAAGAAATGAGTAAACAATAAAAACTATTAGATGATTAAACTATAATCTGATTGTAGCACCTCATATTTATGCCAGTGAACATTTTTAAATAAGATCTGCTTCCAAACACACTGGGATCTAAACTTACTCCTGGGTTTACAAATATGTTTTATATTCCTTTAGTATTAAAAAGAAATCTATACGTAAAAAAGTAATGCCATTTTTCTACCATACACTCAGCCGCTTAGGAAAAACGTAACTGCATCTCATCTTGGTCTGAACTGCTGCACTGAAAGCCATGTCACATCTTTTTTTTTAATAAAAACATATCTTGTGAAACACATTTGACTTCAGTGATGCCTACACCTGAGATGAATTGACTCAAAGCCATAAAAGTCAAAAAGAAGGAAAAAAAAAAGATGGAAACACGTTATATCACTATGACTAAAATCAAGTTCTATTTCTGTACATTACAGACATAGATGAAAAAAAATGTCTAGAAGCTACTCATTTGCAGTGGGTCAGATGTCAGATTGCAGCTAAAAGCTATGGAATGAGTAAATATAGCATGAAAACACAGCATGTACCCACTACCATGGATGTCTAAATTGCCACTGCCATGTCTAATGACTACAGTAGAAATATGTCTGTTGGTTACATGTTAAAATCAAGTCCTTTACTTAAAAGCGCTCTCTCTCAGTGACAGATATTACAATTTGATATGTGGATATAATGAATTCATGCGTTTAGCCTAGGGTGTTAGATAATTATAGGCCTATCTATCCGCAGATCCCTGCTGAAACAGCAGGAGATTGTCTTCATTAGGACACACTGACCAAGACACACTAACTGGGTTTCCCTTCAGAAGAGATGTCTGTCACAAATTTAGCTTAAAGGTCTTCATCTACATTTATAGTTGAAAACCATAAATACCATATATATATATATATTGGGGCTGGGCAACAATTACAATTTTTTATCGCAAATAATCGCATTATTTCCCTGCTTAATCACAATTAATCGCATTGTATACGCAAAATCAAATAATGAATTCAAAAGCAGTGTAAAAAGCTATTTTATTGAAATGTTCTGCTGCCATATGAACTAAAGTGCCATAACATTTGTTGTTCAAACACTTTTAACATCAGCACTTGTCAGTGACACATATTTAGTGTAAATCTCATCTTAAAAAATGTAATATAAAATAAAGCTTATTACCACTTCCAGGGCATTAATGTCATCGTGTTTTTTTATTTAAAAAAAAAAAAAAAAAACGTCTACAAACAAAATCCAACAAAATGATTGTGGCTCAGCACAATCAGAACATTATAACAGGCAATTTCTGAGGTAACAGCAGAAACTTTTAACGGGGAGTTCAACTTGGCAGTTGTTACAAATAACCTTGTTTCTGTCAAATCCTCCATCTGGGAGAACTTTAAAACAAAAAATTTCCATGTTAAAGTTCAATAACTTTACCAATCTGTGTATCATTCATTCTATTTGTTTTTAATTGTCAATCAAAAAAAAAAAAAAAAGTGACATTTTATTACGTCTTTCTTTTTCTTTTTTTAATCTAATACCAAAAAAAAAAAAAAAAAAAAGCCTGTTTTTTTTATATATTTCAATTTTAGACTTCGATCAAAAATACAAAATAAAAAAATTAAAGAACTGAATTTGTTTTATAATCGAGGACTGGCCTTTCTGTTGTCATTACACATCTGTGCCACTAGATGGAGCCACACTGAAGTAACCAGTAAGAGAACAGCAGGACAGTGAACACATGGAGCAGATCTGATGTAACATGGTGGAATGACGTAAAAGTTTTGTTGCAGTCCAGAATTTTTTTTTTTTTTTTTTTTTAGATAGAATTGTTAATATTGCTACCTGAGTTGCTACCCGAACTGTAAAGTTCACTGATTTTTTTCAGTTCTCCATCTTTTAGCTTTTCCTTAAGTTTACCTGCAAATTGTCTTCCGGTTCCGCAGCAGCCAGTAACAGACTTTTCAAAACAAAAGCATATGAGCAACATGTGTTAATGCGCGATAAAATAAATGTCGGCGTTAATAAATTAATGCGTTATCGCGATAATAACACATTAACTTGCCCAGCCCTATAATAGAGAGATAGAGAGAGATAGAGATAGAGATAGAGATAGATAGATAGATAGAGAGAATATAGAGATATATAGATATATAATATATATATATATAGATATATATATTATATATAGATATATATAATATATATATATATATATATATATATATATATATATATATATATATATATATATATATATATATATATATATATATATATATATATATATATATAGTTCACAATACAGGTGATCTTTGGACACTTTACAGAGTAATTCAGAACCAGTTTAGCCCAACACACTGTAAATATTCTATTTTTTTTGCCTCCCATTGTACTTTTAGAAACTCTAGAAATCACAAGCAGTCTGAGTGCAAAGTGCTCCATCAGGAAAACATTTAACAAAATTGTCTTTAAGATACAATGTCGCTTTGTCATTCTGATCTTTATGTGTGACAAGAAGAATTTTGAGTCTATTCTGAATTTAATAGGGACTCAATAAAGAGAAAGTAAAATTGGAGACACATGATCGCTCCTGCTAATCCTCATCAGAACTCTCGCCGCAGCATTTTGAATCAGCTGGAGGCTTTTCAAATAATATTCATGGTTATTAAACTCAGAGTACTCACCAGTTAGCTGTCGGGAATTCATATCACTCCAGATATGCAAACATAATCATTCACAGAAAACACCAGATTCATAGGCATGAGCAAGGTGCTATGACACATCCTGTTACTTGCCACTTGAGACTACATTGAGAATATACAGGTCAGCTTTAACGGTACGCTACTGACATTTTTTTTTTCATATTTATAAAAAGAACAAAAATGACCTACAAGACTAATGCTGGTGAATAACTTTTTTTTTTTTTTAATATATATTTACATTTATTTTAATCCTACCTGCTGTCAGGTTATACCAACAGCCATAGAACAAGGAAATTTTGACCCAGACAATGTATTTGCTTTTTGTTCATGAAAAGCAAAGAGTTTGGTGGGACTGAAGCCTGAAGAGAGTAACTTTTCAATACACTATCATGGTTACAATCAACACTTTGGGTGGTCAAAATAAAGCTGCATTTTTGCTGCAAACATTACATTTTATAATTTCTGCTCTTGTCACTATTTGTCTTCAAAGCTTTAGTGTAAGAGTGTCCGTCACAAACCCGTTGGGGGGAAACAAATAACATAAGAAGAAAAGGACTAAAATCTCCCCACAAACCAGCTTAGTATCATTGTTAGGAGCGAAGCCAGCTCTTTGAAGGAGAGTCCAAGTTGGCCTTAATGAAAGGGGGTTGATCAGTGTGCCGGGTTTGTTCAGTAACGTTGCTCTAACCTTATAATCTTCCATCTCCCACATGCTGTTGTGCTCTCTCCCATAGACTAAAGCACCTTTTCTTTTTTCAATTAATGTTTTATCACATGCCTGTGGCTGTGTCTCAGTCTTTGCCAAACGAGGAGACGCTTAAGTCCTTCATTACAAAATCCAAGCAATAAATAGATCTCAGCTTCAATGGGCTATATGGTCTGCTGTTTGGATCTTGGCTCGCTACTGGATGGTATACACATGGGGAGATACAGTATGTTTTGATGAAGACCAGAGGAATTGGCTTCCTTTTGTACATAATACCTGCTTGATGCGTGAAGGTTTGATCCTGTTTTCAGTAAAGCAGCGGTTGAAGGTCTGTGACGTGGATATGTTTCCGAATCTGATTATTCTCTTTTATTTCTGCTAAAATCAAAGCTTGACTTTGTAATATTGTAGATTACACACCAAACGCTTGCATTCAGAGGTGAAAATAACAAAGTATATTGCCTCTGAAAATGCATTAAAGGAAATTAGAATGAGAATGAATATAAGTAAGGTGAAGTTTTGCTTGTGTTATTACATATTATATTTAACAAGGACTATGCAACAATATAGGGAAAGTTCTGTTTAGGGTGATTCTACAATGATAAGCCCTTTCTTGCAGCCATATAGCTCTGACTCATTGGGGCATAGACGATGCCTCTAAAGGTGTTGAGGCTGTGGTTATATAAAACCATTAGTGGCGAATCCCATAGATTCTGTGTGTTGCAAGGAAGGGCAGGACTTCTTTGGATCTAGCTTCATCTGATCCATTCAATGGATGCTTGATGAGATTGAGATTTAGTTAGCATAGGTACCTTTTTTGCGATGTGGCAATGGGACAGGGTACATTGCGTACAAGATTGTCGATGTCCCAAGGCATGTCATGTTTGGTCGATACAATCTTTTGTCAGGTGGTATATGTATATCAACATCCAGCTGAATGTCAGGATTTAGTATTTCCTACTAGAACAATGCAGGGTAATAAGATGATAAATGCTTTACGGGCAATTTAATGACAAACTGATATAAATAAAATTGTCATATCAGGACAAACAATCACTTCCTCAAATATCTAAAGACGGAGAAATGTTTTAGCATTGTAATCCTGGATTATGTCCATGCCTGCTCATTCTGTATGTACACCTGTAACCTGTCCAAACTGAGTAAAACATAGAGTTCTGAAATGAGTACCTTCTCATGAGAAAATTGATTAATATCAAATAATAATCTAACAAAAAAAAATCTGAAATATACATTAGTGCAGGATAACTTTAAATTCAACAATCAGTATGAGACTATTCACTCTGTTTAGATGTGATTGTAAAATAGCCTTTGTGTGACTCCGGCATAAACGTTCCTCTCGTGCCTACACCAGACTCCTTCCTGTTCCCTTAACCGCTCACTCTCAGCTCATATTTATACCAACTGTCTTTTCTTTTTCTACAGGATAAACTTTTCATTTCCAGCCCTATCTGCATGACACTCATGCCTTGTGAAGGCTGCGGTAGGAACTGGCTCAGAAGCATGCTGTGGGGGGGATGAGATGGGGGGGTGGGGGGGGTGGTTATGGATGTGCATGCTCACAGCATTCACCCTTGTTAGCCTTTACCAGTTAGACAATGCCCTGATGAAACATGACAGGACAAGCTTTCATAGCCATGTTGGGGCTGACGCTTTAAAATGCTAGCAACTGCACTGTTTTGTAGCTCTTGCAGGGAAAGAGAATTTTAAATGGCCACACACAAGTGCTTTGTTTGCCTGTGGTGCTGCAGGAATAACAATACAATGAAAAACGCTGTCCCGAGACACAAGGGAAACCCAAGATTAAATAACTGCAAAATGACAAATGTTTTATTTGGAGTGAAAATACACAGCAGATAGAAGGCAATGTTTGTGTTTCTGATCTCTAAGAACATTTGACATAGCAAGTATTGAATATTTGTGGATTTTAAAAAAAAAACAAAACAACAACAACAACTTGAAGGCTTGAGTGTATAATGCCACCAAGAAATCCATCTATCCATCCATTATCTATGCCCGCTTAATCCTTTGCATGGTCACGGGGATCTGCTGGAGCCTATCCCAGCTCTCTTCGGACAAAAGGCAGGGGCCACCCTGGACAGGTCGCCAGTCCATTGCAAGGCTGCATGCAGATGAACAACCACGCACACTCACAATCACTCCTACAAGCAATTTAGAACAACCAATTAACCTACCATGCATGTCTTTGTGGGAGGAAGCCGGAGTACCCGGAGAAAACCCACGCAGGCATGGGGAGAACATGCAAACTCCACACAGAAAGGCCCCTGCTGAAGTTTGAATGCCGAGGGGGAACAGCGCTAACCACCTAGCCACTGTGCTGCCTTCTTCCCGACACCACATTGTCATAATGAAAAAGCTAAGACTGATGATGTCCCCTCTGTGGGTTGTCTTCACCATTTTGACATGATGGAGGAACGGCAGAAAGCTCAAGCCACACTTTCTACGTGTGTGTATGTGTCTGTATATAACTGTGTGCAACGCCACCACATTGCTAGCTTTGCAGCTGATTGATATCATAAGTGAACCATGGGCTAAGAGGTCCCCCGGTGCCAGATGAAAGGCAGGATTAACAGAAGGTTGAGCCGTGCTCGGCACTGTGAGTGCATCGGGGGGGAATCACATGAGAAAATAATAGAGAAAGGGTCCTTTGCCTTTCGAGACATTCGGGGAAGCACAGCATATGAGATGCAGAAGAGCTGGAGGAGACTGAGTGATCAGTTCCAGAGAGTTGGCAGCTTTCCCGGCCAAGTTCCCAATCCCTCCAAGAGAACAAAGAAAAGCAATTTTGATGGTGAAGAAAGATACTGGAATAAGAAAAAAAAATGGTAAGAGCAAGGTTAGCAAAACACAATTAACCCTATCATCTTTTCCCCCTTTAACTACAATATTTTACTTTTGATCATTAGCTGCAATTAGGAGATACTCAAAATGCAGAATTGTGCATTTTTCAATGACTCAAGACATTAGCAAGGATTCACCTCTTCCCTCACACTACTTTCCCGCCCTGTACATGTTCTTTTCGACCAAGGTTTATTGTTTGGATGTAGCTACAAATTACAATTTGATGCAGTGTCATTCATTCAATCAACTTCCACGTCCACTTTAATCATATTCATGGTCGTGGGGGTTTGCTGGAGTCTATCGCAGCTGTCACCGGGCGACTGGCGGGTTGCACCATCATAGACGGTGCTGCTTAAGTCAGATAATAAAAGAGGTGAAGTTTGTGTATGAGTTTCTGATCCCCGCTGGATCCCTGCGCTTCACCTTTTTTTCCAACTTCAACACCGAGAATTCACTGCCAGAGAAGTGGGGCTTTACCTGGGAAGGGTTCATTGAAATTCACCTCAAATTAAGCACTTAGTTTGAGCCGGGTCTTTCCTATCAGGTGGAAGTGAGAGTTTAGCTGTCAGCCCATGCTCGTGTCTTTCATGCTGACTTTTTTCAGGCCTCCCAAGGTGAGGTGAATGAAAAGGAAACACACTTTGTCTAAGCATCTCCAAAATACGTCATCCTGGACATTTCCCCACAGTGGTCTTTGTATATATTTTTTTAAAGCTACCTGGAGAAAACCAAGTAAAAAAAAAAACAACAAAAAAACAGCAGGCCCATCTATCATACCTCTAATTGCCTGCAAAAACAGGAGGAAAGAAAGACAGGAAAATGAAAAAATGAGACACTCATTACTGAAATGCAAGAGGAAAACAAAGCAGTGGTTTCTTGTTATTAAAATTAGTTAGCACTGACTCTGAAAACATGCCATTAATGATTTAACAAAAGAGATACAGTGTTTGGCCCAGCCACAGTCAAAAGACAGGCAATTTCTCACCGCGCTATATTTCTGCCATTCCAGAAGAGAAAATGTTTTTTTTTTTCTTGTTAGTAGTTGCTTTTTGTTATTTCATCTTCATCATTGTGTTTGTAATTGCATGAGTCTGTGATGGTGTGGTACGGCTGCCAATACGGTATTCCTTTTGTCCAATTGTTAGAGCAGCTGGTTTTTTCCAACTGTCTACCTGCACCTGCAGAGGCAATAAATAGAAAAAGGGATAAATTTACTTCCTTGGGTTGGCTGTCTTACTAATATATATTTACATTTGATTGGCTGATCATAAAAAAGGGAGATTATGTATAGGCGCTTGAATTCTTTATTTCAGAAACCAATTTCTTAGTTAAATGTGTCACACAGTCAGTGTCCATGTCATAGCACATCAGAGTCAGAGCAGAGATTCTTTTCACTCACACATTCAGTGTTTAAAGCGTTGTACCATATTTCTGTCACTGCTATGAAATTCCCATAAGCCTTTGTCAAACTTCTGCTCACCTTGACTCATACAGTATACTCTTTTATTCTCCCCATAGATAGTTTCTACACCATCCCACATTAAGTTCTCTTGAATAAAATGTTCTTCATTTACGACCACAGAATCAGTGCCTGGCATTACATTTATGACCAATTCCTTTCCTCTCATGCTGTTCCAAATGTCTCAGCTCCTTCCCTACCAAAATGTAATGTCCCGACAACCCATGTGGGGTCCTGTGGATGATTGCAGCTGATGGGATGTGTTTTTGTTTTGTTTTTGTTTTACTTTCTACCAGTATATCAGACATATTAGCTCAGGTGTCTATGATTATTTAAAACGTTTTTAAATCTAGATAGACGTTTAATTCTACATTTTTAACCACAAAAGACATAGTCTAAAAGGTGACATATGGTGACAAGGTGACAGTGACATAATGGAGCATATTTGCAAACCGGGATGCTTTAAATCCTTGGATCTGCAATGGATTTTGTTGCAAAAAAAAAAAAAAAAAAAAGAAATAGCACAAAAAAAAAAAAAAAAAAACAGATCCCAAGCATCAAACATATGAAGGTGGGATGATCTTGTGCAGTGTAGTTGAAAAGCAAGATTAGGTGGCTTCATGGCATCATGACTTCTTGACATATTATTCAATTTCTATGATAAATTTTAGACTTTATTATTCAACATCTTCTAAGACAATCAATCCATGTTGTAAGTCCAACTTTAGCTCAGCAATTGTTCTCATCTCAGTTACAGCATATAAACTGAAATGAGAACCTTTGATGGCATTGAAAAAAAGAAAGAAAGAAAGAAAGAAACCAGAGCCTTTTACTGTGGTGGGAGATTTTCCGTATGACAAATGATTTAAAATTCCAAATGAGATGTGACGTATCCGTGTGAACGGTTGATGGGAACATTTATCGGACATCATAAATGTCAAAGTGTATTATTTTTGAATGCTGACTAAAATTCTACACAATTGTCAAAAGAAGAAGAGACCCCTCCCCCATATGCTCACTCCTAACACCAAACATCATATTCTTACTCTTGGCTATGCTGTTGTCACATTTCAGTCGCATTGATTCTTGCAACAAAACTTCTCGATCAAGTTCAGGAAAACGACACACATTTGATTTGCTGTTCCTCTGTGGACCAGTGGAGCTTTTACATTCAGTGGGAGAGACATAAAGCCTGTCAAAAACATTAAACTAAAGGAAAACTAGAGACTACGTACCTATCAGTCTGAAAAAGTCAAGAATTGGTCTGCGTGTTCTAAATAAAACCCATGTGCTTAAAGAAATGAGGATATCTGAATTGAGTTGAATTATTCTTGGTCTAGATGTACGAGCTGGGTAGAGAGGCGTTGCAGTTCAGAATTTGTCCCACATTCATGTCTTGGTGAAAAACATACTACTAAATTCCCAACAGTCCTGATTTGTCTTCATCATGCTCCGAGCACTTATATGTATATACTTTTATGTAACAGTGATCTCACATTCTCTGTGACAATTCAAACAAGAAATAGTTCAAAAGTCTTCAACCCAGCTGTATCTGGGAATTACATGTGGTTTAAAAAACCCGCCACTGTCAGCCACTCCTGTGTTCTCGCTGTTAAGGCTACTCATCAGAGCATTTCTTAAATTGTGCCAAATTTAACAACTTTAAGCAGTACAGCATCCAAAACACCGTAGACAAATGTTTCAGATGTAATGTTTTCAAGGAGAAGTTCCCAGCATCTACAGCAACAGGCTGCCACCAGTGCATCGCCAGTCTAGATGCAACTAGCATGCAGCATTACACCATGTTGCTTAAAAAGTAGGACACTTCAGGCATTGGGAATGTCAGCGTGTTCCCACTGAGACTAATGGGATAGAATCCTCCAATATTCAAGCTTTTCTCAAACTGTTCTTTCGATAAAATGCCGTTTTAAACTGTATTGATAATCATACTTTATGGAAAGTCGCGCTGTACTGTTAAGATGATCACATCTAAATCTTTATTATTTTTTTACTAAATGGAATCTTCATCTTGGAGTGAGTTCCACAAGTTTCATCTACTCTTCAAGACGTGCAACGACTAGACCAGACAGAAAACACTGGCTCCCGCGATGCCTCAAGAAAGAACTCCAATTAAGTAACAATCTGTTTTCTTGTAATTATATGTACCAGCTTGCTTAAATTAGGCTGAAACCCGTTACAGAATTAGAACTTGAAACTGGGTCAAGAGCATGTCACAGTGTTTTTGCTCAAGCAGCTGTGGCATTGGGGGGGGGGGGGGGGGGGGGGGGGGGGGGGATAATGGTAGTAGTGTAAGCGGGGCTGGGGAGGTGTCAAGATGCCCAGCTCACTGGTGGAGACGAGGCCCCTGGAGTCACTGGTGCTTCCTTCAAAACACTCCGGTGGAGATTCTTCAGACAGCCACATCAACAAACAAATGCTTGTTTTCTGCTCATTAGTGCACTGTGGTGAAAGAGGAAAATCCTATAGCCGAGACTCGCTGGAAGGAAATGATGTGTCAGCTCTTGTCACGCCTCTTTATTCCTTTCCTTCTTGGGGGTTGAAGGTGTCAAAAAAATAATAAGAAGAGAACACTCAGGGGTAAATGGCAATGAGGTTTTGATTTTTAGTTACAGGGCAGGACGCGTGTGCTGTGCATGTAACTCTGGGAGGAAATTTGGACATTTGTGTTAATCATTAGTCAAGGTTTTAGAGTCGGGAGTGTTTTTTTTTTCCCCCCGAAAAACTGCTCTTGAATTTTTTTTTTCTGTTGAAAAAAATGTAATAAAAACTTCCAACATACCGCGATCTAAATGTTTCATACAGAAGTCATTTTTAGGAAATAGAAAGTAAAAAATAAATAAAAATATGTCTACAACTTTAATTGAATATTTCAATTACATACAGTTTAGCCATCCAACAGTATTAAATGTTGGGAAATTTTAATGCAATGCATACATGATTAATTGCATTTGGATATTATTATGCTGGTCATTTTTAATAAACAGAACTGAGAATATTAAAAGAAAAATGAAAAACACAACTTGAAAGCATTTTTTTCTTCTTTTTATAGTTATAGGAGACTAATACCTGCCTCAGTTAAGGAAAAGTTGATAGTTGAGGCCAACAGCAGGATGGATGATCATACCTCAAAGACAGGGAAGCAGTTTGACCTGTTCTTCCTAGAAGATAACAAGAGTTCTAACTGATAATTAGATTTTTTTTAGTCTGACAGTGGTGACAAGACTGTCAGATGCAGTGGTTCTAAGCCAAGGGAGGGGAAAAAAAGGTAAGAACAGTGTGTCATGTACACATTTATTTGTACAGGTTTTAAGAAAAACAACAGAAAAACCTAAAATAGATGGGTTCTTGAGGAGCTTCTCGAGGAGTCTCGAATGCCTACTTCCATTCTTTGCACTCAGTCACACTAAACTGCCTGCTAACCTCTCACTTTAGCATTGGGATTGCAGCTGCACTTGGGAATTAGATGAATTTTCCAAGGTCTGGAAAGACTGTTTCAAAAGAAATGCAAAATGGCAGCTACTGTCATAATTTGGTAGCGGTGAGGGCCGAAGTGGAGGAGACAGGGAGGCAGGGACTTAATTATTAACTCATGGCGATGCATTTCCAGCGCAAAAAGAAAACGTGTGAATGCAAAATGGCAACTCGGGCAGGGAACAGCAGTGAACACGGGTGAAGCAAACAGACCGGCATGTAACGAAGGACAGACGAGCCTGTTGTCAAGTGACCCAGGTGAAGTTGGAATTATCCCAGCTTTGTTGATGAGATTTTACTGATATAATGTAGTGGATTAACAGAAGAGTGGTAATTAATGTGATTTGTAATCACATTATTCAATGATCAGAAAGATGTATTATTAAATCTATGATTTATTTCTCATTGGATCAAGAGACTGTGAGTCTGTGCTGTCAGTGGCTGAGGTAAGCTGTTGAAGGTCACTGTGTACTCAGGGGAATAAAAACAACCCATATGTTTATCAAAACAGGAGTAGGAGATAGCAGCCGCGGGTGAGGTAATGTAAGCACGAGCCGGTAACTAGTCTAAACAAGTGAAGTAACAGAAGGAGAGGTGATTTACGTGATTTGTAAGCAATTCCTAATCAATGAAATGTATGAAATGTGGGTGTGATCAGAAACAAAATGTATTAGTAATTTTTAATTTTTAACATAGTGTATGTTAAAGGGGAAAACTTATTTTTGTTGGGTCAAAAACGGACAGAGACAGAGCGGAGCGCATGTTCCTCTCTGGAATGTCAACAGGGCAGGAGAGAGGGCGTAAGTGTAAACATAAGTGACTTCGCCATACACAACACTGGGCCAGGTGTCTGGGTCAAATGACGATGTCATCCGCTCAGCTCAGAAGTGGCCTTGGCAGAAGTGGCAGAGTCTCTGCTGCAGACGGCAGATCATTTACTGAATTCTGTTATTAAACACGAACCAATCAATCAATCAGTTAATGTAACGTTGGAACATACGTTGGTATGTAGATCGTTAGAAAAAGGGTTAGCGTTAGCTGATAAGCTTTAGCTTAACGAGCTGGATAGCCAAGAAAAACAAGGTGACCTTGCGAGGCTTGTGTGTGCCATGATGTCATGATGATTAAGGTGAACGCCCCTGCCAAAGCTGTAAACATGTGAAGTCATTGTGGGATGTGTGTTATGCATGATTATGTAAAATTATGCACGCCTCTGTATATGTGAATAACCAATCAGGAGTGTCATGTGAGTTTGAGGGAAATTATGTATGCATATGCAAAGGTGAGAGAACCAATCAGATGAAGGCTGGTGCAGGGCGAGCAAGGAGAGAGAGAGCACATAAAAAGAGAAGGCAGAAGGACTCTGTGTGGATTCCTGGAGCGATTTTCAGACGAAGAAGGACTAGCTGAAACCTGGACGAGCAACCCCCATCTGGAGGATTAACTGGAAGGAATTACTTCAAGAAAAGAAGACAGAAAGACGCTTGGAACAGGATCTACGAATTTTTCCCAATTCTTGAAGGAATAATTGGAGCCTTTTTGGTTAGCCTAGCTCACCGCTAGCAAGGAGGAGGGGCCGAATCAGCATACCTGCAGGCCTGATCGTTTGAGCTCTCTCTCTCCCTCCCTGCCAGCGGCCTTGAAAACGCATGATGGCCACATGCGTCTCTCAGCCTGTCCTTGACCAACCAGATGAACTGATCAGTAAGCCACAGCTTTAATTTGCCTTTTTAGAATTATAAATTGTATAACCAATCAATGCTGTTGCTTAACCTTGCTAATCTGCTTTAATAAATATAAAAACTGTCATAAGACGTCGTTGTGGACATTACATCTGTATTCAGAATTTTGAAGACTTGTTTATGCCTCTGCACTAACACACAGGTTCTTATGGGTTATTTTAGCCACATTTTTGTCAAATTGTCCCTGAGGCTCGCTGTCCGAGCCGCTAAAGTTTTCCTAGCCTGTAACAAGAGCCCGAATCGTGAGAGAAGAGCTGCCGTTAACAGACGTGACCGATAGCTGGACTTCGAGCCACCCGGCTATTCCTCTGAAGGACAGTTATTGGAGTGAGCGGGGCATACGTTTGGAAGTAGGCAGTGAGAGCTAGGCGTATCTTCTCGACACCAGCTTAAATAAGTTGAGGAAATCTAGTGAGGAACCTCTCCTAGACCGCAACTTCTTACCCGTAGGATGGAGAGCTGGTCCCGGTGACAGACTCTGCTAATCAGAGACTGAACCAAAACTGGGGGATTTTACACTGTGGATGCACACAAGGCTGACACTCAGGTGTCCAAGAAACCTAAAGCTGATCTCAAAACTGCATTCTACACACTGACTGTGGGAGCCAATTTTGTCAAACTGTTATATGCAGTAAACAGTGTGCAACTTCTGGGAAACTTTCCAGTGTTTAACTGGCCTTGCATAATGTATCTCATAATGTAATGCAATGTGATGCACCTCCACAGCAGGTGCTGGGCAAAAAGTGGCTTCCGGTGGTGCTATAGTGTGACTGGTCCTAAGGTGGCAACAAGAGCAGCCAGACAAGTATAAAATACGTTAGGTGTGCTACCTTGCATGCGCAGTGTGATTTCAAAACTGGCTAAAGACTGAAACTTAAAACAGAAGACTCAAGTAAACCCACGATTTAAACAAAGAGCCTGATAGCTACTTTTATTGTCACAAGGAGACCAATTAACTCAATTTTTTTTCTGTTATTGTGATTTTTCAAAAGGCAGGTTTATGAAGGTGGAGAAAAGAAAAAAAAAAAGCCTGGTATTTTCTCACATCTTCAACGGGGGCTTGTTATCAGCTTCTCATCGGGTTTCTATTTCCAATTAGGTGCGAGGCTCAGCAGACAACATGAGGCAAACAAACAATAGTTTAGGCAAAGGTGCAACTAATAGACCTGCTAGGACATGTGTCACGGCTGTGACTGTCGCTAAACACCGACACCAATATGTTTTTTTTGTATTTTCAGAAAGCAATGACATCATACCCAGGCTACAAAGAGAACAAAAACAGTCAAAACACTGAAACAATATAAAATATTTCCAGACTGTCAGATTTCCTCACTTTAAGTGCTGATTGAATATAATGGGTACTAAAAACAAAAAGAAAAAAATCATTATTACTTTGCAAACATGTACTGCACCACTCTGAGCGATAAATGGAAACTGTTACCTAATTTCCGATGAATGCAACCAGCTGGTCTCGCACTTGTAATTTCATGACAATGCCCTAATTGCTTTCTACGTGTGGTTAATTTAAGTTCATACAGTCATGATGGAAAAAAATATATATTCAAATTGACTGCAAGCAGCAAACCTATTTCTGTTTTCAGTTGTAGACACATTACGGATGAATTCCTTGCACACTTGTTTGCTATCTCTCTTCTGCCAATGTTTGGCTTTTGTTGTGTTTGCCATGCAATTATTATCTGCATAAGTAAATGAAGGTGAGCCAGTCTGTGGACATGCATCCATTCCTCAGGCTTTGTTGATGCACCCGGCGTCACCCGGGGAGGCAAATTTACACATCAGTAATGGTCAATGACAAAATGACCCCTTAATAAAACAGAATCTTTTACCAAACCTTCAAAGGAGATTTCACAGGTTGAGCAACAAGAAAGCGAGAGTGCTCTCAGTGTGTTATCAACACACATTATGGAGTTTGTTCTCCAAACTCATGATTTCAATGGGTATCCAAATTTATTTTAAACATATATTGTACACTGGAAGACTTATTTTTCTTTAAAGTTTAATTTGTTGAGTCATAAAAGACGTGGAAACAGAATCTTGATGAAGACATGTACAGAGAATTCACTTAACCTCTCCAGGTGAATGTTCGACCACTGAACAATGGTTTAATTTTTACGCAACTTTAAAAAAATTTCCTTTTTACCTCACGGTTAAGCATGGTGGTTAGCAAACCGGAATGGGTTTCATGTGGGACTAAAAGGAAAGTTCAAGCATCAAGTACATTTATTATAGCTTTTTTTTTTTTTTTTTTTGCTTATATCAGCGCGCTTTTGTTAAAGTAAATGAGACTTTTGATATCCTCTGTTGAAGGTATGATTTGATTAATACAAGCGACATGGTAGGAGGTCATCACCTCCCACCCCTCACTGCCCTCTTAACAAATAGCACAGAATTTCTTCAATCTAAAGCTGTTTTATGGCTATTGTGCATCATGGTCTATTGAAGCTAGTAGTCATAAAACTACTCATATAGAGTTTCTCACACTGAAATAGACCTGTACCTGTGGTGGCTGACCTCTGCAGAATAGATTTGAGAGCAAACCATGTCTTTTACTCTTGTCACGTCAGTTTATTTATCGAGCAAATTTAGTAGCAACTAGGGCTGGGACTTTTATGGCATTTATTTTGATTAATTAATTACAGAAAAAATGATGCATTTAAAAACATAACGCATTTAATCATATCCTTTCTCAGTTCCCTAAATTCTGGTGTACTGGTAACACTGGTGCAGTCTGGTGGGTGGCGGTAGTGCACCTAAAGTTTGTCTGCCAGCTAGCTAGGAAGATGCACAGGAGGCCTTGAGTGGCAGAAGGAATTTAGCATCAACCAGCAGATGAGACAGGAGCAAAGGACACTGTTTGAACTTTGATGTTTTGTAACGGAACTTAGTTTATAAGATGTTTTCACGAGAGAATATAGTTCTCCCAACTTGGAATATGTGGTTAATTGATTAAGATAGAGTCCACTTGGAAAACTCAGACGTTAAGTCATTTCAACGCAGTCAAAATTTCTCAGTCGTTAATATATATATAATTTATTAAAGTTTCTCAAGATTTGTTAGCAGAACTGTTTGTCGGTCTGTTGGCACCAACAGATAACAGTTTGGGGTCTTTGGACTGTTGGATTAATAGTTAAAATCTCAGCTGGATTCTCTCAATGACCAAATTTTTACCCAATTTCTCGGCCACCCAATGGCATTTTTATTGGATGCCAGAAAAAAAAAAAGAAAAATCCATTAAAATAATTTATCAGAAATGTTAGTTCCGTAGCACTGTGGAGGATCATCGCGACAGATCAAAATTTCCTTGTTTTAGCCTGTCTACATTTGGTCCACTGTAAAATTCTGACTGTGATTTAAAATCTCTTTTTATGCTATACAAAGCTCTAAATGGAAAAACTCCATCTTTTCTTCAGGATCTCACTGTTCCCTATAACGATGCAAGAATTTTTTCTCACATTATTACTTGTGGATCCAAGAATCACATTACATTTTCGTTTACTTCAGTGTTTGTTTCCTTTGTATTTTTACCATCGATGTAATGGTTTACAGCCAAACTTTAAGTATCATGCACCCATCCACAGGTCGCCAGTCCATCGCAGGGCCACGTGTAGATGAACAACCACGCACAATCACAATCACTTTACGTATCATATTAGGTAAAACTGACTTGAGATTATGTTTCTCCAATTGTAGTGACTTTTCCATGGCAAAGCAGACACCTTTTCTCAGTTAAAGATTAGATTCAACTCTGCTTTTTGCTCCTCTGCTCACAAAACATTCCTGACAGATACGTATGTTCATGCCACCTAGAACTCCACTCCCATTACAATTTTTTTGGAAAGAAGTCCCCGAAACATTATCTCGTTTCTTGGGCTGCCTCATCCCATTATCTTCCTCACTTTGCCTACTGGGAGATTTATCAGAACTCAATCTGGATACGACTAAGAATAAACTTCTCCTTACAGCCCTAACTATCGCCAAGAAATTTATCTTCATGAGCTGGAAATCAAGGAACACCATACTTTTATCTCTTTGAAAAAAACTTCCTATCAGACCACATTTCTTTAGCTGATCTATTATTACCTTCCACTAACATTACTGATCCGCAATCCGTCTGGTCAGTATTCATTGATTTTTTAAATTAATACCTCCAACTTGAAAGTAATAATAACTTTTACCATTTAATTGCGGCTACCTTGATTTTTTCTATTCTTTCACCATCATTTCTTGTCTGTGCATCAATCATCCACACTGATACCAACGTTCACACTTGTGCACACACACACACAAAATACATATTTATGCTGTAATTAATATCATTGTGATTATTTGTATTGTTATTAACCCTGTACTAATTGATTGTCATTGTTACAAACTGTGCAGCATGTTCACCCCCACCCCTCACCCCCTAGTTAGTTACCATAAAGAAACCTCAACCGCTAATAGAATCATAGTGTCTCCATCACCCTGCATGCAATTCGTTTGGCTGATTACTTTCTTTTAATCCTAAAGGGATGCTCCTGGTCTATTTGGGGCTGTGTGGCTGGCCACCCCTCGGTAGCGAGGGGTCCATCAGGGTGAGGGTGCCCTTATTTTCTTAAAACAATAGCTACTGGGGGCAAAATGACCTATTACGATGGTTGGTGCTGGTTGGCCCCGTGCCTGTGACTGCAGGCATGGGGTGTCTCCTGTCCCCTTAGTGGGCGGCCTGTCTCATTCAGGGATGGGGCTGCCTCTTTTCGAGTAAGCTCTTGAAAAGAGGGTGTGACCGGGCTGTGGCCAGTGCTGCTGCCCCACCCCCTCCTCCGAGTTTGGTGCGTCCTTTCTCATCTGTGTCCTTTGGGGCTATAGGGTCCTCTGTGAGGTGCCGATGCAGCTATGGGGGCTTGGGAGTCACCCTTCCCCAACCATCATGCCGTACTAGCGGCTGTTAATAGCGGGAGTTAATAAAGCATGTTAGATCAGACTGTCAAAGAATGGCTGGTGAAGGACACACTCACTATCACACACACTTACGCACAAGATAACAAACATTCTTCTGCAAGATTAAATTGCACATGTGTCTGGAGTTTTGACAGATTTTGTGCTAGTCATTAATATATGCAAAATGTTACAGACAAAAAAAAAAGAGCTTTTTTGGGAAAGCGTACACCTAGTTGCCAAGTCTGGCACTATACATCATACCAACAATCAAGCACAGTGTTGGAAGGTGATGGGATTCAATGTTTTTATTGAAGCCATAGGACCTAGGACACCTTGGAGTCATCGAGTTGACCATGAACTTTTTCTAGAGTATTCTGTCCAACAACTAAAGCTTGGGCAAATGGAGGTGTGGAACGGGACAAAGTATCCCAATAATACCAAATGGATCTCTAACAGAATGCCTGAAAAATGAAAGAATCATGGTGTTGCAGTGGTCCTGTCAAAGTCAAGACCTCAACCTCATCTTCAATAAACTGAAACGACGTTGTACATCGACAGGTGAAGAGACTATTAAACTTTACACTAATCTTGCTAAAGGCACTTCTACAAGCCACTGAAGCGTGGGGCGGTGTCCTTACTTTTTCATACACTGCTTACAAATTCTGACAGTTTTTTCTTTTAAACGTAATAATAAAATACTCTAATATGTCTTGTTTTAATATCATCTGAGGTTGTACTTACCAAATTGTAAGATCTTAAGGTCCTAAAATGTAAAACCCAAGGGTTTAAAGCATTTTGTGATGGTAAAAACAAAATATGTTATTTACAGTAACATGGTGACGGCATAAATGCAGATCAGAGCATAATAAATGTAATTTGAAGTGAATCTCCTTTGAGAAGGTCAGTTCGAGAAGGCGCAGTTTTGACCGTGACCATGTCAGCTTTGTTAATGTTTAGACCGCATGAGGCAAAGTAAAACTGCGGCTGGTGCAGTTCCGCTTGTCGTGCTTCATATTTATTAGAATGTCAGCTTGTCCTTGACAATACAGAGATACATCAGTAACAAGGTCACGAAGCGATGCTTCTGAAATGACTTTATACGATTGTAGCGCAACATCTACTGTTTTCATGTCAATATGTTTTTTCTTTTGTTTTTTCATTTTTTCCCCTCTTTTGTTTCATTTCTTTTCTCCTCTGCACTGCAATGTCCTCGCATGCAGTGGTTTAGAGTTCACAGTTGTGTATCTTACATCATCTCAAAGGCGCCCCAGAAGAATTCCTGACTCTTGTAGACTTAGTATGAATTCAAAGTTTCTATATGTTTTAGAAGCTTCTCTAACTACTGACTAGATGAGATGACAACCCCACTGGCCTTTCAGCTGTGCCTTAAGAGACATGTTTCAGATAGCACTCTCTAATCCCAGTTCATGCCCTTTCACATGACATCAGTTTTGAATGGAGCCAAAGGTTTGGCCTCTGGGCTGCTGCACTGTTAGCTGACCTTTTGTCTGCACAGTAAATGATCACTAAACATATCAAGCAGTAATTTTTATTTTTCCCTCTCAGGATCTGCTGTTTTTCTTCTAATCTAAATACAACAAAACAAAACAAAAATCTACTTATATTAAACATATTAAAATATTTCAGCCACCACACCATTTCTTTCCCAGATTCATTTATGTTGATATGAGTCTGTCAAGTGAGCCTTATGTTATCCACCCATGCAAATGCCTTTTCTTTTCTCTAAAGCTTGGAAACGGAGGTGAAGGCCTCTGATCAGAGTGACATAAGTGAATGAAATGAGGAGGAAATGGAGAGATGGAAATTGGGACAAATCGCCTCTTAAATTGAACATGACAAGCCTCTGATTCTAATCTCCATTTGAACTTTTGACAATGGAGGGTCTTTGATAACGGGAAATCTCAGTAAATATGAACCTCTTTTTAAAAGAGAGGAAAAGAAAGTTATATGTAAGTCTAAATGTCAATACAAGCAATGCAGACATGCTGTAACACATGTATGCCAATGTGCATATATATATAAATATATATAATGCATATCAGGATATAAGGTTAGTTTTCATTATTTCATTGAATAATCTGGCAAGATGGCAAGACTTATGAACATCTGCTCTTTTGAAAATTGAAAATGAAAAATTTCTGGGAAAACCAGATTGGGGCGGGTGTTTTAATCCTGTCTGGAATTGTGTGGCTTCTGGTGTTTGATCTTCCAATTGCTTTCGGCAAAAACTAGCAAAACCCTGCAGCTAGATCTTTTAACGAAAAAAAAAAAAAAAATAGGTATATGATATGAGGGTTGGAGGATAAATGACAAAATCTGGTCACAGTTGATACGTTTTTTTGTTTTGTTTTTTCTTTTCCTCCTCTTCTCTGCTGGAGATCCCCGGTGTTGATGCTGGTCAAGGCAGTCTGGTTTGGGTCTTTTCTTTTTTCTTTGGTCTAAGTCTGTTTATGTAGTTATGTGAATTTTTTTTTTTGTTTGTTTGTTTGTTTTTAGGTGTCTTGCCTGTTTGGTTGTATGGGTGAGTGTTTTGTGGGGATGCCACCTGGATGGGGAAAGCGGGGTGGGATGGGGTTGGGGATTTACGACCTTTGTAAGAAATGCTCATCACTTAATGTAAATGTTTATGATATGAAACATGCCTCAACATACCTTATATAAAAACATGTTTAGCTTTCCATTAAATGAAGCTATGAAGTGACACAGTAGTCAGTATTGTTTGCAACCAAGCTAACGCACATGCATTCAGTTGTTATATTTATCACAGATATCAAATATAGTACCAGCCAATGCCTTCTTAACTCTATACATCTAAAGACTTCAACAGCAGCCAGTGAGTTAATCTATCAGGTTTAACGTTTAAGAATGTAACTGTTAAACTATCACATTAGAAACAAACTGCTGGAATTAAAGAGTACTTTGACTGGCAGAATAGATATATGACTTTCACTTTATATTACTCAGTGCATTAGACTAAGAATCTTCTTTCATCCTGCTTCACATGACTTTATTGCACCAACAGCTTTTATCCATGAAAGGTTTTTATTCTAATAACCTCTCAAGCTATACAGCCAGTTTCCTCTTTAAGTTGTAGTTCCTTGACTGACCACTAGTGTCTGGCTCCATTGACCCCTGTGTTAAAATGTCCATCTTTGCAGCAGAAATAAACATATTTACAGCTGCTGTTGCCACAAAAATTGCACGTGAAAGAGAAGGTCCCGCTGTGAACAATCGCTGCGCCACAGTTTGGCTAGAGGAGCTGGCAGCCAAACTCCCACCCTTCTAAGTGGAAGTCAGATGGGACCCTTTGTCAGTCAGCACACAACTCGAAGTCTTGCCCGATTGCAACGGGTATTACCACGCAAGGCGCAAGCCAAGTGATGGGGTTCCCAACAAAGCTCTGCCAGTCCTCGTTTCATCTCTGGCAGCACTCGTTATTTCAGTAGTGACACTTAAAATCTAAATTTTTTGGACAGATTTGATCAGAATTAATATAAAGCAATATTCAATTAGCACCATAGGTCGGCATAAGATAAGCTACCCAATCTAAAACAGTTAACTGTGACTGAAAGTGGGTGTGTTCCAGGGTGTGTTGCAACATGGCTCTAAGCAGCAAAAAGAAAATGAGACTTCAAAAGCGCCCTTCAGAAAACGTTTGGGCGACATCACAGGGGCATGGTCCAGTTCTTCCTATACAGTCTATAGCTCAACCAGGTGAGCTATTATGCACAATAAATACACACATGTTATGGAAAATACACAATCTTACACAATCAGAGTGATTTTGGCCTAGCACTGATGAAACACTTGTGTATCTCAGACAAATGCTGGCTGTGTTTGTGTGTACATGTGTACATGTTTAAGTTGAAAAATATGGGCTATTTTGTTAGGGTTGTTAGTGCTATCAACTAGAGATTAAAGCAACCAGTTGTGTATGAGAATTACTCCCACATCCACTTTTGAAATACAGTCATTGTTCCACACATAGTTTACACTAACAATGTCTTTGGTTTAAAAGAAAGCATACAAATGCATGTATTTATATACTACAAAATGGGGAGAATTAAAAAAAAAAAAAAAACCTGGCGCCTCTGTTTCCGTGTAAGCACCTCAATGCACATAATCAAACCTGGGCTTTGTTGTTGTGCATTAAAAGCACTTTTTTTTTCTACTGCAGACTTTGTTCCTTGCCTCTTTCCGCCCTCTCCCTTGCAGATCTGCTTTACTAGACAGGAGTTTTTGAAGCTCAAAAAAAAAAAAAAGTTCAAAAGCTAATTTCATAAAATACAAATAAACAGGATTTCAAAAGACGATTTCAAAGACTAAAAATAACGTTAGCTTTCCTACTTTGCTGAGAGAGTTTGGACAGCTTTTCATTTTCTCTCTTTTTTTTCTTTGATTACTTTCCTATATTTCATTATTTCAAATTCATTATTAGTTTTGTACCAAGCGTGCACATTTCTTTTGCAGAAAAAGCTTGCTGACTGGGGGATGGAGCCTTCTAATATTTTGATTACACTTTCATTGAAATGTTTACTGTATGGAAATCCAATTCTCCAGCTTCAAAACATAAAGAGCTGAAAAACACTGAATGGAGTGGTTTTCTTTTCATGCACTCGCCTGTGAACTGACTTTATCCAGAACGTCTCAACAATTAGGAAAATCATACATATTTGCAATTCAATATAAATATTGTAATGTATGTATTTAGCATGTAAAATATGTTTCCTGTTTCTGCACTTTAACACGTATTTACAAGAGAATGCGCATGTGACTGGAAGTGTGAAAACACGCAGAGACTGCTTGCAGTTGGTTTCACCTTGTTCAAAGACCTGTGTTGTGACCTGTGGAAAGAATTGTGAACACAGTGTTTTTGCCCACTGAAGTGAAAAAATGGTATTAGCGTGAAAAAAGAATTTTGTGTCCTCTTGGATCCTATCCATTCAAAGAGGATAGCCATCCTCGTTTTTACTTTCCACTTTTTTTTGCTCTAAATAGTATTGACAGAAAATGTGTATTGCAATGGATGTCATGCAAATGTACTGAATCAAAATAATCAAAGGGCAAAGCTACTTTTGAAATGGTGTCATATAAATACATTATCAATGAACTGGACTCAGCTGGGTTCTAATTGGATGTGTTTTCAGCAAGATGGCAAATGTTGTTAATGCTATGGGATTTTTTTTTTTACTCTACAACCTCCTCTGACATCTCGTAAACAGAACAGAAAGATACTTTTCAAGCCATTTAGCTTCTCGTAAACCATCCAAGGACATTTTAGTGTGTGAAAAAAAAAACTACTCTACAAACGAGTTCACACTGGGTGGTAAACCCTCTCTCTTTGTGCATAAAAACCTGTGACAACGCTGCAGTCTTTTGTCATTCCACCACATATGCTGCTGTGTGTCTGATCGTTTGGCCCTATTATTGTGGAATAAACTGCACCTTAAAACTTAGACAAGTCTAAGTCTTTATTTGAGTCTCATCAGAAACCCGTCTTTTTTTCCACTATGGCTTCCTGCAGTTATTCCAGACAAAGTGGACAGGATGGCCACTTCGTTGCAGGCAGTGTTGACCGTTTCCTTGACGAACTGGCTGGAACATAGACTGGAATTTCTTGTGAGGTTCAGCGCGTTGATAGTCTTCGCAGTTTTGTCGAGTTTGCACTGTCGCTTCAAAACCGGAAGTTTACGTGACCCAAACGACTGGTTTCCCCTATTGGCATTTGCTGCAAACACATATCCCCATCTCGCTCCGGACTGCTTCGATTAAACTCTTTACCGTCTAATACCATCCAAGGGTTGGTTGGAGAGTTCCTTTAAGTGCCATGACATGACTTTTGTTGTAAAATGACGTGGAATAAGAAGACTGAATGAACATGACATGCCTTCACTTGAATTTTAATGAGTATTTTGCGCCTTGTTGTCCACAGTTTTCCACTGATGAGAAAGAGAATACATTGTTCACGAGAAAAACTTTAGATAACCAAAGGAGAAGTACATTTTCCATTGAGGTGTTATAAATAAAGTCAGTGTAAGTTGTGAAATTATTTGCCCCTCAGCAATACCATCTACCCGTCGTACCATTCATTACATTTCATGCGCTTGTTCTGACTTTATTCCTCCCTCACAGTTGGTTTGTTAGCTGGACAGCTGAACAGAGTACCCGTGATAACTGCCATTAGCATGCCACTTGCTGGGCACTAATATGCAGTTTCTCTGGGATGCCGTTCAGCACCATGTTATTACCTCTGTCCAGATGTCACTGGAAGGGTCGGCCGGGCTGCGTGCACGTGTGGAAATGTGTGTGTGTGTGTTGGATTTTCCACTCGTTCTCTCTTTCAGGCCCTCTCATTTTTTTCATCCCCAGTGCAGTTCTGACCATCCCAGCCCGGCATTTATGTTCCTCATTTAGAGCGCTGAAAACTATCCCTTTAGAAATTTTCTGTCATTTCAACTAATTTCACCCAATTTTACAGCGTACATTTATTCTGTATCATCTCTTCTCACAACTGTGCTCACGCAAGTGTAAATTCCAGCTTCCCTGTCTCCACTGCGTTTCACAAAGCTTCAAGTCCACACGTTATACATGTACATTTATATGGTTTGTGGCAACATGTGTCTTTACCCTCATCATCATATATGCAGCTGAGACGTTGGTGTCGACTGTATCGTTCTCTGCTCGGGCCAATCTGTTCCCTAATTGCCTGGACAGACAGAGAGAAGTCCAGGCTCCATTTGGCCAGTCCATTTCACGCAGGCTTGTTTTTCCGTCATTAAGCAGGTGAGGCACATAACGCATCTGCTAAAATGAGAGGAGGAAGTTAGATCTGAAAAATGCCCGTGCAGGCTGTAGCTATACAGCGGCGCAAAGATATGGCCACTAATTATGTGCTGCTCAGCTTCGATTCAGTCGAGATGTATCGCTCACTGGAATTAATCAAAATAAGTAATTACTGTATTTGAATCGACATACATGACAGCAAGGCTAAACAGTTGCATAATTCTCAGATTTTTTTGCTGTATCTAATATCTGATGCTATTGAAAAGACTTGCTGTATTCTCCTTATTCTGTCGCACTTAATTCTCAATTCCTGCTTGAGCACTGCTATGCTGATTGCTGCTTGCAAGTCGTTGGTACGTTGGACATTAAAGGTGGAGTAGGTGTTGTTTGAAAAACGGTTCCAACAATCCAACTCAAGTGAGATTTTGAAAATATACACTCCCTCCCTCCTCCCAAAGGCTCCGCCTCCTCCTCTTCAGCTCACCCCTCAAAACCACGCCTTCACATGATTCACGACTGCATGAACCGCAGGGAGGGAGGGAGGGAGGGGTGATATTTGATGGACGTATTAGGCAGCCAATCAAAATAGTGATGATCACTTTTTTGATTGGTCAGAGTTTTTCTCTGATTATACCCTCTAGACTGGACCAAAATGTTTAGTTTTTTTTGCAAACATTTTATTTCAGTGGGTGCAATGGAAATGTGAAAAGGTTTTCAGGCAATATTGTAAAAAGTGTTGCAAAAAAACAACACCCACCCCACCTTTAACTGAACAACATTGCCATGACACTGAGGATCAGCAAAAAAAAAGACTCCATTCTTTTTTTTTTTTTTTGTGATTATAAATCTCTATAGGTCCATGGCCAAATAAAAGAGCTTATTAAATTTCTAATATTCATAACTCGAGGTTAACAGATACTGCATGCCATTCTCAATGAAAAAGCAATTTGTGCTTTTTTGCTTTGATTTGTTCTTTCTATTATTGATGTTTTTTTATGAACTCTTGTCGACTGCAATGTATATATAGTCATGAAAAAATTATTAGACCACCACTTTTTCTTCACTTTCTTGTTCATTTTAATACCTGGTACCACTAAACGTCATCATGTGACTAAAACAGACAGAAAAGAAAACACTGAATGCATAAAAGCAGTGTTTTTGGCAGTACAACGCCATAGCTATTGATGTAAAAACTTAAGTGATTTAGGTTATAATCAAGAAAACCATGGAAAATGGTAAGATATCAGCTCTTAAATAAAACTCTTATGAGCAATCTTTGTGGTTATCGTTATGTTTGTCCAAACAAATGTACCTTTAGTTGTACCAGGCATTAAAATGAACAAGAAACTGAAGAAAACAAGGGTGGTCTAATAATTTTTTCCATGACTGTATATGTCTGCACAAGGAGGTTTATATTCAATAAGTATGAGCATCAGGCACACCCTGCTCTCAACTATCGCCCAGTGACACTGAAATATCTGACAATCTCATTCTTTCCTTTTCTTTTTGATTGATGAGGAAGAATTTGGGGGAGCGTTCAGCTGCAGAGTACTGACCCAAAGCTTAATTTTTTTTGGCCAGAGCCCTCTTGGAGGCGGGAGAGGAAGAGTGCTGACACTCTGTACTTCACATCACTTTGGCACTCAATGAAACTACTGCATTTGCTGTCCAAGGCCTCATAGTGGGAACTAAATGAGGTAGGAATAGGCCAATGCCAAGGTGTGTGCTCGTGTGTTTTCCAGTGCTCGACAAATGTAGCACAAATCCACAAAAAGAAAATGCCAACCAATCTCAGTACCAGACACACAAAGCATAAAAGTCCATCTCAACTTTGGTTGGCATCCAGGTCATCTCTCTTTCTCCGTCCTTCACTCTCCCAGCGTGTTAGGCCTGATATGAGATGAGATGTTGGAGAGGGCAGCGGCAGCGCAAACAATGAGAAATATGCAACCTCCCCCAGTTTAATTCTGTAACAGATGGCAAAATGTAGCCAGTGCCCCTGACAGATTGCTGTTTTGGAGAAGTCTTCCAGCAGCACCTAGAAAAGTGAGAGAACCAGATGGACGAGGTGGCGAGGAACTGCAATGATGGGAGTTTTAAATACAACGACGGCGATCACCGAGATCTTAGGAGAACCCAAAACGCTGAGTGAATAAAAGCTTAAGAGTTTAAAAAAAAAAAAAAAAAAAAAAAAAGTGGAGCCGTGAGTTGAAGCTGACAGATTTAAAGGAGATCAACAATAAAAAGCTCCCAGGGTCAAACAGCAACTTGTGAAAACTCATCAGAGAGACGTCAAAACCATGAAAGGCCAATTAAGAGCCAAATCAGAACGATGATGAGCAGCGTACAGCGTGATGAGGCAAAGAGCAAGAAAACAACTCAGAGATGGATAATAATTACGAGCGAGATCCTCTGATCTCTTGTCATCCGTGATGCAGCTGATAGAACAAGTTGAACGGGTTTTAATTAGACATGCTATTTGGAGGGCTAGCCTTCCTTAACCTGCATCGTTGCTTTGTTGAAATAATCAGACACAGTTTTCGTTTTACTGCAGAGTATAAAAAGAACACAAACAAGATAAACAAAAGATGAAAGACTTCCATTAGAGTAATTTTTTTTTTTTTTGTATTCTTGTTATTTAAAGGTTTGACCTCATATTACAGTCTGCTAATGGACTTATGATATGGCGTGAGGAAAAAATAACATAATATGGTTTTGACTATATTTATGTCCATATATTATGTAAAAAAAAAAAGCACACATGATGAATGAAACACAATGAAACCATGGCAACCATCGGCGGATTAGAGAAAAAAAGGAAAAAAAAGGAATAAAAAGGTTGCCAAATAGGAATGAAATCCTTGTGATTTAAGACGCAAATGGCCACAAGTAGAAAAAAAAAAATACGGAAATATTTTTAGGCACAAATATATCCTTTAGTACATCAAAGGTGTTGTACTACCAGCATTTCTGACACTTACGCTGAGAGTGAACTCAGAAATGATTAGTATTTTTCTTTTCCTTTTTTTTCTTATAGATCAGAAGAGCCGACAAGGAATACAGCAAGTAAGGAGTGAGATAGCACAAAACATAGTTTAGTCATTAATAACAGATTCCAGTGTCAGGAAAAAAAAAACCCAAAAAACAATATGTTCATGTGTTCACTATGTTTCGAATATTTCAAAACCGCTGTTGACTTTCCAGTGAAAGGATGCTAAAACCCAAAATCAGAAAAAAGTTGGAACTGCGTAGAAACTCTAATTTAACAAGCAAACAAAAAAGTATTGAGACTCACATTTATTTTACCTTTTATTTCCTTGCACAATGCGAACCCGAGATAGTGTATTTAATTTTTTTTTTTCTGACTGACTTCATTTTATTCGATGAAATACATTTAATTTAGCACAAGGCCTGCAAACACGTTCAATGTCAGGGGAGCTATGCACGCTCAGTAGCATCGATGTTCTTTGGACTCCTGCAAGGAATCAGAATCCCTTAGACACATGCATTGTACTGACAAATCAACTTGCCAGATCTGTTTCTGGAAGATATGGATGCTGGGAGCACCAGACCACAAACATGAGGGAGCACTGCAACCGCATTCAGCAGCAAGTCCAAAATCCAGGCTCTGCTGTGGTGTAGAATTATATCAAAACCCCCAAACCCTGGCACAAATAACACAAAAAAACTACACAGTGAATTTAGAGGAACATATGTTGCCTTCGAGACAACATATTTTGGAGAGACCATGCTGCTCGGGTTCTAAAAAAGCATGGCTGAGGAAGAAGAGGGTATAGGTACTGGATCCGGCTGTTTACAGTCCTGACTGGTCCCGAGTTAAGAAAGCGTGGAGAATGTTTAAAAAAAACAAATGCAACTATGACCAACACAGTTACACACTTGATTACATGTTTGCAGGAAGAGTCAGTTAAAATAAGTCCCCGAACATTTAAGCACTTGATTTCTCTGATTTCAGAAACCCTTAGTGTTGTCATGGCGTTACGAGCTTTATTGTTCCAACTTTCTAGGAAATGTTTTTCAGGCCTGAAACGCAGTTGTGGATTTATTTTTTCTCCATGCGTTATTTTCAAGTATATTTATTAATTTCCATCTAAATGCAAAATGACAGTACACCTTAGCTCTATAACAAACAATTCAACCATGTTTTAATCAACTATAATTTAAAAAATATCCACCTGAACATATAAGTTGTAAGCTGCTGCATAATTTCACAATGTGTAGTTAAAATATATACACTTAGCACTACGTGTTAGATACTCAGCATATGTTAATGTAGATGAACAGTAAGCCAAACTCGTTTTTACAAGCCAGGATCCGAGCGTCTTGCTCCTTTATTACGGTCCTTACAATTAAACATTTTAGCTTGAAAAGGTTGAGTGAAACTGAAATACATAACACAAAATAGATATGCTAATTTGACCGTTAATGCACGCGAATATAAGCATTGTTATGCTAATTCGTTTCAACAGGCAAGTGGAATGTATGGGCTAGATCTATTTCCTGGCAATAAACATGTACAAAAAACGATCTCTAACAGAGCTTATAAAGCCTATAAACATCATACAATCTTATTGCATTAGCTATTAAACATATATTTAACTTACAGCCGTTGCTTTCGGAGGTTTGGGTGAGATGTAAGGCACAGTGGCAGGTTGGACATGAATAGACAGGCCTAGTGACAACACGTTTCTCTGGAATTCCTGTTACCCAGAATACATTGCAACCAAAGAGTAGGTAATTACAAGAAAGTACAAGTAAACTAATACCGATTGGAAATCTCTTTTTAGCTTGTACTTTTAACATGAAAATACAACCAATGAATTATCAAATGTTTAATCAAAATTATTATTAATTTTTTTTTTTTAACCTTTCATCAAACATCTTTTTTTTTTTTTCCTGCAATAGATTTCTCCTCAAAGGTCACCTTACTCAGTAAAGAGCTCCAGTATGGAAAAGCTGAAATAGAAGCAAATGAAGCTTGTGCTAATGAATTGGTGTGTTGCTGTGGGAGGAGGACATTAATACCTCTGGCACTGTTTCGTGTTTTGAGAGGGGCTTTAATCAGTTTCTCCAGGGTACACAAGACCCACTAGAGCTCATTTTGCAGGTCGACCCCAACACCTGCCCCGCTACGCTGTTGTGCTTGTTGATTCATGTTGCCCCAACATTATGGCATCAACCAACTCTTGAGCGGGGATTTGAGGACCTAAGAAAAAAAGAAAGAGAGGAAAGTCTTTGAATGGTAATGGCTGGGTAATTTCTGAGATAAACTAACACACGTGTTCTGTTAATTGAGTTCCAGATTGCTGTGAGCAAGTTTGAAAAGGTTAAATTGGCTTTGGCTAAACTGCAGCCGGAGTAACATTTATGATGTGCAAATCAATACATGAGCCCGGTCATTGTTGAAAGACTTGCAGAGTTGTTCCATTTCCTCCACAGAGG